>CM070836.1:5591334-5718834 GCA_036326025.1 Chrosomus eos | reverse complement strand
CACATTTTAAAAATTAATTTAAGAAGTCCAGGAGCTTCCTTCGTGGACTGTGTGAACTCCACTTAAGTATTATGTTAACATGTGAACTCTTGAAATGCATATTTCTCTTATCTGGCTAAACAAGTCTAGCATACTTTTATAGGGAACTGATTTTTTTCTCTCTCTCTCAAGAGACTGTTATTTCAAGAATATGAATCTCAATAAAAACAAATATTTTTTTTTTAATTCAAGGAAAATAGTGCAACCTATCATTTATTGGCCTACGTTTTAGCCACTAATTTGCAAAAGAGTAAATTGCCTTGAGAATGTGTTGCAAGCTCATATACGGCCTTCGATGATTCATGCGTTCTCAAAGTAATATATTTCAGTGTATTAAGTGGCTCTAAAGTTTTTCTTTCTTCGGACTTCAGTGAAAGTTTTCTCTCAATATCATTATTCTTTCAAATCTCGAAATCATAACACTTATCTAATTCCTAAAAGCGCTCTATTGTTTAACAAGGACTGCAATACTTTCAGCCTGAACACTTGCCGTTCACAAGCCATACCAGCTGATAAATCAAGAGAAGGATTCTTTTTGTAAAACATGCGGGCCTGCTCAACATAGAAGTTTAACATTGCTACAAGAGATTGCAATCTCGAGCACCCCTATCCTTTTCCTATTCAACTTAAGTTGACTTCAGCAGAGCAATGGCTTGAACCGCCTCGACCGGAGGTGGTCTGTTGTCTGAGTGATACAGGCTTCTCCAGGAAAGATGACATGATTTACCCTGTAAAGTGATGGTCTAATCAGTGAGTCATGAGAACAGGTTTGCAATGGGCTCTGAGTCTGAGACCACAGGATCTCCCAACCTGACAAATGTAAGTTTACACACGAAATTCCCAACATTCTGTGAATATGTCTGCAAAAGTTATTCTTCAGGAAGTAACTGCCATGTAGGTCATCCGTCACCTGTCTTTAAAGAGCTCTCAGGCATAACCAGACCCCTTTAGCTATTTCTACAAAGACATGTCTCAGTAAGTGTATGGCATTTTCATGAATAGCAGTAGGAAGTGTTTGTTACAGGGGTATGTTTGCTCTCCAGAACATCAAAAACGTAATAGTTTTGCTAAATAGTTTTGAATGTGATCTCATTTCAATGTAAGCTTAAACAGTGTAAACTTAAACTATATATCTTATACATTATATATATAAAACTAAACTATACACTCACCGGTTATATATACACTCACTGAGCAAAAAAAGGCTATACACTTAGCGTTTAATTGTCTAACCACCTATTATTGGTCAGAAAATTAGCCAAATTTAATAGAATGCACTACTTAAAAAGCTATTGCTGTCTCAGAAAAACATCAAAAAGTTTTTGTCAGAATATGGGAAGTTGTGTGTTGAGCGAATGAATCACAATGAAACATGAGTTAGATGATGATGCTCCAGAGCGAGTCTTCGAAAATCTTTAGTGAAATATAATAATAAATGCATCTCTACCACAGTGAAGCATGAAGAAGATTGTGTGGAAAGCCTTTATTGGTTTTTATTGCTCATTTAATGCTTTGGAGTACATGAGAATATTGCAGGAAGTCTTGCTTCCTACAAATGAAAAGTTGTTATTTAAAAAGGAATGATCAGATGTTATTGTCAACAAGACAATGTTCCTGCCCAAACTGCAAAGACAACCAAGAAGTGTCTTAAGAACAAGTCCAGTAGGCTCATGTTTTGGCCATCAGGTCAGAGTCCAGATTTGAACTCTAAAGTGAATATTTGGTCTCATGTTAAACTCAAACGAACTGGGAGATATTTTTCAACTACTCATGAACTGTTTGAAGCCATTAACATTGAGTGGAACAACACTGACTCTTCTTCCTGTAAAAAAGCTGTCTGCAAGCTGGGGAAGTTACTTTATCTACAGTATTAGTGCAATTCTTGCTATTTTCCTGACCAGTGATTTGTGATTAAAAATGGCTAAGACAATCAAAAGACCACTAAATATTTTGCCGTTTTTAGCTAGGCCCATTTTTTTGTCCAGGAGTTTGTACACTCTCTATATGTACACTCATTGGACCCCCTTTTGCCTTCAGAATTGCCTTCACACTGGCAGTTGAAATCAGCTCCGTAATACGCAATACGCACCCAGCGGACGTCGTAATACACCGTTGAAAAACGTCGGAAGCAGGTCGGAAGCAAGTAGAACAAAAATGGCGGAGAGATTAGAAATGTCAGTAGCCAAGTTTCCATCCACTTTCAATCGAATTATCTGAAGTTCGGTAAAAAACCTCAAGCGAATAAAGCTGGTGAAAGTGTGTTTCCATCCAACGACTTTAAAGCGAATAAAAACCTGTGCGTAATGACGTCACATGCTGTTTTGCGATCAAATTGGTATATCGAATTGATTTGAGACATATTAAGGTGTTTCCATTCATTTTCTCACCAAATTGCACAACATTCAAGCAAACATTTGCGAACAAAGTTTTGCTAGACAAAATGGATCGCGCCATAATAACGTTTCCATCAGCGTTTATCGCATAAGCCGTATACCGATCAAGATAAAATCCCATGAGACCGATCGTATTTCATTTGAGTCGATATTCATGAAATTCAATCAAATTTTACTGTTTCCATGAGGCATTTTTCATTCGATATCACTTAATGCTGATAAAAACGTGTCGATGGCAACATAGTGTCTGACGATTTGCCATCATGTAATTTTCTGGCTGTATGTGAATGAGCGGGGTGAGGAAAAACGGCCACAATATTTAATTATAGCCATTTTAATGACCAACGACACGATTTCTTCGCACCACACTCGTTCGGACCCGTCTCGGACCTATTCGCATGCGGTCTGCGAATCTCCATAGGAAATGAATGACTTCCGGTCGTTTCGGAGCCGTATCGGAGCTGATTTCAACTGCCAGTGTGAAGGCGGCGTTAATTCTTCAACAAGGTGCAGGAAACCTTCCTCAGATATTTGGTCCATATTGACATGATAGCATCACACAGTTGCTGCAGATTGTCGGCTGCACATCCATGATGCGAATCTCCCAAATCATTTCAAAGCTGCTCTATTGGATTGAGATCTGGAGACCGTGGAGACCGTTTGAGTTTGTGAACTCACTGTCATGTTAAAGAAACCAGTTTGAGATGATTTGAGCTTTGTGACGTGTGTTATCCTGCTGGAAGTAGCCATCAGAAGAAGTGGTCATAAAGGGGTGGACAATCGTCTTTTGTCCAGTTTTGTTGAGTTTTTGTTTATTATTTAGATCCCATTAGCTACTCCATTAAGCAGCAGCTATTCTTCCTGGGGTCATAACATTTTTTTAACAAAATATTAACTGTACAACAATAAAGACAAATACAGAAGTGCCACAACATCATATAATCATCAAACTCTTAGTGTTTATTCTAGTGTCTCTATTGTCCTGTGCATTGGGTTTCCAGCACATTAATTTACAATTTACACACACACACACACACACACACACACACCACACACACACACACACACACACACACACACACACACACACACACACACACACACACACACACACACACACACACACACACACTAAACATAACAAATATATCACAATGTAAGCTATATGCAAAATATTACACTCTCTGGGTATAATACAAGATATGAAAATCACATTTCAATTATCATAGCTCATTATCCAGTCATTATTAATTACATAATTACAGTTACTCCAAAGTAAATAAATACAGTCTCAATCTTTTGGAAAAACTAACATTGTGACTCTGAGACCAAAAATAACGGGAGCGAGTTCCATGCCACCATTGCTCTATAACACGGTGTTCTTTGAAGTTGATTTGTTCGACAGACAGGTAACAAGAAACGCCCTTCACTTGATTGACGAGTGGAATAGATATGAACGTCACTGAAGAAGGTCAATCTTCAATAAATAATTTCAGGTGCTTTAGTAATAATTATATTTTTTAAGAGAATAATTCATTCTGATTCTTACATGAAGCCATGCTAACTGATTGTGCATATTCCTGATACTTGTTCCAAAGAACAGTTTAGAACAAGCCGAGATGCTTTATTTTGTGCAATCTGTAATCTGTTTAAATTATTCTCTGTAGTTGAAGCCCAAATGATGGAACAATAGTCCAGATGACACAAACTATTGATTCCACCAGAGTTTTCCGTATACGCAACATGACATCATGACATTTGCGTAACATAAACGCCGCTTCAAATCAAGTGGCGTGTTATCTATACACATTTTGAGCTATCCGCGTGTAAGCCGTGTATATCTACGCGTTAAATGTCCGAGTGATTCCGCGTGTATGTACACGCATTAAATGTCCGAGAAAAACAAAGAAAAATGTAGATCTACATCTGGCGAGCGATATTTTTTGCCCTAGGATGTAGGGAAGACTAATAAATGCTATTAACCCAAGTGACGGGTAGTTGGGACGGGTTGGGGTAGGTCATATATTTATATATACAGAAATGTAACGTTAAGTCAACGGCGTTCATAACACGCTGAAAGCGATTATGCGTGTTGATAGCACGCCAAAAATGGAAATACGAATGCGTGTCATACATACGCTATTTCATGAGATCAGTCTGGTATACTAAACTGTATGCATTTTCTGCAATGACGAACTGCAGCCATACTCCTGCCCATTTTATCAATATTATTTTATCTGAGCATTCCAGGCCAACCTGCTGTCACAATATCACAGAGCATTTGGCCTCCGCCACTTGTTCAATTATCAAACCACCAACTGACAAATACAGAGCAGGGGAATCTTTTAAAAGATGATTAGATCATACATTTACTCTTCCCAACATTAATCTTTAACTTATTTACTCTGTTCCAATTTTCAATTAATTGTAATTCATTATTTAATACAGTATTAAGTCTGGTAGAATCATAATCAGACACAAAAATAGTCAAGTCATCTGCATATAGGGCAATAGTGGCACACCTCAAAATAAAAGACAGATCATTAATAAAAACAGAAAATAACAGTGGTCCAAGGCAACTCCCTTGAGGCACTCCACAACGCAAAACCTTTGTATCAGAGTAACTACCATTAAACAGTACATTAAACTTCCTATTAGTGTGATAACTATGCACACTTTTCAGTACGTGTGAATTGTAGCCTCAGTTTCTGTTCTCAGCTGACAGGAGTGTCACCGGCTCTTCTGCTTCAAGGTTGGACGTATTGAACGTTCAGAGATGTTCTTTTGCAGACCTCGGTTGTAACGAGTGGTTGTTTGAGTTTCTGTTGCCTTTCTATCAGCTGAAACCAGTCAGTTCTCATCTGACCTCTGGCATCAACATAGCATTTTCCACTCACTGGATATTTTCTCTTTTTCAGACCATTCTCTGTGAACCCTAGAGATGGTTGTGTGTGAAAATCCCAATAGATCAGCAGTTTCTGAAACACTTCTGTACAGCTCGTCTGTTCAAAGACAATTAAATCACCTTTCTTCCCCATTCTGATGCTTAGTTTGAACTTCAGCAGATCGTCTTCACCATGGCTACTAGTTCCTGCCATGTCATGTGATTGGCTGATTAGAAATTTGCTTTAACGAACATTTGAACAGGTGTGCCTAATAAATCATCTGGTAAATACACACAACTCTATAGTTCATCATAGTAAACTTTCAATCATTTCCATTTGTATGGCTATTTAGCATATATTCATGAGCATTTAATAAATCCTGTAATATAAAGATAATAATAGTGTCCTTATGTTATCTACTTGCCTTACTGCATAACTTCACACTGATGTTACTGCAGGAATGTTTCTACTTGGCAACAGTTTCTTTCAGTGATTGAAGGGGATGATTTTAGTATTTCAAACATGAAATAGCAGGAATTCTCCACTTCCCATTGGTCAAATGATTGAAACGAGTTTCATATAAAACTCAAACCTGTCAGGTGAAGTCTTACGTTGACATCAAACTTGTTTTAGATTTGTCCCTTTTCTTTCAGTTGAAGCTTGCGGATCCACCCAGCCAGGGCATATCCACCCGCATATTTCTATCTCTACAACAATGTCATGCCACTTAATAATAGTAATCTGTGTGGAGACATTGTTTTGGTTTGTGAGATAAGAGCGGGCCGGGATACAGGGGTTCTCCGAAACAGAGACGGCTTCATCTAATGCCACCCACTTGGCTTGGCTCCAGAGCAACTCTGGAATTTTGCGTCAATCCATTTCTGTCTGTTCGTATCAATATCCTCACTTTGTGTTACATAATTACCCATCAAAGTGCACTTCTCATATTGTACACGCAAACACAGAAGAATTCGTCGTGATGTCATGAAAACGTGTGGGATTAGCTTCAATTCCATTCTCTCAAATATGTTTGAGAGATATGAGAGAATGAAATGTGAGCTTTCGTTGTTGTTAACAGAGAAACTGGCAAACCTTGCGAAATGTATAATGCAAAAAAAAAATTTGACTGACAGCTAAAGGGATAGTTCGCTTAAAAATCTAATTTCTGTCATTAATTGCTCACCCTTATGGATCTCCAAAGCTGAATTACTTTATGGCTTTCTTCTGAGAAAGACAAAAGAAGAATTTCTGAAGAATCTCCCTGCAGCTGTTTTACGTACAAGAACATTCCACTGCTGACAATAAAAACGAAATAAATAATTGTCCATATGACTCATTTCGGTTGCATTTCTTCTGGAGTTATGTAGTTAGCCCTTAACTGTCACCGTCCTGCTACCGGGACGGTACGTTTACCTCACTATATTACAATTAAATCCTAATCTAAAGCCTCTTTCACACAGCGCGTTGATCCCGGGAAGTTGCGGGGAAATTGAACGCAACTTCTGTTTGAACGCAAACACGACCCGGGATTGATGCCGGATTCGGGACCTAGTAACATTGACAATGTTACTAGGTATCGCTGACGACTGAACTTCTTCTCGAGCTCCAACACCTGCAGGTGCGTGAACGCGGCCCGCGAGCGCTTCTTCTTCACGCCACCCGTCACCTCTACAAAAGCTGTAATCAATGCCGTGTCGTAATGATGCCGCTAAAGTGAAGTGAGAGGCTAGTGAAACGGTATGTAATGCGCTAGTTTATGATCGAATCAGAGAAAAAAAAATGCACAAGCCTGGTTTCTCGAGAGAGAAATCTTAGCTCATAAGCAAACTTAAGACGCTGCTGAGACATGTCAGATCGATGTCACGTATCTTTACGGGATTCTGATTACGGAAATCACTGTCAGTGTGAATGAAACAAAATCAAACGAACCCGGGCCAAATCCCAGGTCACTTTATCCGTGTATTTTCCGGAATCTCGTGTGAAAGGGGCTATATTGTAACAGCTTTCCATTAAGCCGCTGTGGTATTGGTAATAGGAGTGAGCAAGTAATTAACGTGTATAAACTCCATGGACACAGGTGTAAGATGCAACAAATGTCTTTCATTTATTGGCTCTAATTAATAAACGTCGCTTCCAATTACACACTAAAAACAGCTGGGTTATTTCATCAACCCAACCGCTGGGTTATGAAATATTTTACCCATTATGGGTTATTTATATGGATTTTTAGTTATTTTGTGCAACTCATGCATTGAGTTAAATCCATCAACCCAACATACATCGGTTGACCCAGCACGTGGGTTGTTTGTGCTTCGAACATCATCACATCGTCACCAGAGTGAGTCCACACATTGAGCGCTCGTCTAAATAATAGTCTACTGCAGTTTATTTTCTTAAATTGCACTGTAATGTGTTAGAATTAATATGGCAAATGCGTTAATTTTACCCAGCATTTGGGTACACAATATAACATATATGTAGTTGAATCAACCCAGAATTGTAATTAATTTGACCCAGCATTTGGGTACACTATATAACAAATATGTAGTTGAATCAACCCAGAATTGTAATTAATTTGACCCAGCATTTGGGTAGAATATATAACAAAAATGTAGTTGAATCAACCCAGAATTGTAATTAATTTGACGCAGCATTTGGGTACACAATATAACAAATATATAGTTGAATCAACCCAGAATTGTATTTTAATTTGACCCTGCATTTGGGTAGAATATTTAACTCATCTGTTGGGTTAAAAAAATGACCAACCCATCTTGCTGGGTCAAATTAACTACTGTTGGTCTGGTGCAATATTGATCCAGTGGTTGGGTTAAAAAACAAACCAAGTCGTGTTATTTTTAACCCATCGTTTTTCTGTGTGTAGCTTCTTGTGGTGTCTCAATCTTTGTTGTTCAAAGCATACTAATGTTAAGTCCATACCTTCGAATTACAGCGCACAAACATTGTCCATATTCCATATGTCCTTGAACATTACTCTTTATCAGTGAAGCATGGTTAAGCACCATTAAACTCAATCCAACACATTACAATCTTATAAGCACGGTCAGCATGGTATTCCACGTAGTCAGACTGATCTCATGAAATAGCGTATGTATAACATGCCAATTCGTATTTCCATTTTTGGCGTGCTATCAACACGCATAATCGCTTTTCAGCGTGTTTATGAACGCCGTTGACTTAACGTTAATTACTGTATATATAAATATAGACCTACCCCAACCCGTCCCTAAACCTACCCGTCACTGGGGTTAATACCATTAATAAGTGTTCTCCATCTAGACCGCTCGCCAGATGTAGATCTAGGTTTTTCTTCGTTTCGCTCGGACATTTAACGGCGTGTACATACACGCGGAATCACTTAGGACATTTAACGGCTAGTATACACGCATACACGCGGATAGCTCAAAATGCGTATAGATAACACGCCACTTGACTTGAAAGTGGCGTGTATGTTTACGCAAAAGTCATGATGTCATGTTGATGTAGTCCATGGCTTAACACGGTCAAAAAACTGATTATGTCAGAGCGCCCCCAATGGACAAATATATAATTGCATTAAAATGGCTCCTACACTAATCATGACAAACTATACATCGTCGGAAAAGTCTAAGACTCCTAAATAGATATTTTAGCACTGTTTTTTGTTACAAATTATCTAGGAACAGTAATAGATGAATTTATGACAAGAGTGCACCTCAAAAAAACTATATCATAACAGGAGTTCTGACCTTTGTCACAAAAAGTCGACCCACACACTTTTAATAATTTAAACTTTGGCTTTCATGCTAAAAGTTCATAATAAAACATATAATATAGTATTTGCCAATGAAAAATTATAAAATAATATCATCCTCTTAAAAGTATAATATATATATATTATCCTCTAAAATATATTTTATCTTTTTTATCGCCTTTTATATTACATCACATATTTTAGTAGTTATCATAAATTAGGTATCATTTGAAAGCTTACGAACTCAAAATTCATTCGGTGAAAACTGTTTTGAAATTGGATGTTGCGTTACCATAGAAAAGGTACTCTACATTATTTTATCAGGCTCCTCCCCTTTTGGGCGTCATCATGTTTCATAATTTATGATCAAAACCTTTTCTAATGTCGACAAAATACATATTGTCAGAAAGGTCTTGAGTCTCAAGGTTCCATATTTTGTGACAGAAGTGATATTTGGATAGAAATGTTTTAATTTGTTACGGCAGAATGCATAAAATTAAATTCAATAGAATGTGTCACCCGGTGGCTATTTTTGGTATTACGCCTAAACAAAATCTCATGGGATCTTCAATTTTTGTGATATCGACTTCAAATTTGGAACACAACTTGGTTAGATATATGGCTTTGATTTTATAGTTATTTTATAGTAAAATCTATTTTGTAAAATAAATATTTTATGTAAAAGAGAAATTAAAATTTAAACTTTTTCATACTTTAATTTTTTGAAGTCACTTCAGTGTTTTCTTTAAAACAAGACTATTATGTCTATATTCCATTCCAAGCATTCTTGAATTACAACCATTTAGGTTTGAATAGTGCATTTTAATGTCCATTCTCAAAAAAGGGGGTGACATAAAATATAATAGTTACTATTAAAGAAAAACATAAAACAAAAAAAAAAGCATGACAGTAAGTAAATAATGAGAGAATTTTCATTTTTGGTTAAACTTTTCTTTAATTTGACAACAGTGGGACCACAGTACTTGTCCAGGCCTGTGTCACTCATGTCAAAGCTAGTTTTCTCTCTGATGAACCTGCTGTCAAGCCACACCTTAATTATTCATTTTGTCTTGTCAAAATGCATTATGTATCTTATTCTTACCCAATAATTAGGCACTTGACTACAGTACATAATGTATTGCAACCTCTTCATGCTTACCTGCATTACAAGATTATTAGAGAATAGCAGGTATTCTGAGTCAGACGAAAGCGAATGTGAAATATTGATTGAAGTGTTTGGTGTGCTGGTCAAGCTCGTGATGGGGTATAGAGGAGTCAGGCCAGTTGAAGTGTTAAGCGCTCTTTCTGAACTTCTACAGGTGGAGGTCAGGGTGGGTGGAGCATGTGACCCCCCAGGTGTGACTGAGAACGAACAAAGCTTTTGATAATGACTCAGTCACCTCATCCAACACCTGCCAATCAAACCAGACTGCTCTCTCACGCAAGTACGGGTGGAGCTATCTATGTGTTGAAACTTATTCCACCATACATACAGCCCCACTTTGGGCTTTAAACAGGTCAAACCACCTTGTGGCTTGAATATGAGGCATAGTGAATTTGGGACTCTGAACAGAATTCCATACATTTTATATATTATTTTAAAGTCCCCCTGAGGTGAAAATCAAGTTTTTAATGTTGTTTGACAGACAGCTGTTAAACAAACCATGTGCAAATTCTTAAGTCAACACCATTGCTGCTGAGTATTTTCTCCTTAAAGGATTAGTTCACCTTAAAAAAAAACTTTTGCTGATAATTGGCTCACCCCCATGTCATCCAAGATGTCCATGTCTTTCTATCTTCAGTCGAAAAGAAATGAAGGTTTTTGATGAAAACATTCCAGGATTTTTCTCCATATAATGGACTTCAATGGGACCCAAACGGTTCAAGGTCCAAATGACAGTTTCAGTGCAGCTTCAAAGGGCTTTAAACGACACCAGACGATGAATTAGGGTCTTATCTAGCCAAACCATCGCTCATTTCAAAAATAAATAAAAAAGTTTCAGTTTTATAAGCACAAATGTTCGCCTTGCTCTGTTCTGTGATGACTCTGTTCTGCGAGACCTTTTCAACGTAATTGCGTATTACGTGACGTCACGAACGCGCATCACAGAACAGAGCAAGGCCGTTTGGGTCCCATTGACGTCCATCATATGGAAAAAAATCCTGGAATGTTTTCATCAAAAACCTTAATTTCTTTTCGACTGAAAAAAGAAAGACATGGACATCTTGGATGACATGGGGGTGAGTAAATTATCAGCAAAAGTTTTTTTGAAAGTGAACTAATCCTTTAAAACTGCAGTGAAATAAGACCAAAAAAAATGCGGTTTGAACATGCTGGTGTTTGACGTATATTTTTCCGATATAGCCTAAAAAATGGGGTACATTTAGCAATATAGTGGGTGTATGATGTATATTACGATGTTATGATGAACTATATGCCTTTTCCCACTGATGTTCTGAGTTGTTTAAAGTGTTTAGGATGATTGTTAGAAGAAAACATGGTTTGTGTAACATTAGCAACACATTATTTCGGTTTGATAACATAGTCAAGCATAAGGCCAATCATATTAATTACCATTAGTGTCCGGGGTTGTACAGAGCGACACCATTGTGCAGCGTTTACCTCAGTAAGTTGACAGAGTGAATCTGTGAGCTGCTGTGAGGCGGGGCTAATTAGCATATTCCTAGAAGAATGAAGCAAGAGTGTAGAGTTACATTCAAGCTATTTTAAGGCATGACGATTTTCACTGGAAAAAACTTTCAAATATGTCATTTTGGTGATCAGGTGATGAGTTTTAAGGGATAAAATTGTTGACTAGGGGGGACTTGAACAAATTTTAATAAAAAATGTTTAAATAGACTATGACATCTTTATCACAAGTATTTTCATTGGAAACTCTTTCATGCTCACCCAGCTCACCCTTAAGAATTATTAAGTGATAAAGAATTTACAAAATTACTACTAATTGCTACTAATTAATAGTTTATAAACTGTAATTAATTAATGAACAGACTATATACAAATCGGAAGTTCTTCATTCATTGTCACTGTAATCAGATAGACATAAGATATGAAATAAATCAAATAAGATATGAAATACATACAAATACTCATAAGATCACGTTGGTAAAATACATCAGTTACAGTTTGTACAATAAAAATGATTCAAGTATTTGTAAACATTTTAAGGAACTATTAATACAAATGTAATTAATGACCAAATGATGATAAAGGTTGGTTTAAAGCACTTAATGACATTTTCCATGATCTAATCTAAAGGGAGAATTTATGGTTAATAAGTTGTTAACAAAGCAATATCTAACTCTTTATGAGCTAATTAACCAATAACTTATTTACAGCGATAATGAATCAAGAACTCATTCTCATTAACTAATTAATTAACTAATAGTTTGCAAATTATTAACTGCTTTATTACTGTATACTTAGTATAAAGTGTAACCCATTCATTTTATAGCTCTATATATACCTTTACTGTATGTTTTAATTTTAGGGGAAACATCTGAGACAAGCTATTTTACATAAAAGAAGCCGTGAAAGCCGAGAAGCCGCATCTCTCGAGCCGTGCAAGAGAAACATTTGAGTGATTTTCCTTTGGGTGTACATCAAGCTAAAACTATCTTTCGCAACATGACATCATGACTTTTGCGTAAACATACACACCACTTTCAAGTGAAGTGGCGTGTTATCTATACGCATTTTGAGCTATCCGCGTGTAGGCGTGTATGTCTACGCCGTTAAATGTCCGAGTGATTCCGCGTGTATGTCTACGCCGTTAAATGTCCGAGCGAAACGAAGAAAAACCTATATCTACATCTGGCGAGCGGTAGGGGAACACTTATTAATGGTATTAACCCCAGTGACGGGTAGGTTTAGGGACGGGGTTGGGGTAGGTCGTATATTTATATATACAGTAATGTAACGTTAAGTCAACGGCGTTCATAAACACGCTGAAAAGCGATTATGCGTGTTGATAGCACGCCAAAAATGGAAATACGAATTGGCGTGTTATACATACGCTATTTCATGAGATCAGTCTGATCTTTCCACACATTAGTAGTTGCATCGAGTTCTTGCGACCAATCCACGACTAACTTCCAATGTCTCACCTTTCACATTTATTCACTCAAAGCACTACCCAGTCAACAACAACCTCTCAGATCATTTCCCCTGATCTCTCTCCTCAGTGTGGTGGTTCTCTAAGCAACGGCCTTTGGGAGGAAGATGCTGTAGTCTCCGTTTAGGGGTAAACAGGATTATAACCTTTGGGCCCAACTGATCCAGTGTCTCAGCCACTTTGGCTCCATCATTAAAGGATTAAAAGTGCTGGAAACCCTGATAAAGCCGATTCACCTCCTCTCTGTCTAGCGCAGGTCCAGACCCAGCCATTATCAGGAGAGTGAGAGGGGAGTGTGGCTTGCTCTGAGTGGGGATTAACACATCTTGTTGTTGTTTCCGTTATTCACATCCGTAACATCTGCGGGTTCAAGCTCTGAGTAATGTCTGTTTGCAATACAATTAGAGACAGATAAAAATCTCGGGGCAAAATGGCAGATCTTGTAATAATGCCAGCTTTGGGAAGCACAAATGTCTCTATGAGAATGGGATAATTATAATATAGATAATTTTTAACATGATAAATGTTGGACAAAAGTTATGTATGATATGTAATTATACATGCCAAATTTCTTCTATGGATTTAGGCTGCCTTAACAATTGACTGTCTCATGTAATCCCAGACTGACTCGATGATAGTGAGATCAGATCTCAATGTGGGCCATACTTTCTGTTGTTGAACTCCTTTGTCCATAGAAAATATACTTCCTACTGACACGCTAAAGCTATAATGGCTGCTGGGGGTTGCTTCCTCACATCTTCCAATCTAGAGTGTTCTAGCTGGTTCCTATGGTGCTCTGGTTGGTTGCTAGGGGGTTTTCTATGGTGTTTTGAGTGATTGGGTTGCTTGCTGGCACCTTCTAGGGTGTTATGGTGGGTTTCTATAGTGTTATGGGTGGTTGCTAGGGGTTCCTATTGTGTTTTGGGTGGTTGCTAGGGGTTCCTATGGTGTTTTGGGTGGTTGCTAGGGGTTCCTATGGTGTTTTGGGTGGTTGCTAGGGGTTCCTATTGTGTTTTGGGTGGTTGCTAGGGGTTCCTATGGTGTTTTGGGTGGTTGCTAGGGGTTCATATGGTGTTTTGTGAGGCTGCTTTCTGGCACCTTCTAGAATGTTGTGGTGGTTGCTACGGGTGTTATGGGTGGTTGCTAGAGTTGGGGTACTCGATCTCGGACTCGAGTCCGGACTTGAGTCCAATTTTGAATGAACTCGGACTTGTCACGGACTCGGATGAATTTGTACTCGGACTTGACACGGACTCGGACATTTTAGACTCGGAAAAATGTCCGAGTCCAGTCGAGTCCGGGCACTGGAGGACACAATATTATTCAAAAACTAAACGAAACTACTTGTGGTGTTTTATGAGGCTGCTCGCTGGTACCTTCTAGGGTGTTTTGGGTGGTTGCTAGAGGGTTGCTTACTGGCATCTTCAAGAGTGTTATGGCTGGTTGCTGGTTTAAGGGGTTTCTAGAGTGTTATTGTTGGTTGCAAGAGGGTTTCTATGGTGTTTTATGAGGCTGCTCACTGGTACCTTCTAGGGTGTTTTGGGTGGTTGCTAGGGGGGTTCGATGGTGTTTTGGGTGGTTGCTAGGGGGGTTCTATTGTGTTTTGGGTGGTTGCTAGGGGGGTTCTATGGTGTTTTGGGTGGTTGCTAGGGGGGTTCTATGGTGTTTTGGGTGGTTGCTAGAGGGTTGCTGACTGGAACCTTATTCGGTTGTTAAGTCTGAAGTCACGCGTGACGTTTAGCCTCTTCCGGGACCAAGCGCTCCGCTCGTCCACTCCAGATCCTAGACTACATAAACCCTTTTTTTAAAGGGCTTTTTTTGCTTTCGCAGTGCCAGTGGGTGTTACTAGGGATTAAGGGATAGCACCCACTGGCGCCAAAGTTTCTTCATTCGTTTAAGATTTGTAACTTACCTTATCAACTGCAGCCATTTTCTCTTATCTTTCTCGTCACAGTGAAAGCGGTAGAATGACAGTTGAATGTCACTTGTTTTTTTTAACTCCGATCTATTTAAACCACACGGGAACACGTTAAAACTCGGGCGTACGCGGTAAATAGGTAGAGAGGACCCGGCCTTTGGACCCGGAAACAGTACATTTACATTTTTATATTTTTAGTCATTTTAGCTGACGCTTTTATCCAAAGCGACTTACAATTGCTATATTTCAGAGGTCGCACGCCTCTGGAGCAATTAGGGGTTAAGTGTCTTGCTCAGGGACACATTGGTGTTTCACAGTGGATTCGAACCCGGGTCTCTCACACCAAGGGCATTTGTCTTA
This sequence comes from Chrosomus eos, assembly GCA_036326025.1. Lineage (NCBI taxonomy): Eukaryota > Metazoa > Chordata > Actinopteri > Cypriniformes > Leuciscidae > Chrosomus > Chrosomus eos. The sequence goes on along the minus strand of CM070836.1, from coordinate 5,703,349 downwards.
TCCACTGCGCCATCACCACCCCAACAGTATTATTGGAGAGTGGTTACGTCACGACTTAACAACCGGATAGAATGTTGTGGGTGGTTGCAAAGGGGTTCATAGAGTGTTCTGTGCAGTTGTTAGGGTGGTTCCTATCATAGACATAATAAATACATAGACACCCCATTGGCTGCTGGAGCGTACGTCAATGGCGCCGCCATATCAAGGAGGGCAACTTTCCCATACCTGGGAATTGAGAAAAATCCCTGTTTCGTGCGCTGCTTGGGGCTGTAAAAGTCGCCACACAATTGAAAACAGGTCTCGGGGAATTACCTTTCACAAACAAGACTGAAAAAAATGTTTTGGTTGTATTTGGTCATTATATAATTAGTAATAGAAACGTACACCAAGTACAAACCACTGAAATCGTCTGATAAATGTAAACGTTATTATTGTTTTTATCCAGGAAAATCACAGCTCACCCGTTTACTTGCATTTGTTTACAGCGCATTCTTGCCCTGAGCAAAATGGCGGACACGTTGACGTATCACAGCAACGTTCCAAAGTGGCCAATAGGGCGTCTATGTATATATTATGTCTATGGTTCCTATGGTATTCTAGGTTGTTGCTAGCTATGTTGCTAGCTATCCTATGGTGTTCTTAGCTGGTTTATGCTGGTCTCAGCCTGTCAAACAATGTCCAAAATCCCTCTAAAACCACCCAATAAAATGGTTGGCAAGTTTAGGCCAAAAAGTTCAATAACTGTCATAAAACTGTAACTGTCTTAACACAATTTTTTGTAAAGCATCCGATGTGCCTAAGACTTTGATCATTGGTCACTGATCAGCTAACAAACTTGATCAGGTTCCTCTGATTTCCATTTTTTTTGTGTTTCGTGACAGAGCTTTCATGTTGAGTCTGAAAGATGAAGACAGAAACCTGTAAACAAACTGATAAGAGTCAGCAGCGTGAGCGTTGGGTCTGGTTCTGGCAGGTGTGGATGGTAAATTCAGGTTTTTGAAAGCGATTTATAGTTATTTTATTGATGGAAATTTCCTGTCTGATTATGACTACTTAATATTCTGTTGTTTGTTGTGTTCTTTGATCACACCTTCAAAGACATTCAGGAAACACGTCACATGACCACCACAATTTGATGAGCCACATTGTTGTTATACTTTACTTTTAGCACACACACCCTCTATGAAAACAAGAGGTCATCCTCACCTCTTATGAAGCTCTATTCAGTGATTGGGTGAGGCGTCATTCTTTCCAATGCTGATTATTCGATATCTTTCCAGGTAACCACACCTGACCTGACTGTCAACATTGCGAACGCATTTATTATCACGTAATCATTTATTATGTCCTGATAATCAACTCAGAGAGAAAATCTAATGCTAATTTGAACATTAGAAAGTCAAGTTTGCTTTAAGCAGATGCTTGACAGAACCGACTGATGACCTCTTGCACCTTGGCCATCTCTGCTGCATGAAAGTGCTGCTTTTGCACCATAGACAGTATAAGAAGTGGACAGAGCCATCTCATTGGAACTCAGTTGAAGCCCATTTTTAGCGATTTTTGAGCACTTACGTTCCTGACGCGCAGACTCAAACCGACTCAAACTAAGCTTGATGACGTGAGCAACCGTCTGACAGACGTAAATCTTCTAGTAGCTGTGCGTGAAAACTGCCAATGTTGATCTTGCAGAGATGGGGAACTTGAGCAAAGAGTTCTTTGGCGTGAGTGAGCAGGAGTATTTTGTCCCGTTGCTTTTATGGACTCATTATCTATGGGCTTCTCCCTTGACGGGACGTCCCCCCGATTGCCTGCGAGCTTCTCCTCCTGTCTGTACGGTAATCTCTGTACAGCGCGACAGAGAGTCGAGTGGTTATGACGCAATCGTTAGCCTATTTTTACAAAAACTGTTTCTACGGGGCCATAATGTAACATAGAAGGTAATGGAGCCCTTTATACATTGTCGTGTTTCTTTAGAAATAAATAATGGACAAATGGAGTCTTTAAACGCCTCAGATGTAAAGTTATTTGCCGTCAAAGTGACGCCAAAATGAATGGGAGTCAATGGAAATGCTAACGCAAGTAAAGTTCTGCTACAAGATGGCGGCACCCAGCGGGCTTCAACTTCCGGTCGATTGATTACCCCCTTGTTTTGCACATGTCACTCAGCACCAGAATGCTAGGGGGTTTCTATGGTATTTTGGGAGGTTGCTAATTTCTTACTGACACCTCCCAGGGTGTTATAGCTGGTTGCTAGAGGGTTTCTATGGTAATATGGGTGGTTGCTAGGGGATTGATAACTGGCACCTTCTAGACTGTTATGCATGGTTTATGCTATGGGGTTTCTAGGAAGCTATGTGTGATTGCTAGGGGTTCCTATGGTGCTCTGGGTGGTTTCTATGGTGTTATGGGTGGTTGCTAAGGGGTTCATAGGGTGCTCTGGGTGGTTGCTAGGGGTTTCCTTTAGTGATCTTGGGCTTTGCTATGGGGTTTCTATGGTGTGTTGTGTGGTTGTTAGGGGGTTTCTGTGGTGTTTTCTGTGGTTGGCAGGGGATTGCTTACTGGCACCGTTTAAAGTGTAATGGGTGGTTGCTATGGGGTTCTTAGGGATTTCTGGGTGGTAGCTAGTGGGTTTCTAAGGTGTTATGGGTGGTTGCAAGGGGGTTAATAAGGTGCTCTGGTTGGTTGCTAGGGGGGGTTCTATGGTGTTTTCAGTGGCTGCAAGGGGATTGCTAACTGGCACCTTCTATGGTGTTTTGGCTGGTTGCTAGGGGGTTTCTATGGGGCTATGGGTGGTTGATAGGGGGTTCCTAGGGTGTGTTAGGTGGTTGCTAGATGGTTCATAGGGTGCTCTGGTGGCTTCTAGGGGGTTTCTATGGATTTCTGGGTTGTTGCTAAGGAGTTCCTATGGTATTCTGTGCGGTTGTTAGGGACGTTAATTTGGTATTCTAGGTGGTTGATAGTGGGTTACTAGGGTGTTCCTAGCTGGTTTATGCTGGTCCCCCAGCCTGTTGAAAAATCTCCCAAACCCCTCTAAAACCACCCAATGGATTAGACAAGTTTAGGCCAATACTTTCAATACTTAAGAGTTTGTTCATATTCCGAACTTGAAACAGTAACTATGGTTGCTCACCTTAGCAAATACCAAAAATAACCTCCCATTAGGCTCTACTTTCAGTTGTATTTTATTTTTCTTTGTTATCATTTTCATTGAACAAGTGGTTGGTGATTGACAAGATGATGTTTATCTCAACAATGACGCTATCAGTTGAGACCTTTATATCCTACCTGGAAGACTTTCCCTTTGTTACACATGCTTCATGAACCCTAAGCTATGACAGCCATACTGTTAAAAATCTCTCTATCTTTGTTCACTAAGAGAGCTTGTGTACAATGGATGCATTAGAGTACAACCAAGCGTGAGGAGCACATGTTTGTGTCATTCTTCAACTTAAGACAGACAAAATGGAAAAAATTCCAGCTTTATACTGATAAAAGATAGTTTACAGCCTGACAATTTTTTACATAGCAGACACGTAAGTATTGGTATGAGACTGTGTTGGTGTGTGATTGTATGTGCCCTGACTGACCCTCTCAGGGAAGAGCAGTCACAGGATCACACCAGCCCTGACCTTTGACCCCATCAAGAGTGACCAATCATGCCCAGGCAGGGTCAGAGAGCTAGGGGAACACAGACATGGGTCTCTGACTGTCGGCTTTATCATGACTGATTCACGTATTGCTCCAACCAGGAACCCTGTTACAGGCCATTTAGCAGCGTGGAACAGACACGGTATTAATCAGACGCATGACCGATACGGATGCTCTCCGGGAAGTTAAAGTAGGAGAGATTTCAGTTGGGTTTGGGAAATTAGGAGCCACCAAATGAATGCAGCGGTTACGTTAACACACTCTCAAGGCAATTTGTAACCATTTTACGTTTTGGCGAATTGGTATGATCTTTATTTGTGCGTTTTCCTGTTTCTGACGGTTTAGTTTACGGTGAGGTTAATGGAGGTTAATGTTTTCTAAAATTTTTACGAATTCATACAAAATTGACACCTCAAAAAATAGTGAGTTTCTCATGAGATCAGGTTATTCTGAATGTTTCACAACCATGAGTTTCTTGATTTCACTTAAATTTATGCATTAAAAATCAGCTAATTTCAGTTGAGTCAAATCTTTTTAAATAGGCATTTAAATTCTTTAACAAGAGTGTAGAAAGTCATTCGTATTGTATTATCATCTTAAAGCGATAGCTCATCGAAAAGTGAACATTCGCTCATCATTTATTCTCTCTTCATGTCTTTCGTTCTACCATGGGACACAAAAGCAAACATGTTGTTGGCGCCTCTTGAAAATGCCATACAGATAGTTACGGTCCTTGATTCTGATTGGTTGAGCCTCGTTCGAAGCCTTTGCAAATTATTCTACAAAACCAGTGACCGCATTACATCAGTATTACGGTCTAAATACTAAAAATAAATATTTTTATGGACTAACCGGCTTCTTGGGGCTTATTGCTTTAATATACACCTATATTTATACTGGTTTTATGATCAATTTAGTCTTTTTTGGAGTCTGGTCCCCAAATTCCTTTAACCTTCCCATTCCTTTAACCATATTGAATGTGCACTTGTAGTGTACTGCAAATCTTTAAGTATATATATATATATATAACTGAACTTGTAGATAAAAAAATATTAATGAAATAAAAGTGTACTTGGAGACTGAGAGAGTCCACTTTCATGGCTGTTTCTCGATACACTTAAGTGTACTTTGTCATAATGACCAATGAAAAGACATACAAGTTTACATCGAAATAACATTAAAGTATATTTTAGTGAACCATAATGTTTGTCAGTACATTCGGCAGTAGACTAAAGACAATAAATGTAATGATGAAATTAAATATTTTTATTTTTGGGTGGACTAGCTCTTTAAATACATCTTTATATGTATCTAGCCCTTTAAATACAACTTTCATTCATCTTTGGGACACAAATGAAGATCTTTTTGTTGAAATCTGAGAGTTTTCTGTCCCTCCATTGACAGCTACGCAACTACCACTTTGACGCTTTAAAAAGTTCATAAACAGATTGTTAAACTAATCCAAATGAATTGAGAATTTGAAGAGACTTGGTTGCTTTATGAAGAGATTTAATTTAGGCTTTTATTCACATTATTCACAACCGAACCTGCTTGACGCCCGAGAACAAACCTCATTGGTTCTTGCTGAAGCTCAAACATGTTGATTAACACAAGAACCAAAACCTCATTGGTTCTCACACGTCAAGGAAAGATGTTTGAGCTTCCGTTTAACACAACTGATGTGTGAGATGATGAATGTTTATAAGTGAATAAAAGCCAAAATTAAATCTGCTCAACACTTGAAGTGATCGATTATTTTCAGAAAATTTGGACTAAACCACTCAATCCATATGGATTAGTTTTACAATGTCTTGTCAAAATAGTAGTTTGCTGTCAATGGAGGGACAGAAATAACTCAGATTTCATCAAAAAGATTTTCATTTGTGTTCTTAAGATAAACAAAAGTCTTACAGACATGAGGGTGAGTAAAAAATGAATGACTGAATATTCATTTTTGGGTGAACTAACCCTTTAAATTATACTAATATTACAACGCGTTCTCACCCCAAGGCGTCATCTAACTGACAATTTTGACCATGCTTCAATATTTGACGCTAAAGGCACCCTTTAGCGTCAGTTAGTTGACTCGATCCCAGGGCGTCATCTAACTGACGCGTTACCTTTAGCGTCAGTTAGATGACGCGGGTAGGTTTAGGTCTGGGTAGGAGGGCGTCATCTTACTGACGCTAAGGGTACTGCGTCAGTTAGATGACGCCCTGGGATCGCGTCAACTAACTGACGCTAAAGGGTGCCTTTAGCGTCGAATATTGAAGCATGGTCAAACTGATTCCCAAGGCGTCAGTTAGATGACGCCTTGGGGTGAGAATGGGCTGAATATTAATAAATATTAAACATGCAATGTGTATAATATGGACAGTAGTGTATACCATACATCAAGAAAACAAATCTATGCCATTTTATTAAATCTATGCCATTTTATTTTATTAACTAACATTATTTAATGATCCGTTTTATGATCAAAGACATTTTACTGTATGACCTATGCATCTTGGCATTCAGATGTTCAACACAGCTGTTGCCAAACTCTATTTTCTACAGCAAAAATATGTTTTTAGTATGTGGAGGACTGATGTCATCAGATCAAACGAGCTGTCATTACCCATCAACCCTTCTGACAGCTGTTGTTCAGAGTGCTTTAGAAACTATAATGAGCACTAATACAACTCCCTGAATGTATTTCACTCCACCCTTTTCTCTGTGTATATGTACGTAAGACTAAATGCTTTATTAGTGAGCACACTTAGACACCGATCTTGCCCAACCAACACAACGAATAACAACAGAAGCCCAAGAGATTGTAGATCTCTCTTTGTCTTATAAACTGTCTATAGGAGCGTCGTCCACAAACACGTCGTCAAACCGGCTTTTCAAAATACAGTCAGATCAGTGATTTATTAGATGCTATTCACAAAACAAAAACAATACGAGACTGCAAATACTTTCTGAATTGTATTAAAGAGTGGAGTGGGTTATAAGCTCGGCTTATTTTCACTTAAAGTTTCAGTCTCACTTTAGATTAGGGTTCAAGTCGTACTATTAGCTATGCACGCAATTAAAAAAAAACACCCACATAAAATATTGAACTTTTTTAACTATATGCTAAATGCCTTAAAATATGGGTTAGCTTGGGAAACGATGTGTTATAAAATTCCTAAGCTTAAATAAACCAGAAAACGTCCTCTGTCGGGCTTGTCTGTTGGATTATTACAGTCATCAATTTAACAGTAATATAAGGATTACTGTAATTAATTTCCCACTCTGTTTTCCCCCCCAAAGAATAGCATAAATTGACAGTTACTTTCCTGTAAATAGTTCTACTGTAAGACAAAGCTGTAAATACATCAATAATACTGTAAAAGCTACATTTACAGCAACTTACTGTAAACTGTTTCTACAGTAAACTTTCACTGATAATACAGCAAAAATACTGTGAAAACAACAGAAATAATTTACAGTGTGACTTTTGCCTCAATAAACTCCCAATTAATGCTTATAATAGTTAGGTAGTTGTTAAGTTTAGGTATTGGGTGTTAAAGGGATGTAGAATATGATCATGCAGAATAAGGCATTAATATGTGCTTTATAAGCACTAATAAACAGCCAATATCCTCGTAATATGCATGCTAATAAACAACTAGTTATATTGGGAGAATTGGACCCTTAACTAAAGTGTTCCCAAAGTTTCTTTAGAGCTCAAATGAATATTTCGAATTATTTATAAGGATTCCTGTAAGGAAGCATCTATAACACAGAGCCATAGAAATATGACTTTGTTCATTTCTTTTTTTAAAGTGACATAAATTACACCTATTTGGGGTAAGTTGTGTCATGTTAGGGCATATGTTCAATCATTGGTGATGATGAATATGTGAGTGGTTCAATGACTTAAAATAAAACTAAAATAAAAGGACTCTTATATTTAATATATGTTTCCTTTCAGTTATGTTCTTATTTATTCATGTAATGACAAAGCTCAAAATGCAGTATATTAGAATTATTAAAGGATAATTCCGGTATTTTAACACTTTGAGTCTATTTTCTAGTGTGTTTTGGATGAACTAGAGTGGTGGACACATATATTTTGACGATGGGTCCTGTCTCGACTTTTTGACTCTATAAGAATCGCCTCTGAGCGCTTCAGAGTGGCTGTCTATGGGCATGCACAAACATGTGCTTAAAACAACCCTTAATGTTCGTTTTCAAAACTGTGCAACTCACCGAGTGGTTAGTGGTGTTCGTTGATGATCCAAAACAAGTAGCGTAGCGAAATACAGTTTCTGACGTGTTTTATTGGGCATTTTGTAAAATTCCATTGATGTCTGTTGGAGGACTCATTGCCCGTTGATATTACTGCGCTACCGGAAACAGAAAAGGGGTCTGTTTACATTTGGTTGTAGTCTTTTCGCTCGGTTCTCCGTCTCTCAGAAGGTCTATGCGCTAGACCGTACAGCGTCCTTGTACGGCAAAGTGGTTGTCGCCATCAAGTGGTCGGGAGTGTGCTAACGTTTCAGACTCAAATATCGAGCAGAAGTTTATACGCGGTTGTGGAGGTATCTGAAAAAATAGTTCCACTATAGCAAATAACACAGATTGAAATCATACATTGCGCCGATATATTTGTTTTTAATCATCAACGAACACCACAAAAAATCGTTATTATTCCAAACTTTTGGCAGCCACTATATAGTTATGTTTCTCTTAAAAATAAATGTAATGTGACTAAAGTGAATATGGGAAACCTAAATTCTATCAGTATCATGTGTTGATCTGATTGGCTCTTAAGATTGAGCGCACAGTGTGGTCGTAAGACCGTTATGACCTCCATTGAGGCTTGGCAAAACAAACCGCCGCAGTGATGAACACGCTCCACTCCTCCACAGAGACTCATTGTCAGCTCTCCAATATGCCGTGACAAATTTGTCCAAACTGATGATAACAAACTGCTCAACAGCACAAAGTTATTCTGCCGGCGAAACACAGAAACATCACAACTGTCCAATCTCAGTTCAGTAAGCATTATGATTTCTCTAAGCATCATGATCTTAACTTTAGATCCACAGTGCACTAATGACTAAAACCTCAGGAATGGATGTGACTATTGAAGACGTGATGTTTGGAGAGTTGTGTGTGTGTGTGTGTGTGCATGTACAGTACACACACTTAAGACCTGGATGGACCCTTGACCAGTCTTATCAGTGATGTAGGAAAAACTGTGTGCAGATGAAGCGATTGGGAAGGCTTACGAGGACATTTCAGCACAGGATGATGGAGGACTATCTTTATATACCTCCCAGATAAACCCTCATCTCAGACAAGAGAAAACAAAAGGGATAAGCGAGCACAGAGCCGTGTGTGGGGAGTGTGTACGTGTCCTCAGACATGTTGTTTCCCGACAGGATCGCTCAGGAACCGCCACTGAAGAGATGAAGACTACCTGACCGGTTCATACACACATAGACAAATGCATGACTTTATGCCATATTATCAGAGAGTGTTAAGCTGAGTTACCTAATTTCTGTTTCTAAAAAGGTAGGTTTTAAAAATAAACGAATAAAAGTCACAATTGCAAGTTACATTATGAGAACTAAATTCACATTCGGGAGATATAGTCGCATTTATGTTTTTATTTTTTTAATATCGATGTTGTTTTTTTTGGCACAATCCAAAATGCCAACACATCTAATAGTTATATGGGTGTAATAACAGGTTATTAACATTAAATTAGCCGTTAACAAAGAAATAATCACTTGAAATTAAATAATATATATCCTAAAAAATCCAATGAGGTTTCTTTTACTAAAGTACTAAAATATAAAAGTAAATAAACTAACACTAAAAAATATACCTTAATTAAAGACTATAGACATAAAAAAACTAATGTAACACTAACATGATTATGTTAGTGTGTTAATATTATTTAATGGTCCTAAACTAACATGAACTAACAATGAACTTTTGTATTTGTATTAACTAACATTATCAAAGATTAATAAATACTGTAACAAATGTATTGCTTATTGTTAGTTCATGTTTCAACTATCGTTAACTAATGTAGGCCTACCTTATTGCAAAGTTTCCTGAAAATAAATAAAAAAGACAACAAAAAAAAGTGAGTAAAACTTTGAAAATTTTGAAGAAAACAGAAGAAAAAATTCTAAATATTATCAATATACAGTATATTAATGTCACTAAAATAACATTGGTCTGAGATTCACAGCAATGATTTCACATTTCTTGATCAAAGAGTTCAAAAGTGATAAAAGGGACTTTTCAGACATAAGCCATGTTCTTAATTTCATATACATATCATACAGTTCTATTGCATCCTAAAGATGCCAGAACAACATTTCTAAAATAATCATTAAAGATGTATGATAATTTACAAGAGTAGAATGACCTGAATTACATAATGTATGTCATGTTAAAAAGATTGAGGTTTCAATAAAGCATTAGACACATGACAAACATCGTTTGATAAAGCCAGTTTCACTCCCATTGATTCTCACAAAATCCAGTTCCTTCAATTTAGATCTTAACAGAACAGATATAACAGGACAAGGTGTAATATACTACGCTTAAACTCTGGACAACAGCGCCACCTTTTGACAATATAGAGGAACCGCACTGATGATTCTGATTCTGACAAAGACCGGGGCTAGTTGTCACACATATTTTTGTTTTATAGCAGCATGTGGATGTTTATTAACATCTAGTTCTTATTAAACCATTTTAAATACGAAATATTTCCGTCAAAAATATAAACTAGAATTATTTAATTGGATTTATGTGTCCAAACAAAAATGTCAATATCATAATGTAACCGCTTTTGGATGAGGTGAACACAATAAATCCACACTGACTAACATTCAGACAAGACTCAACAGACACTGAGCTTTAACGGTGTTCTCAGAATATTATTCATCAATGTCAAATAGTCAGATAATGTATTTTATAGTCATGACATTTTTTGTTTGATGGATTGTATAATTGTTGATAATTGTTTTGCGATAATTGTTCATTCTTAATTATTTGGGTTATTATTTAGGTACACGATGTTCCTTTGGCTCTCTGGCGGTTAAAAAAGAAAACTTCATGATTTTTGCGGAAGAACACTGGTTTGGTTGTGCTTCGGCTCTGCGGAAGAATATGACCCTTCACAATAGATAATGCTTCATAACGAACTCTGCCTCCATAGGACAATTAATCAGTTCAATAAAACACCTTACTCACCTGTTGAGTAATAAAAACACCATCATCTCTGTGTCGCTTTTTACAACATTTCAATCCCTCAGTTCTCGTCATCTCCGAAAAGCCAAGCCGATGTTGTTTTTGGTTTTAATTACGAGCTCGTTCTCTTTTCTCCAGCAGACTCTCCTCTGTTCGGGGTTTGTTTTGAACGGGCGATTCCCCGGAGGATGGAGGTTTAACTGCTCCATGTCAACCTTTCTTGCTCATTGTGTGACTTTTTTTTTTTTTTTTTTTTTTTTTTTTTTTTTTAAACGATGCCGCCATCTTCTGTGTTAACCATAGGTTTTTTTTTTTTTTTTAATTGAGAAAACGTTAAAGGGAAATACAGAGACATTTGAATCCGTGAAACAAACAAACAAACAAAAAAAATTCACAATTCTGCATATTTCACATATCTATCAAATTTCTAATACATTAAGTATCCTTTTCAACAGTTTTGATGTCTTTAGAGCTTTGCGGTTGCTTTGTATTGAAGTTAGAGAGTCATAAAACATCTTCAAATCAGTGGAAAATAGTCTAATATTTGGTACAGTGGATATACATTTTGCTTTATGTATATGATATTTTCCAAATAGAATGAGAAGTTTCATTATATTATTCATTTCCAATAAATCAGAGTTACAATCCATAAACAAGACCATTACCTCAGTTATTGTGACAAATTTATAGAATAACTCAAAAAGAAACCAAGAAACTTGGGACCAAAATAAATTAGTATAATTACAACTAAAAAATAAGTGTATTATTGTTTCATTTTCTTCATTACAGAAACTGCATAGTGGTGAAAACCCTTCTTTAAATTTACTAATAAAGTCATTACAAGGATAGTATCTGTTTATTATTTTAAAGTGAGTTTCTTTAACTTTATTAGGGAGTACATATTTATTTATATCAGACCACAAATTTTTAAAAACCAGAAAGTGGTAAGCCTGCTTCCACTTCACCATTGCCGTAGGTGAAGAACTTTTTTCTTTGGTTAAAATTCTTCTGATATATATATTATTAAATTTTTTATCTTTAATAGAAAGGCCCCCAACAGTCAGACTAGGAAGAAAACTTGGAGTTACAGGATTATACATCTTTTCTTTTTTTATAAGATAAAGTACTTTTGGGGAGATACAACGAATAAGTTTAAAGTATTCTTTAGAAGATACATTTGTCCCAATATAATTAATAAATTCATTGTAATTAAGTAGGTCACCTGATTGATTTATCAAATCTTTAACAAAAATTAAACCTTTGCTAAACCAATCGTTCCAAAAAATGGTCTTGTTTTTGAATAGTACATATTGATTATTCCAAATAACACATGAATGGGGAGAGAAATTGTGTTTGTAAATTAATTTCCACGCATTCAAAGCTTGTTTATGAAAGTTGGACAACTTAATTGGGAGTTTAGTACATTTAAAATCACAAGCAAGTAGAAAATTAAGACCACCACATTTTTTGAAGATTAAATTGGGAATGAAAAACCATGGAAGGCTATTATCACAAAGACAATGTTTGATCCAATTAATTTTAAATATATTATTGATAGTGTCAAAGTCTAAAGCATTTAGTCCTCCTTCTGATACACTTCTAATTATGGTTTTCCTTTTAATATATTCTGTCTTACCTCTCCAAATAAATTTAAATAAGATTTTATCAACTGCAGCACACATTTTAGAATCTACATAAAGAGATAATGCTGGATATACAACTCTGGAGATGCCTTCAGCCTTTGAAATCAACACACGACCTTGAATAGATAAATTTCTTTGGAGCCAACAGTTAAAAATATTTCTTGTTTTTTGTAATCTTTTCAAGAAGTTTTCTGTTAATCTCTCAGAATCTGATTTACTAATTACAATACCCAAGTATCTGACTAATTGTTTAACCTGTATTCCAGATATATTTGAGTCTTCAAGTTGGTGTACAGCCATAATCTCACTCTTAGCCTGATTCACAGTTAGACCTGAGGCATCAGAGAACAATTTAAGTGCCTCCAAAATAACAGGGATCTGATCTTTGTTTTTCAAAAATAAACAAGTGTCATCAGCGAGTTGACTAATAGTTAAAGTGAAATCTCCTATTTCAATACCTTTGATTTGAGAGCAATGCAGAGTGTAAAGATTCAAAGTTTCGGCTACTAATAAAAATAAAAATGGGGAAATAGGACATCCCTGTCTAATGCCTCTTTGGATACCAAAACGAGCAGAGGTACCATTAGATAAAGAAACACTACTAGAAATATTTTTGTAAAGTGTGTGCATCATATTTGTAAAAGTTGGGCCAAAACCAAAATAATTAAGAGCTTGATACATGAAATTGTGTTCTACTGTATCGAAAGCTTTACAAAAATCTAAAAACAAAATAAGAGCTTCCTCATTGACCAAATCTGAATAATCTAAAAGGTCTAAGATCAGTCTAATATTGTTTGAAATACTTCTTCCTTTCATAAATCCAGACTGTGTGACAGATATGATTTCCTCCAAGCATGGTTTTAACCTATTGGCGTATAGAGATGCTAACAATTTGTAGTCGGAGTTGAGCAGTGTGATTGGGCGCCAATTATCTAAATGCAAAACGTCTTTATTTGGTTTTGGAACTAGTGTTATTACTCCCTGTTTCATAGATTCTGTAAGTTCTCCATTTACTGCACATTCATTGAACACATTCAAAATAAACTCTCTAATTTCTTCCCAAAAACATCTGTAAAACTCAAAAAGTAAACCATCGGGTCCTGGGCTTTTGTTAAATGGTGTTTTTTTCATGATATCATCTAATTCTTTCAATGACATCTCCTCTTCACAAAGGTTTTTGCTGTTTATATTTATACTAGGAATGTAAGGCTGTATCTTGTTAAAAAATAAACTACTTGAATCAGGATTAAAAGATGATGTATATAATTTTTGGTAAAAATCTGAAACAAATTTTGAAATTATTTTATCATCTGATATAAGAGTGTTATCAATATACAAAGAGGAAATTTTTTTTAGTTCAGCTCGTTTTTTTTTCCAAATTGAAAAAGTATGCAGAGTTTTTTTCGCCGGCTTCTAGCCACTTGGCTCTAGATCTAATAAAGGCCCCTTTAGCCTTTTCTATATAAAAGGAGTCTAATTTTTCTCTTAATAGGTATAAACTTTCTTTTTCTGCATCATTTGGGTTGGGAAGACAAGTAATGCGGTTAATTTCTTTCAATATAATTTCAAATTGTAATCCTTTTGACTTTAAAAGATCTTTACTAAATTTTATGGAGAACTTTCGACACTCATATTTAAACAATTCCCAGTTTAAGGTACTAGAAATATTAGTTTTTTTTTTAAATGAATCAATTATGCCTTTAATACCCAAACAATAATCAGAATTGTTTAATAAAGAGCTATTCAATTTCCAATACCCTGGTTTCCTAAACAAGTTATGATTAATGTCAGAGATTTCTAACTCGATAACTGCATGATCAGTTAAGGGTGCATTGGAAATAGAACACGATTTAACAGAAGAAATCAGATTATCAGATATTAACCAAAAATCAATACGTGATTTTTGTGTCAAATCAGATTTAAACCAGGTGAAGGAAGGGGAAGAGTCATTATGTAAGAATCTATGAATATCTACCAAAGAGAGACTGGTACACATATCACTAATTATTTTGTTGACAGTAGTAATGCCATATTTTGGAGGAAATCTATCATAGCATAAATCAGGAGCCTCATTAAAGTCCCCACCCATAATTTGTGTGACATTTTACAGTCGTGAGTTGTGACAAACATCTGCCACTGCACCACACACACGCACGCCGCGCGCGCGACAAAAGTAGCCGGAACATCTTTTCTCTTTTTACGGATATGAGACACATGTACGTATGCTTATTTCCGCCACAGAATGAAAAAAATTAAAGGTGATTGCGACTTGACTTTATTTCTCAGAATTGCGAGATATAAAGTCAGAATTGCGTGAAATAAAGTCGCAATTGCGTGTTATAAAGTCAGAACTGCGATATATAAAGTCGCAATTGCGTGTTATATCACAAAAAAACACGCAATTCTGACTTTATAACACGCAATTGCGAATTTATATCTCGCAACTCTGACTTTATATCTCACAACTCTGACTTTATATCTCGCAACTCTGACTTTATATCTCGCAACTCTGACTTTAATCTCGCAATTCTGATAAATAAAGTCAGAATTGCGAGATGTAAACTCGCAATTGTGAGATAAAAAGTCGCAATTATTATTATTTATTTAGTGGCAAACCGGCTTCCATGTGCGTGACAACCATCCCAAACAGGTCTAAAATATAATAGGCATATCATAGTAAATCAGGGTAAGGATTAATGCACTGACTTACTTTATAAAATTGTATAAAGTAAAAAAAAAAAAGTTACATACCTTTAATCGTTTTATATTTTAACATATCACAGCTTCACCCATTATAAAATCATGTAACAAGTGTCCAGAGGTCATAATAGTTTAAATATTTTTTTTAAATATAGAAATTGAATTTTAAAATGAACTTCAGCCAAAGAAATGTTTCATTCAAATAGAAAAAATAAGATATTAGTAACATGTTGTATAGCCTATTTAAATTCATTTTGTGTTTCTGAATTTAATTATTCAGGCCATAAAATTAGCTTTACAATCAACTCATACATAATACATTCATACAATGGTACAAACTTCGTTTTACTGAAGAAGATGCATTTAAATAGTCTGATCATTGTGCGTTTTATTTCGGCTCCAGTGTTCCAAACTGTAGCAGCATTTCCACCAATCATTTTCATTGCAGTAAAAAACAAAAAACAAACTTGCGTACACTAGATGGCACTATCTTTATCAAAATCCTCCCACTTCTACAATGTGCGCACAAAGTGGGCAAGACAAATGCATTCATGGTGCATATTGATGAGAGCAATACTGCAGCACTATTAATGTGGCAAATATCAGGATATGACATCAGTACATCTGTTTTCTCAATGCATGGTATAATAGTGATGATCATCAGTAAGACAGGTGAGATCAACATACACAGAACCAACGGAATGTTATTAATATTCGACCCAAATGCAAAACCTTTAACATGAGAGAAATGAAATACTGAGTCAAATACAATGTGTGTTTTAAAACAGCTAGTTTGCAGAGCAATTACAGATGCGACGCTTTTAAAAATGCTGGTCCCAGAGGAAACAAACCCATGGGGTTTCCACCGTACAACATGGAGTCAAAGGGTAACGGAAATTCATCCTTGGTCAATCAAATAAACAGGCCCATATTTAATGAACCGACTACGCATCCTAAAAGAAAAGGAAAACCTAAAAAACATCACAATCTCAACACCTCCGACACGAACATCACTATTCCCCAACTTGACAAATTCAAAGGGTGACTATTCTGAAATGTCTAAGTTAGTTATACGTAAAGCTATACTGTAATGGTAATGTAGTGAGTGAGTCAATTTCTTTGGTTCCTAGATGCTATAGTTAAAAATAGTGGTCTGGAAACACACAAGCAAATCAAGCACTAAACCAATAAGCATTTAATCAAAGGCAAACAAACAAAAATCTCATTGGACCGGCATTAAGGAATGTCCAAACCTCCTGAGCTGAAACAAACAGAAGGCAGAGGACAAAAGTCCAAGGGAACCGGAAGTGAGAGAGGACACAGGAAAGGCGCAGAACACACAGCTAGAAGAGCAGAAACACACACACATACACCGTCCCGTGCGCTGCACAGGTTACAGAGATGTCATGAACACTGGCATAGAGGCAGATCAAGCACTGGCGCTGTGATATGTAAGGCTGGTGTGCGTTTCAATAACAGGACGTCATCGCAACCAAGAGCTAAACGTCCAATCAAATATCGTCAAAATGAAGGACTCTTACAAATACCATACACTATTTACAAATCTATTCCTCCACTCGCTTGATTATTGTGCGTGATTCCAGTGCAAAAACCTTAAAGGGATAGTTCACCCAAAAATGTAAATACTGTCATCATTTACTCACCATCAAGTTGTTCCAAACCTGAATGAGTTTCTTTCTTCTGCTGAACACAAAGTATATTTTGAAGAATGGTAGCTAGACAGTGGATGAGAGACATTGACTTCTATAGTGGGAAAAACACACATTACAGATTCAATGGCTACCGTAACTTGTTTGATTACCAAAATTCGGTTTGGACTTAAGGGTGAGAAAATGATGACAGAATTGTAATATTTGGGTGAACTATCCCTGTAAGAGCATGTGCTATATGTCATTTGCCAGGAACTAAAACTAAACCAACATATTGGGCCTCAATCAGGAAATTCAAGCTGAACAAATGTGTGTAAAAAGAAACTTGAAAAGCCTTATAAAAATGTTCACTTTCAGACTGAAAGTCAATTTACGCCCAAACAATTTAATTGTGTAATTTATTCACCCATATTCTAACCATAGGGGTTGAACGGCTGGTTGACTGAATGCTGTGCTATGAGCTTTAGCTATGTCGACTAGTCGCTGATCGTGGCCTATAGAGGGCGCAACAGGAGAAGACATCTGTGAAGTCCACTTTTACACTTCATTTAAGTTAAAATTACAAATAAATGTATTGTCCAAGATCGCTCCACAAGATATGTTTGATTATATCAGCTGGATGCTCAAGATTTATCGCGTGAATGCACATTTACACAGCTTTTTGTTCAGGTAAATTGATCGTTGTTCTAAACTGCTTCTACATTACGCACACACACACACACAGAAGCGCACAGATCGCGCACACAGAAACATTCACAGAAATGTATGGTCAACACTGTTCTGTGATTTCTCAATAAAACAGCTTCGGAACTGAAAAGGTCTATATTTCATAGTGACTAAAACCCACAGCTTCACTATCAGCAGAGAGACGCTGTTAGAATTAATTCTCACGCAATCACTCTCTCACTAATGCATTCATATACATGTAACCTTTACTGTCTACTTTATCTGTATCTGATTTAGAACGAGCAGAAATCTGTGGGAAATATAACGACCCAAAGACAAAAGAACTGATAAGAATAAGTTATGTAGCGCTGTGTCGTATGCCAAAGCTGCGCACAAGGCGACCCGCGTTCGAGTCTCAGATCGAGCTTCATCTTATTAGTTCCTGACGTCATCAGAGACTAGCCGACATCGACTCTGCTTTAATCACATAAATGTAGACTTTAAAAAATCTGAAGTAGTTCAACCACAATAGTTACATTTTTTTGTCCCTCCATTGAAAGTCCACACAACCCAATTCTTCAAGCTTCATGAGGTTCATAAAGACATTGTAAAAGTGATCCATATGAACATTATAATCCAAATATTGACCATATTTGACGCGCCTAAATTAAACCTGTTTAACATATAAAGCGATTGTGCATCTTCAGAAGACTTGGATTAAACCTCTTTAGAGTTTGATGATGTCTTTATGACGTTTTTGTAGCCAGAAAATGTTGGTTGTGTGGACTTTCAACGGATGGAGAAAAGAATGATAAAATATCTTCATTCGTGTCTTCTGGGTTTAAACTGACATGAGAGTGAGTAAATGAGGACATGTTTTGGGTGAACTATCCCTTTAAGTCTTTAATTATGAATTTCATGGAGGCCCGATATGCCGAACCTGTACCTTCAAAGTCTTTATGTCCACCTTGTTTTCGCTTCATAACATTACATATGCCATCTACTCGGAGTAAAGGTCTATTTCTGGCAAGCTCTATTCTGAACGGGTGACTGAATCTGGAGATTCACAGAGGCAGAACACAAGAGAAACAGGATAAGGCTGGTCCCAGACTGACGTGGGCTGTCAGGGGGTGAAAACTTATGAAACCTCATGTGATTCATTAAGGATTGTGATTTCAACTGCAGCTTTAGTGCACAAAGCTGCAAAACCCACTGCATAGATCATGTCTCAAATTAGATATAAATATCAATGTATATAAATATATTGATGGCAATTATGTCAAAAAGTTATCACACGGAAAAAAAAAACTGCTAAAGTAAAAGTAATTCAGAATGCATTAGCAGAAGAATACACAATGTTTCAGAAATCACAGGTGCTTTAGGCGATTTCATTAAATTAGCATCCAATTCATTCTTTGGAGATCAAATTTCAATAGTCTATCTTAAAAATGTAAAGTATAAAATCATATTTGGATAATCGAAATGAATAAAACGGACTTTCAGGGTAAATTAAATGTTTGTTGTTCATGTTGTAAAAATTTGAATGGCTAAAAATTACCAACTGTACTTCCATTCCTAATAGCCTTGATTTATTTCAGTCATCTTCCCTGACTAATACATGAAGATGTTCTTGATAATCATTCTTAAAAAAGCAGTGCGTCAAATTCAAAATAGTTTGAAACCCAGGCACCTTTCATAGATGATTAGGCAATAACAACAAAAATAAAAATTGGTCGGATTATTGCGCAGCAGAATTCAGCAATGCCTTCAATTAATAAAAATTATTAAAATTAAACTCTCCTGAACCCCTAAAAAACGGAAAAGTCCAGAAAAGCCAATAAAATGTCATTATCATTGAGAAGACAGTGTGAGCGCATACAGAAATATAGATGCGCATCCATACACCATCACGCTCAATCATAAACATGTGGGTGAGAAGAATACAAAAAAACATCTACACATCTTTACCTCTCCGTTTCAGTCATGTTTACCAGAAACGCTCTGTAGTGTGCAGCGTCCATACATTCTTGTAACAACATTAAACTCTTCCAATAAATTAAAAGGATCGAGACTGGAGTGTCTACTGCATGTGAAACGAGTCTCTACATTCCTCCTCTCTCTTCCTCACACTCGCTCTTTGGGTCGGGCCTCATGTGGGACTGGCCTTGTGAGTGTTCCTCCCCAGTTCCTGGGTGTGTGGCTCATGTTGGGTCAGAAAGTACTTGAAGAACTCGTAGACGGACCAGGCGATGGCCGTAGACGGCATCTGATAAATGACCCGAGCTCGGATGCCTTTAAAGAACGCAGGGACGCCCCCCAGCCGGTAAACCGTCCTGAGCGCGTTGACCATGCCCGAGAGATTCCCGCTGACGTGCGCGGAGCTGAGCACCACGTTCTCCTGCGTGTTGAGCAGCGTCTTGCACACGTCGAGCGGCGTGGTGATGGCGGCGGACACGGCTCCGGCCGCGGCTCCCGACACGATGTGCGTTTCGGGCCGGTACTGGCGCTCGGGGTTGAAATGTTCCTGCATGAACTCGTACGTGATGAAGTGAACGGCCTGGAAGGGGATGTTCATGGTCAGCTGAGTGCTGTAGCTGCGGTAGAAAGCCGCCAGTCCTTCTTTACGGCTGATCGTCAGCACGCAGTCATACAGGCTCCGGTACGGAGAGTTGTACATCTGCATCCTCTGCTTCACCACTAACAGGGAAGAGAAAGACGTATGTAAACCAAACACTCGTCGTACATGGAACTCTGTGAAGAATGCAGTCTATGCTGACTGATATGAACCATGATTAATAATACACAAAGCATTCATGTGTTATAATAACTAGTAAACTATAGATTTGTGCGAACTGTAAAATGGATATAGGAGCACAAGTGTGGATAAAATGTTCAATTTAACCATTTAATATCTTAACTCTCTGGTACTGGGCGCATGTCGGTCAAAAATGACAGCTTTTTTTATTTTAATGAAATGATTGTACTATATTTAAGTTCGATAGAGTTTTTTTTTTTATTTAATATTTTTAATGGGATTTTATGGCACTAAATTATATTTATGCAGTAGTTATAATCCATTTATTCACTTTTTGAGCATGGACCTGAAAAGGATTTCAGTTTGGTCTTTTTTTTTTTTATTGAAAAAAAGTTTATGAAAAATGCACAAAAAATACCATTTTCAATTATTATATAAAATACAATTTCATTTTAAAACTGTGAGAAAATCAAAGCCATAGCAGCTGGTTTAGATTTAAACAAACTGTATTCCAAATTTGAGGTTGATATCTCAAAAAAGTAGCTTTCATTAAGAATATGTTTGGTACCAAACGCTTCCACTAGATGAAATCGGTCTCCCATTAACTTCCAATGCGCTAATTTTTGACCACAAACAGTCTTCCCAGTGTGACTGTGTGTGTGTGTGTGTGTGTGTGTGTGTGTGTGTGTGTGTGTGTGTGTGTGTGTGTGTGTGTGTGTGGTGTGTGTGTGTGTGTGTGTGTGTGTTAGAGATAGTAAACAGACAGTAAGATTATACAAGGTGAGCACTATCATAAAAAAAACATCTAAAATACAAAGTTTATATGACAACAGCTAAACTGAGGTAAACCTTCAAAAATCCTTAATATTTTCTCCGTTTGAGAATTAAAAAACCCACAGGAGAATAATGACCATTTAAAAAACATTTTGTACACAGCAAGTGCCAAAACCTTTACCACGTTTTATACCATTCTGATGAAGTAAAAAATTCTTTACTGCAAATTCAAGGGATGTGCACTAAATCCGAATACGGGGAAGGCACAGAAAATGAGTAACGCATTCTACGGAGTGCCTAAAGGGACATGGTTAGGCTAGTCGGTTACATACATTACAGTACATCAGACTTCACTTATCATGCGAAGATAATAAGGAGAGAGGACGATGTCAGAGACAGATCCTGAGCGTCGTTGACAAATATCATATCTTGTAAAATGTGTGGTCAGTACTGCCGCTCTCTATACACAAAGTAACTTACACATGATCGCAAATTGGAAAGTCAAAGTAAAAAACGCGCATGCAATCAAAAGCCATTTCAATAACGCGCATACTGATAGGGGTTTCCTGATGCCTGCAAACTATATACAACATAATTATCCAACTATATAATTCAAGAGAATGTAAAATGCTGATCTTGGTGGGTATTCACATAAACACAAGTCAGTTATGTTTCAAGTGAACGTAAACAGTTGAGAAAGAAAAGTGTGTGCAACTTCTATTCCTGCTGCTAAATTATGAGATGATATAAAAAAAATTCTATATGGCAGTTTTTCCCCATGGTATAGATGTAAAAAAAAAGTGGCCAGTAAAAATGCTGTGTGGCTAGTAAGTAACTTTGGAAAAGCACTCGCCACAGCGGCTGAAGAGCAAAAAAGTTAATGTCAAGCCCTGCTCATAACAGCACCAAAAATATAAGATTTATTATTCACGGTATTGACAGTGGAAGATGAATACCTTCTGCTGGGTTCATGATTGCATCGTGAAGGACAGTAGCAACACTCCCTGCCACACCTGAAGTGGAGAACAGAAGAGCATTAACCATCAAGTGACAACATGTGGAAAAACAGGAACAGAAACTCAAAGCTACATTTACAATGTCCTATTTCCCTGACAAGATGGCACTCTACTTTCCTTTTCATTTCCCAAAAACAACCCTGGCCTGAATCTTTTTAAATTATAAACCTCGATCTCTTGCTCTTTGGTTCTAAAATCAGAAATCTATAGACATTCAATGGACACTAGAGGTAACAATTTATCGTGTCATCGCAATAAAAAAATGCATCAATATGTATCGTGGATAGTGACATATATATAATATTGTGCATAGTTCACCCAAAATAAATATTATTGTGTGAGAAAAAATTCAAGTTTTCAGAGTTTTGGTGTCAAAAATTAACTATACTATATAATGTTGAATATAATGTATAATAATGCAATAGTGGAATATTTGTAGGTCATGATAATGGCAAATATTATTTGGCCTACATTACTTTAAATCTATATAGTCAGTGTGACAGAGTGCAAGCATTTTCATCTAAAATAATTCTATATTTTCAGCTTCAGAATATGTTTATTCTGGCGTCTCTATTGTCCTGTGTGTTGGGTTTCCAGCACCAAGTCTATGTCTATTCATTCACACACAATGTAATACCAAATTTAGCATTTTACTCAACAATACATTTTTGTTAATCTTTTCCCATGTCTTTGAGTATTATAATAACCCAAAAATACCAATTACCCGTAATGAACACTCATTAAGACTTCAGGAAATAACCCCTTCTCCTACCGTTAGCAATGTGGCTGTTGCCGCCGTTCTGTATGACGTCACTAAGGCTGCGTTTGATTCGCTCGTAGCAGGCGAAATACAGCGCGTGTGCGGGGCCGGCCCCCAGTACAGTGATATTGAGGCCCCTCAAGGGCCGAAGGAGGCCCTCGGTCCGCACAATCCTCTTCAGCGCCCCGTACACGCTGCGGTACTGGGCTTTTGGGTCCGGCTGCAAACTCTGCATACGTGTCTATAAAACAGAAAGAGAGCAGCTTATTCAGATATCAACCATAAAAGGAATAATATTTGATATGCAAAGAAACAAAAATATATTTACAAACAGGAACAAGACCAAATCATAAAGATCGGTTCTCATTGCTTGTGTTCTGACTTCTGATATTAAAAAAAATCAGATATCATAATGTTTTTTAAAAAGATAATTTACAGAGCCCCTAAAAATAGATATTTTGTGACAGAAACAACATTTGTTAACAAAAATGGAAGGAAATACCAACAATATGCAGACAAAGATAGAAGCCGTCCATCTTTCTGCTGACCCAACATTCAGCTCAGTTATAAAAACACGCTTTGTTTAATGTGAATGAATTGGCACGAATTATCATAACACAGAGTTTATCAGAATAAAGCCTGGTCCACACACTGCAGTTTATTCCGCTCAGAAATGAAGAGCTGAGCAACATCGAGTATAACACGACCACAGTTTTTTGCCACTGATATTTATGGAGGGAGTTTAGGCTTCACACACTTTTAAGTAAGTAATTTAAAAATCATTGTGATTCAGAAAAATTGGTATTAAAAAGTTTAATTAATTTATTGATTAGAGCTCACTTATCTGAACAATTCACTTTCACAAATCAGATACAATATATAGTAGGGGTGTAACGGTTCAGTGCGTTTAAAAAAAAAAAGTATGTTTCTGTCGATGGATAATCATTCTGGCTTCTCAATACATTACACCAGCGATGATCAAAAACCGTGAACAAAACTGTCACTCTTTGTAAACTTTGTTCAATGCAAGTGACGTACACTGGAACATGACCAGTCCTTTACGCCGTCATCACCCAGGTGTTGATCGCAGACTGAACAGCACACGTTGCTATCTGTGTTTAAACTAAACTAATTTAAGACTTGCCAATTTCAAGAGCACCCATCTGAAGCATGCGCACGGAGAGCCGTGTATCAGACAGCGTACAAATACTGAGTTATCTTTCAAATCTTGCGCTTAAACGGACAAATTCACAAAAAAATGATGTCAACATGTCCGTCTTGGCGAGTATCCTAGCAAACACAGTAGGTTATTTCTTAAGTGAACGTAAACAGTCGAGAAAGACAACGCATGTGTATCATAGGGCTCTCGGGGGGGGGGGGGGGGGGGGGGGGGGGGGCACTCAGTCGACGGGGGGGTGAGAGAGAGAGAAGAGTGATTGGTTGTTTTCTGATTGGCTATAGCTCGACGAACAACACCAGAGGAGACGCGCTTGATTCCTGCCGGTTCCACAGTGAGAGTGGCGCGTTTTGGGTGCTGCGGCATATTAATTATATATCAAATAGTTTTTCAGCGTGAGAAATACAATGTGTGGCGGGAGAGCGTGACAAAAGACCGAAATGAGTGACTGTCACGCTCAATGCGTGACACTTGAGAGCCCTGGTATCAGTGTACTGGACCTAGTGATGGGCATCGTTAAGAAATTATCGATATCGATGCCATTGTTGAGTCTGCTTATCGATGCGATTCCTTATCGATTCCCATATCGATTCCTGTACCATTTGCTGAACACTTACAGTGTGGCTTTGAGAGTTGTTGGCTTTGAATGTCTAATTTAAAGTGGTTTTAGAGAATGAAAAACAAGTGTGCAATATTTAGGGCCCTATGAAATCAGTTTTATTTTTTCCCAAATTCCGTTTTATTTTTTCCTAAATTCCGTTTTTTTCCTTTTTGATTTTTTGGGAATTCATTATTTTTTACCCTTTACTGTTATTTTAGTAATAAAGAGTGTGCTTTTAAGTTAATGATTAAAATGTATACAAATAAAATAGGAATGACCTTAAATTACAGACATTTATTCAGTAGCCTTTTCAGGACAAATAATGCATGATGCCACTTGACACTGCACTCTTCAAGTAACAACAAAATATGTTTATGAGCTTTAAACTGTCCAGTAAAATAAATTATATTAGTTTATATAAGTTTAAATAAAAGTCACACTCTGTCTCTCTCTCGCCCAGTGTCACTCGTGGAGTTCGCTTCGCTTTTGTCCAGTCTGGCGCCTCATAGACAGACGCGGTGTGTGTGTGTGTGTTTGTTTGTGTGTTTGTGTGTTTGTTTGTGTGTTTGTGTGTGTGTGTGTGTGTGTGTGTGTGTGTGTGTGTGTGTGTGTGTGTGTGTGTGTGTGTGTGTGTGTGTGTGTGTGTGTGTGTGTGTGTGTGTGTGTGTGTGTGTGTGTGTGTGTGTGTGAGAGAGAGACGCGTGTGTGTTAGAGAGACGGAGGGTGAGCGGGGAAAGGAAATAAAACGGAAAGAATACGCTGCGTGTTTTAAATAGCATTAAAAAAACGAAATATGTGGCTACCGAGTTGATTTTGTGGCCGCGAATTAGTGATGGGTGGGAAACACTGCATAAAAGTCACGTGCGAACTGCTCTGCTTGGTACTGAGGGCTTATAGCGCCGAGTTTCTTAACTTTTTTGCCGACGAAAGCAGAGCCGCTTCGCCATGCTTTCATTGTTTTGATGCCGTCATTGGAGCTGTAGATGTCGCCCAGATTTGCTTCCCCCGGCCTGCATTTAAAATGAAGCCACACTCTCGATCGTTTACGTCTTGGGGGATTTAAAAAATCCAGTCGCATACTGTAAAGTCATGCCGCGATGCGGGAATGGATGGAACGGAACATTCGGAATCGTTAGTGGAATCGTTAACGTGTGGACGTGTACGATTCCGATGGATCGGAACGTTCAGAACCGGTTCCAAACCGGAACCTGGAACCGATTCCCAAGCCTAACTGGACCTGTGCATTATCTCTTAAAGTGACAGCGGCCTAATATTCCTGCTGTCTGTGTTTTTAATGTTAATAAAACAACAAAAGACAAGAAAATCACTCATTGCTCTTGACTGCATAGCTTTTGTAACTTTAATAATGATTAATATATATTTAATTTATACAATGAAGATTATATGTAATGTTTACTTCATTCAATTTCTGCACCTGAAAACTACTGTTACAACTACCTGAAAAGGCTGAAAAGCACTGTTTATTTTATTTGTATCTTTGCTCTATAGTATTTATTTGTGCTTTTGTTTGCAGTTTGATTATTTGTTCTTATTGTGTTTATTTTTATTTGACAGTATTCCTTTTTCCTCTGAACCGTACCGAAACCGTGATAAAAACCGAACCGTGAGTAATCTGAATAGTTACACCCCTAATATATATAGCTTGTGAGTAAATTTCACGATACAACTGCAATATAAATCCTCTGAAATATTTTAGACCATTTCATAAGAAAAAAGGGGAGCTAGACTGCAATACACACATGATGCATGATAAAGTGGAAGAGTCATTTAAGTAGGTCTATATATAGTCCATGTGAAACAAGTTTAAGCTTGTAAATAATTTTTTTCCTCGTTGTCCATCTAATTTTAGCATTTAAACCTAAACCACACCGGTGAGACCGGTTACTGCTTACCTCAACAAGATGTTATTACAGCTAATCAAAAGAGTTTAATTTGCTTTTCTTTAACAAGAGAACTAGACAAACACCCAGATAAGTTTTAATTTATAAGCCCAAAACGATTTCATATAAAACCCGTTATCAAACCGCGACAGCTGGATAACAGAGATCTCACAGAAAACATTAACGTAGAGGAGTTGTGTGGAAGATTCTGATCCATCTCAAACGGTTCAGTAAAAGAAATGAGCACATGCTTTATTATAGCAGAAATGTTGTTAAAAACTAATTATTTTGGGAATAAGTGCATTCTGAAGGGCTTTAGTGAATGAAAAGCAGAAGAACAGCTTAAAACACTGAGCCAGTGTAGTTTCCTCAAATTAAGTCAGGAAAGACACATAATGCCATGAAAATATACGTTTGAAACTCCAAACCTCAATGGGTTACACTTCCTCAGAGTCAAATCTTTCTACGTTGGATAAAGAGACTCAAACAGAGATTCACTCCTAAAATATCTAATTCCTAGTCGGGAATTGGACATGAACGCCTCTCAACACAACAAAGCACTCAAACATGACAAGCTCATAATCACGACTTATAGCACATGAAGGCAGCATGAAATACACTACATCCACAAAAAACAAATAATGACGGATTCTTATTGTACATTCTCCCACTTATTAGTTCAAGTTCAAGTTCATTTATTTATATAGCACATTTAAACAGCCGCTTAGACAGACCAAAGTGCTTTACAGAACATACAAATAAGGTAAAAACAGCAAAACAACCCATAAAACGCAGCAAAGCTACGAGTAGCCTTATCAGAGACTCCATAGTAAAATAGTAGAAATAGTCAAAGAGATCAATATGCTAGAGAGAAAAGGTAGGTTTTTACCAAAGACTTAAAGATAGAAAGGTCGGGGGCCGATGTGATTATTACTATTATTATTACATATGAACATGAAATAAGTGACTTGAGAAAAAAACTAGTACAGATATGTAGGAAAGCTGAGCAGTCAGATTGTCTTGGTAAGTTAGGATGCTTCAGATTGGCAGGGAAGTGGAAAAACTGGCCGTGTCACAATCCGAGTTTACTGGAAGCTCCGGACTAAACTGGGCTGGGCAGCCGGAGCAACGAGGGCAAGCTCGCTGGCAAGCCTGGCCTGGCATCTGACCCAGCTCTTTTCAAACTACTGGAGCATCAGGCAAAGCTTACTTTGAAAGGCTGTGCACGAAATGCTTAAAATTAAGTATAGGACGGTTGAGCTTAAGCTTTGAATGTTTAAATACACTAGAGGAGAATGCACTGTACCAACTAGCTGTCTGTTCAAAATAAATGAAAGGAAACATAGCATTGGGGATTTGTTGCTTTTTCCGGTAACACTTTAGTTTAGGGTCCAATTCTCATTAGCATATATTACTGGGATATTTGCTGTTTATTAGTGCTCATAAAGCAGATATTAATGCCTTATTCTTGTTGATCATATTCTACATCCATTAATCACCCAATACCTAAACTTAACCACAACCTTAATAACTATTAATAAGCAGTAATTGGGAGTTTATTGAGGTAAAGTCATAGTTAACATTATTTAATAGTGAGAACTTAGACCCTAAACTAAAGTGTGACCATTTTTCCTATGGTCGTATTGAATCGTGACTTCTGTGTACCGTTACACCCCAACCGGATACAGAAATGTGTTTCTTTCATCAATCGTGTTTCCATTACAGACTTGCAAAAGAAAAATTGCAATATTTTCAAAATGTTGATAAAAAAAACTATCGATTAGGACTTTTCATTAACCGATGTTATGCAACTAAAACATAATTTGTTTTCCTCTCGCGATAAGTCCTTCCAAAAATCATGGCAACATATGTTGGTAGGTTTATATCGCAGCCACTGTACTAGACATTATTTTTAATGGAAGGAGACGTACGAATGTTATCCAAGGAAACATATGAGGTGTTTCTTTTTTGCCATATATGGGAGTTTTTGCGAAATTGACGCGTCTCCACTGGGTGTATTTTCAAAGGGTAATGGAAACGATGCTATTAAAGAGTCTTTCTATTGGCTTAATGCAGCCGTAATAAGTAGACATTTTATGAATGCTTAAACTTGACTGGTTACAATCAAACGTTGTAACAGAGAGGTGACCGTCTCGACAGGAATGTGAGAAAAGCACCGTGTATGTATGTGTGCACATAACTCCCTGTTAATCAACCTAGCCCAAACGCAATAGACGCTCCAGTACATTCACACCCTTCTGGATGTGTGAGATTACAACCTCTTCCCCGGCCCACCCATGAGTCGACACACACACACACACCACACCAGCCCGTCCGTCGGCCCGTTCTACACTGATTAACAGTCAGGCTGAACATTCAAGTCAGCTTTCACATGTTATTATAACTAAAATATACATATACAATAAGATAATAATGAGTAATCATGTTCTATTTGTAGTCATTGTACTTTCAAATACAGAAAATACAAATAATTGAATATGCATATCGGCCATATACCATTTAAATTGGAAAAATAAAAATGGCTAATACATACATAGGCCTACATTATATGTAAAATATTGTTTACTGTAGTTTTGTTAAAATAAATGCAGCCTTGGTGAGTATAAGAGATATATATTACTGAAGCCAAAAAGTTTTGAACAGCAGTGTATTGTTTTTGTACCCTGGTTATGCACACATTATAATATATAACATATAATATTCATGAGGAGAAAAGGGAAACAAAACAATTTTATTACAAAAAACATTTGTATCATGTTTCTATACGTTTACAATACTACTTTTCAAAACAAATGCTTAAGTTAAACTACGGATAATATGCAAGAACTTTGGAAAATGAACAAAAGATCAAGTACAAAGTAGAATCAAGAGCTTTAAAGTCTGACTTATGGGCCGAGCTATTAGTTAGCCATGTATATAAATTAAATTAAAATAAATTAAAAATGCTGTTTTAATTTGCCTAAAGGCATTCCAACAGGTACCTGTACATTCTGATTGAAACCTCTAATCAAAATATTAAATGTGAGAACACATATGGGATAGAATATGCAATATTATTGTCAATTGCATAATTAAACTCAACTACCCATATATAGAAGATTGTGGCACCAATGCTTTAAGTCTGGAGGCCTGACAGTTCAACTCAAAACTTCAATGTAAACGATGACTATTTCAATCTTTACACAAGAGCACAAAGCTTGTGTTTTGCGTAGGATGTGGTTCATTTGCATTGTTGTAATGTGTTTGTTTTGGGTCAATGTCTGGAGAGGAAAAACACCATCATTCCTCCGGTTTCTCTAGTATTGCTGCATCTCTCTGAATCACGCTCTGCCTCTTGCTGTACATCACATTCAACACGAGCAAACGCTGGCGTACAGAACCATGTGAATTTGTAGCCTACTTGTTTGTATCTTATACGAACACTTAGACGCTTTGCTTGAATTACCAGTGGTGTTATTTCACCAGCTGTCGTATATACTTCATCATCATACGATCATTTATTTATACAATTTAGCCTATTTATATAAAAACTAAACTCCCAACATGAATGCAGGATATCATGAGATTAATACGAGTTCTCTTTCTCTATCCCACATTCAAGCATTTGTTATACCTAATCCTGACGGATTCAAATAATTTAAGACAATTTATTTCAGAGAACACATTGTGTAAAACATAACTATTACAGTCTTTGTATTAAAGGTGGGGTATGTGATTTGGAAAATGACCGGCAGATTTCGAAAATATACAATTCATATGGTCCTACCTTCTTTCCTCCAACGCTGGCCCTGACTCCACCCATTCGAAGAACATGGACGCGCAATCATGCACGAGCGAAAACTCAGATGCGTGAGAGATTGTAATGACGATTTACTACTAATCATGGAACCGGCTTTACTGACGAGATGCGCATGCGTCACGAGCTTTGAGTATGCGCATGCAGGGGGTCACGCGCGCTGGGGGAGGGGGGTGTGGTACGGCCACTTGATTGACAAACTTACTGTCCAATGATTCTAGGTGGTCTTGGAAATGATTGGCTGGAGTTTTTCGAGTCCTGCCCGTTCCACAGATGATCAAATTGCTTAATTTTCATGTCAGTGCTTCTAACTCAGTGGCTGTAAGTGGGTTAGGAATAGGATTTCAAGTTATTTTGAAAAAATGGACAAAAAAGAGAATCACATACACCACCTTTAATCTATAGTAAGCATGATAAAATATGAAATGAGCTACAGCAACAATACTACTAATGGGTTTGATAAACTGCGTATTTTACATAATTTAAGATGACAAAAAAGTAAATATGTGAGATGACAGAAGTGTGTTTGATAGATATATCCAGAAACATGCATGGTGCGCTCAATCTGAGTCTGTGTGATAAAAGTCTGATGATTTTCCCAGCACATCACAGAAAACTAGGGATGCACCGATATCAAAATTTAGGCCGAAATCGATAATTCTTTATATTTTAAAGCTCATAACCGATATATTGCCCGATACATCTAAATCCAAATTTTTTATTTAATTTTAGAAAGCCTGATTACCAAAACAAAAGTCTCACCATTAAAAGCCATTTCCCAAGCACACAATTGTAATGCTATCATTGTAAAGCATCTCAAACCCATCATGGCCAACAGTGAAGTGACTCAGCTGAAGGAAATAATCCATTATTTATTGGCTTTAATATAGCAGCCAAATTTTCTTATCGGGCCGGTAACGATGACATTAAAAATGAAAATATATTGTCCGATACCGATATGGTGTCCGATACCGTGCATTCCTAAAAAAATGTATGACATTTAATTCGTAGGAAGACTTTGATTCACGTACTGGTTCTTACTAGGCTCGGCTATCACTGTAACCGGAAGAACTTTTACCCAGCGTGGGCCATTCCCGAAGCCAAAAACCAGGAAGTGTGAAAGTGGTTAATCGGGTCAATTTTGGGCTCAATTCTTCCCTTCTGACGATCCTTGGTAAAGTCCTGATGGTTCTAAAGAAGATCTTGTCTGATGTTCCTGTGGTGTGGTGTGTGTTAGGACTGATTGAATCTGCTCAGAAGAACATCAGGACCACACCGATCTCAAATCCCAAACATCCAACATGTTGAAAATGTATGCTCAGTTTTTATCGTTATGTTTGGGGTCTCTACATTTTGAAAATCTGATACGATTTTAAATGGCCAGCCTTTAAAGCAACACCAAGTAACTTTTCCTCTTCGGTCGCCCTACTGGTTGGAAACGAAATTGTCCATTACCGCTGTCGTAAGTAATTTAGCCTACCGTCGCACACACGCTCGCTGTTTATCCAGCACCGGCTTTAGAATGAACGATGTCCACAGACAAGGTAGAGTATGTTACATGATTTCATGAAAGGATGATGTATTGCGACATCAGAAACGAAGAAAAACGAAATAATGACTATTGTAGCGCTTGACGTAAAGCAGTCGAATTTTGTAGTTCTTTTTGTGGTTGGGTTACTACCCGAACTCCGAAGTTACATAGAGAGAGAGAGAGAGAGAGAGAGAGAGAGAGAGAGAGAGAGAGAGAGAGAGAGAGAGAGAGAGGAGAGAGAGAGAGAGAGAGAGAGAGAGAGAGAGAGAGAGAGAGAGAGAGAGAGAGAGAGAGAGAGAGAGGAGAGAGAGAGAGAGAGAGAGAGAGAGAGAGAGAGAGAGAGAGAGAGAGAGAAGAGAGAGAGGAGAGAGAGAGAGAGAGAGAGAGAGAGAGGCCTCATTTCAACATTATGTGCACCATTCTTATTTTCTAAGAGCGTGAATGATCAGACAGACACAGGGAGTGTGTGTGAGTAAAGGTCAAAGCATGCCATGTCCTGAAACACTCCTCAGATGTGCTTGTAGGAAGTGACGATCCTCGTACAGCTGGCAAGTCCCCCAGAATCTCTCACACACTGGAAATTCCAGTTTCACTGCAAAGCCTGAATCATTGCAACACTACATCAGCCCGAGTTACTACAAACATGTGCTCCAGTAACTAAATTGCAACATGTTTTGGTAATTGTTTCAACATTACATTTAAGTTTGTGTTTAAAACATAAGCCTACGTGTCAGCTTTAAAATAGCAAATAAAAAATAAGCAGTCACTAATCAACATATTCATGGCTAACATAAATCTCGTTTTTCCTTGTTCCTTAAGACACATTTTTTCAACAGACAAAAGCAAGAGGAAGTATTTTAAGATGAATCGCTTTCTGGATGTTTGACAAATGATTTACAGGCCTGTTACACGAATCATTAAGCTTATCTTCTGTTAGAGTGTCAGAGGAATAACATAACCTGCTTTTATAAAGATCTCAATTTATTTAATTCCTCTTTTAAAAATAAAGACATGCAACAACTCAAGTGCTGTATATTTGAGTACATAAATGAGATTTTATTGACTCAATAAACAGTCTATGATATGAGAGTATTGAGGTCAATTACACAATAAAGTGTAAAGAAAAGGACGAATCTTGTAAAAGAAGGAAAGATTTATATCAAAAGTCAGGTTCCTAGAAAAGCACTCTGTTTTAAAGTTGGTTTTGAAAAACTTTAAGGAAAGTTTAAATTCAATTACTCTTAAAACGTCATGTGGTATAACAATTAAGTTAAAGGTAATAACATATTTGCACCTTGAATAAGGGTCGAGCAATTAATCGAAATGGTAATAACATCGTGATGAGCATGAGCAACTTCTAAAACGCAGAAAGCAGGATTTTCCCCCTCGGTGTGAAATCTGAAAGCAGAGCGAGAGCAGAAGAGAGCGGGTTTAGCGCGACGACATGGACGAAAGCACAGAAACAGGGAAGGGGAATCAGTGCAGGATAAGGACTTTGGGAATATTTGGGATAAAGGAGAGATGATGTATCATAGAGCCAGGCAATTTGCAAGACCGGTCAAACTATCGCTGTGGCAGGTAGGGTGGCCAATCACACGGTTTTGAGGTTAAAAACACACGACGCAGCTCTAGTCTCTGTGTTTTTTAAAAGTTGAACTTTTATGCGCCGTGTAGATTGCAGTGTCAAGCAAGAGACTCTGCCAACATCCGTCTAGTGCAGTGGTTCTCAAACTTTTTTCGTCGCGCCCCCTTTAAACCTTTAAAAAAATCTGCCCCGCCCCCCAAAAAAATAAATAAAAACTGAAAGTTTTATGAAACAAAAAATGTGCAATGAAAAACACCTGCAATAGTTTCACATTGTAATGTCATTATTACATATAACAGTAAGAGAGAATCATACAAAAAGAACTGAACTTGTAATTCAAATAAACAAAAACATTTCAATATTTCAGTGATGCTTTGGATGAATAATATATAAAAGCGCTAATGACAGCGCCTCACATCTCGCGCTCAGATTCTTCTCAGCAGAACACGCACAGAAGAGTTGCTTGCGCGTCGCAATAGCAGTTTGTGTTCGGTCTATTCTCGTTTTGATTCAAATCGAAAACGCAATATTGATCAAAAAATCGTGATAGTATTTTAGTAGCCCTACCTCGAATACATACAAATGTACACATTGCTATAAATGCTATAAATATAGCTTCCAAAGTCATACATTTTCCAAATATCTCGAATCTTTCATTTATAAATGTCATAAGTTTGGGAGAGTTGCACCACATGACATTTTACAACCTTAATTAACCATAAATAATTCTAATTTAGTAATTTAAAACATGCTAATTATTGTAGATGTGCATTATTGTATGTATGAAATGCATATTTTTAATACTTAAGCCAAAATTTTATTTGGATACATTTATTTGAATTGGTAATTTTTTTTACTATTTTTAAAATCATCACATTTTTCATTGCCCAAATGGTTTAGGACGGTTACATCAAATGAAGAGAGGTTTTATTTTAGATGCAGAGACATCATTCTGATAAAAAAAAATATATATATATTTTTTTTAATTTTTAAATAGCATGATTATTTGCAATGACAAGGACAATTGTTAACGAAAAATTGGTCAGTTTTGAATCCATGTCTTAAATTTCCTAAATATGCCTACATGACACAGCTAATAATTTCCATATTCATTAATCATCGTGAGAAAGATTCACCCTTTGTCCTACTAATGGCGTATCCCTCTGTGATCTCTGCCCAAGTTTCTTTCTCAGTGTCTGTCATCGGCTAACACACACACACACCCATGAACACACACACACTTCCAGCCCAGTGTTCCCTCCAGGTGAAGTCCAGGGCCTCTGGTTTATAGGCATCAGAAGCGTCTCTGTGACTGTGTTCTCCAGACACGTACCAGTACACAGAGAGAACGAGTGAAATCTGGCAGCCACTGAGGAAACAATGACAATAGCCCACACAAGTCCCACAGAATACAGAGAGCAATCTGGCACAGTGACAGATCACTTTCACTCGCAAGTTTCCCATAAAGACAAAGTTAGGACACTTTTGTCCCAAGTACCAGTTTGGGGAAAACATAGAGCTAGAATACCTAGAATACAGAACTGGAAGCAAAGGACTGTTTTGTTCAGTGAACTAGCTGGCTTGGCTTGCGTCTGAATGAACTGTTGATTTAAAGCCGGACCGAGGCTAGTTGGAAGATTAGCGCTGCACACACAACACACACACACAAAAACACCCTGGCATTTCCACTCGACATCATGAGACGACAATGTCACCTCTGATCAAATATGCAAACAAGGAGAAACAAAGATCACCTTTCGTTCTATGAAATAATGAATCTGACCAGACAACGTCATGCTGACTTACATGGATAACCCAAAAATAGCAATTCCCGCACAATAAAAATTCTGTCATCATTGACTCACCCTCAAGTTGTTCCAAACCTGTATGAGTTTCTTTCCTCTATTGAAGAATTTCCTTGAAGAATGTCAGTAACCAAACAGTTTCTGGTCCCCATTGACTTCCTTATTTATTTTTCATACTATGGAAGTCAACATCTCTTTGATTACCAGTATTCTTCGAAATATCTTCTTTTGTGTTCAGCAGAAGAAAAAAACTCATACACATTTAAGGGAGAGTAAATGATGACAGGATTTTTATTTTTGGGTGAACT
The DNA here is from genome assembly GCA_036326025.1 of Chrosomus eos. NCBI lineage: Eukaryota > Metazoa > Chordata > Actinopteri > Cypriniformes > Leuciscidae > Chrosomus > Chrosomus eos. Next base: position 5,667,744 of record CM070836.1, on the reverse strand, counting down.
ATCCCTTTAAGTTAAAACTCATCACTTTCCTCAATTCAAGGACGCCGTGGCCCAGTGGTCAAAGATCTCGGCTGCTAACTGAAAGGTTGTAAGTTTACGCCGCAGCAAAGGTTCATAAACTAACATAACTTTGACCCACTTCTACCCAGATTACTCAAGGGGAAGTGTACAGGACATAAGCTTTTGTGAAGTACACTTCTGGACCTTACTAGTAATGTTGAATGTCATGTTTTCAGACACCTTATTGCATACTAAATGAACTGTACTAACTGAACATACTAACTGAAAAGTATAGTTGAATTATTAAATGCAATTAGTTGTTATTTACTATTTAATGTTAATTTAAATGCAAAGTTATTTTGACCCACTTAAGTAAATCTGTAAATGTAATTGCATAATTTCTCCTATTGTTATTAAATTGTGCAGCCAAATGTACCGACATGCATTTATAATAAACTAAAATATACTTATTTGTATACATGTATTTGAAGAGAAAAAAAGTATACATTTGTAATTATAAATTTGCAATTTTGTACATTTAAAATACATGAACTGTACATGTAATATCGAATAACACACTACATTATTTTAAATTACAACATTAGGCTATTCTTTAAATCACACTAAAAGATTATCAAAACAATGATTTAAAATGTACTTTAGGGTAAAACTTTAACACTATTACAAAGTGCACTATTTAAAATGTAGGCTAGGCTACTTAAACAGTCTTGAAAGTGTACTCTCTTTAATTAGCCTTATATTTCAGTCAAATTATATAAACTCAACTGTAAAGAATAATATTATGAAAACATAAGCTTTTACATTGCTTTAACTCAAAATAAGTTAAGCAATTTTCTACTTTTTAAGTTATACAAGATTCAATTATTTGTATAAGCTTAATGTAATTTAAGTGCAAATTTAAACCACCAACTTTATTGAACTTAAAAATGTAAGACAGCAACTTATAACAGTGTAGTTTTTTCCCTGAAAAAAAAAAAAAACTTTTAAGATTTGAAGTAAACTGCAAGTGCACAGTTAAGCACACTTGTTTTCACAATGAATGTCTACTGGGTTGATAAAGATGACGTATGCATGAATTAATGCATTAAAAGCATGACTTGCAGCAATTATAGTGAGAGTTAGAACACTATAGTAGCACATAGTATATTTGTATTCACTAAGAATTACCTGACAGTTTAAAAGACTGAGTTTAGAGAGAGAGATATCAGTGAAGGTCATTTGAGCTGTCAGTGAAGCCTCGCACATGCATGCGCACACACACACACTGATGCTAGAGGTAACTTTTACTGCTGTAATGTAATAAAGTGCTCGTTCTCACAGCAGAAAGCATGGCCGACTGTGCTGGCTTAACTTGGTTTGTTGTTTTGGGACATTTTGAGAAGGTTTGAGTCACCAAGAGAATTGCGATGCTGGTCTAAGTCAAACTTTAGTTTGAAACTGGCGCTTGAGTTCTACGTCGCGTAAGCTGGACAGTGTTTCCAACAGCACATCTCACACATGTTCGTGGATGTGTGTATGTTGTGTAGAGTTAAGTTGAGTTACCTTGACCGAGTCCACGGGTACATGACTGTGTGCTCCAGCACTCCGGCCACGGCGCCCGCTGTCATGTGCGTGCCCAGCGACGCGTGAGCGGGCAAACTCTCGTAATCCGCGTCGACCTCCGACGCCCCGTCGTCGCTGTTCACCTCCGACATCTCCACACTCGCCAGGACCGCGTCGCTGCGCAACTCCATGCGCTGGAAGCGTTAAACCCACGCGTGATACGCGGAGATGTGAAGCGGCAACACGAGCGCGCACATCACTATCACCACCACTGCCGACAACGTCATCTCAGCGACGCCGTGATGTCATCGTGACGCAGCGGTCGCGCGCCAGGCTGTGAGAGCGGTAACGGGTGAAGGTGGGGCTCAAAGATCATGTTACTAATAAAAAGTAGCTACATTGATCTGGAAAGATTTTATTTTGTTGTTGTTGTTTTTGAGTGATTCTTCTTTTCATGAGTGTTTTCTATCTTGTTTGGAATTGGTCTGTGATTAGGTGTGAATTAAAGGGATAGTTCACACAAAAACGAAAATTCTGCCATATACTCACCCTCGAGTTGTTCTAAATGTAGGCTATATGAGTTTCTATGTTGTCTTGACCACAAAAGAAGATATTATTGAAGAATATTGGTATTCTGGTCCCCATGACTTCCGTAGTATTTTTTCCTAATACAGAAGTCAATGGGGACCAGAATACCAATAAGAAATAGGCTATATGCAAGCATAAGTTCCGCATTTGACGCAAGGATGCTCATCCGTTTCCGGTTGGGGAGATTAAAGCGGAGGAAAACCGAGGAAAACGGGATTATGGCAGAGTCTTCAAAATGTACCGTCCTCATGTCTTTAAAACGAAACTTTCATATGTTTAGATGTAATTTTATATATAGTTATGTTTATTTAATATAATTTTAAAAAGAAGCATAAACACAACGAGGGGTGTCTGTTTTGTCTGTTTTTGTGACTAATGTTTCTTTAGTATAACCATGGAGTATAAAATTCAATATAAATTCTTGGTATTGCACTGGACTCTACGATCGGCGGAAGTTATCGAGCATCCTAGACCTTCACCGGAAATACCACCGTGCATAGAGCCCATTGTTTGGTTACTGACATTCTTCAAAGTATCTTCTTTCATGTTCAACAGAAAAAAGGAACTCGTACAAGTTTGGAACAACTTGATGGAAAGTAGTAAATGATGACATAATTTTATTTTTGGGGTGAACTATCCCTTTAATGTAGCCTAATCAAGTTCTTCTTATTAACCGATCCTTCCTCTTTTGGTAAGTCTGAATGAATTTAGAAATACGGTTCATTCGGGCGGTTCGTTTGTGTGTGTGTGTATGTGTGTGTGTGTGTGTGTGTGTGTGTGTGTGTGTGTGTGTGTGTGTGTGTGTGTGTGTGTGTGTGTGTGTGTGTGTGTGTGTGTGTGTGTGTGTGTGTGTGTGTGTGTGTGTGTGTGTGTGTGTGTGTGTGTGTGTGTGTGTGTGTGTGTGTGTGTGGGGTGTGATAAAACAAACACAAACTTTTATAGGCCTATCTATACGTTGAATCGATTTGACAGCACTAGTTAATTAGTTACGGTGATAATTTCATACTATTCCTTCCTAATACAGCCTAGTTTGAATTCTAAAACCATTCATTATGGTTTAAAAGCCATTTGTAAATCATCTTGAGAGAACCATTCAAAAGAACCGATTCAACAGAATGATTCGCTCAAGAGAGTCAGATCTTTTCTTTCCTAAAAAAAGCTGAACTTTCTGTAATTATTCAGCATTTCGCTGATGTTAATTGCAGCTCTTATTGACATTCTGCACATGATATCTATTGATTTTATTGCTCCATGTGTGAGAGTGTGATAGTTTAGGTGTGTCTTTTCTCAGAAAGGATCAGTTCACCATGTTCACTTTATCTGCTCACTTTGTGTCATGATACAGAATCTGGGTTTGACCAGACGTTCTCCTAACTCTCTCTACCTCTCCTTTCTCTCTCTCTCTCTCTCTCTCTCTCTCTCTCTCTCTCTCTCTCTCTCCTTTCTCTCTCTCTCTCTCTCTCTCTCTCTCTCTCTCTCTCTCTCTCTCTCTCTCTCTCTCTCTCTCTCTCTCTCTCTCTTCTCTCTCTCTCTCTCTCTCTCTCTCTCTCTCTCTCTCTCTCACACACACACACACACACTAATTGCTTATTCTATTGTCTTTGAAATATGGTTAAAGTGTATTGCCGGATGTACTGACAAACATTCATAGCAAGCTAAAATATACCTTAATGTCATTTCTATTGAAACTTGTATGCCATGTATTTAAATATATTTTATAATTTAACACATTTAAAATACTTTAATTGTAATATCAAATAACTGATATTAATTAAAATCATAATCAGTACTTTACATGTGTCAATAACCGCAGAATAAGTGATACTTTTAAAGCACAAGAGATTACTAAAACATGATTTAAATTAAATGATTTTAAATTTGGACCTTTTATTTCATTGCAATACCGTTTTTTTAAAACAAAATGACTTTTAAGATTTGAAGTGGACATTCAACAGTATTAAGCGCTCTTTTTTTCCGAGGGTAGCAGGGCCTAATGCTTCACTGTCAGATTATCAACAACTTTACAATATTAGTAAAGTAAGATTGTTGGCTTTTAAGAAGTCACATTACTTCTAGCATAGCAATGATCCTCATCGGTTCTTCTCATGTGAGCAGATCATATGATTCAGCAAACAAGCAGAGCATTCAAACGCTGTGTCCAAACAGTTTCAAACACACAACACACACACACACACACACACACACACACACACACACACACACACACACACACACACACACACACACACACACACACACACACTTCAAACAGAACAAACTATGTGTCAACAAACTGTTAGTGTCTTAGGCTTGTGTAACGTATGTATAGTCCAACATTTCTGTTTTTTAATCTGTTGAATAATTTATCATGAGGCATATTGTATCTAAGAAGTTTGAATTTCACTTCGAGATGTTTTCAACACGTGTTTGGTGCCGAGCTCAAATCATGAGAACATCTCTGAGGAGGAACGAAAGGGCGGCACCAAGAAACGCCTGAATATGCTTTCATATGATTATAATAACGTTCGTTTCAGACACACTCTCTTTGTTCACAATTACTTTTGAAGAGTCATCCATTAAACATGCTTAAGTGCAAAGTTCAGTTAGCTCAACTTTTTACTTTGGGGAAAAATTATAGTGTATAAAAAAGACTTGATAATAGAGAACTATAGATATAATTAAGTTTTAAAGAAGGGTTACTGTAATTTCATAACTCTTACATTTACAGAATTTAAACAAACACACATTATAGCGCACGTGTTTAAATTGTCTTCCCTTGTGAAAAAGAAGTACACACACTTTTAACAAGATTAATTATCTCGGAAATAAAGAATATACTTAAGCGTGAACTGAATGTAATATTTCAGACAATTAACTGCATGATAATTAAAAGTAATGAACATTTATTATAATTTATATAAACAATATATATATAATTTTAGTTCAAATTTTTATTAAATGTAATTAGCTGAAGTTTAGAGTGCTTTGACACAATTAAGCACAATAATTACATCTTAATTACAAGTAATTACATTTTAATAATTTCATAATTACACCTATTGTCTTTGAGGTTAAAGTTTACTGCTGAATGTACTGAACGTTTATGGTAAATTAAAATATACTTTAATGTTATTTCTACTAAATATTTAAATTAATTGCACAATTGTTGAAGAAGTCGCAGTTTATTACATTTAAAAAATATTTATTTTAAATGTAATATTGAAAAACAATTAAAGTTACAATCAAGTACATGTGTGTTAGTATGTTAGTCAACATTTCTTTTAAAGGGTACCTATTATGGCATTTAAAATGTTCCTAATAATGTTCTGGGAGTCCCCAACAACAGTTTTACATGCATGCAATGACAAAAAACACTTTTGTTGTCTTATAATATGCATTTATTTTTACCTGATTTGCTCACCGACTCCCTAATGATTCGTTTGACAACTCATTTGTCCAAACCCCTCCTTTGCGTGACGCTAATCGGCGGTGATTGGTCAGATGACCCAGTCAGTTATATTTTGCGTTAGCCCAAAGCTTAAACATATTGATAAAGCACTGCAGTACTACAATACGCTTCACATAATTTCACATATTTCAAAAAACAAAAAAAATGACATTGGAGACAGCTGCTGAGCGTAACTCTCACTCTCTCTCGCACACACGCACGCACACACACACACACACACACACACACACAATAAAAGCAACAATTATTAATAGTACTTACAGGTTGTGATTCGGAGGAGGAAGCTGATCCAAATAAACTTGGTATTGAACGTTCCTTCAGTATCAGGCGACTCGCGAATACACCATAATCCACACAGCATTTGTGTTTGTGAAGCGATCGTCATTAAAATAACGCGAACACAGCTCAAGGTGGCTATACTTGTGTGGTATAGTTGTAAATATAAACTCTAGCCACTGAGTCTTCACATGCTTGTCCCTGGGCAGTGAAAAAAAAAGTTTGCTTTTGATTCGCACTTCAGAACAGAGTCTCGTCGACATGTTGTTGTCAGGTTTCTCTGTCTGCTGGGCGCGCGCACTGAGTGGGCGTGTCGAATTCAAATAACTTGTGCAAGTGACGTACGAAAGTGCATCGTTCGTCTATCGATTCATATCAGCGACTCAGAGTCGACTCTTACTTTTGAGAGACAATAACTTTGTATACGGTGAACTTTCATATTTAAAACTTTGCAGGATGTTTTTGTTCACTTAAATCTATGTTACACACTACATGAAAGGTAATTTTCAAAATTCCATGATAGGTACCCTTTAAGAACGACAAAGGATTGTTAAAACGTGATTTTAAATTAAGTTTTTTTTGACAATTATAAAGTTCACTTTTTAAAGAGTTTAGAAACATGAAAGTGAACTCTCTTTAGATACACATAAATGGCCTTTTATTTCATTAATGTTATCTATAGTTTTTTAAATGTGCACTTGTAGTGTACTTAAAATGTATATTTAATTCAATTAAGTACACCCTGTGTAAGCATGCAAAGTGAGTCACATGCGATCAAATGATTCATTAAAATAATAGCTGTATTTAAAATAATAACCAAAGTATAAAGCCAAATTGATTTCCCCAAAGCATATCCATTTCTTTAACAATCTCAATGCACACTTTAACTAAACGTGTGCCTAAAACAAATGATTGACGTCTTATTGACCACAAATAAGAAGTTCTTGGTCCATGTGTGTTCTTAAACTGTAGATGGTGCTACTGTTACAGTAGAGAGAGAGAGAGAGAGAGAGAGAGAGAGAGAGAGAGGAGAGAGAGAGAGAGAGGAGAAGGAGAGAGAGAGAGAGAGAGAGAGAGAGAGAGAAGAGAGAGAGAGAGAGAGAGAGAGGCAGAAGCAGAGATTGTCACGGTTCATGGATCTGGTGTCTCTCTCTAGTCTCGTGCTCTGTTGTTTACATGTGTGTGAGTGTGTGAGTGGGTGTGTCCGGATCGTCACAGTTGATCAGTATCCAGCTGCGATCACTCAACAATACCAGATGCCATCATCTCTCTCTATGAAGACTTACACTTTCTCATTCCCTTTGTCAGATCGTTGCATGAAGTCTTTGTGTTGCTGTTCTGTTCCGTGCTTCGTGTCCGTCTCGAGTTCCTGTGTTCGGTTTTCGTCTTGTGGATTTCGTTTCATGTCTGGATTACGTTTCATGTCTGGATTACGTTGTCACTCTTCAGAACACTCTGCACTTCATCCTTCACTCCGTGTCTGACCATCGAAGTCCCTGCGCCACCGCCTGCATCACCTGGACTTTTCATATCTCATCATCATCATCATCATCATCATCATCATCATCATCATCATCATCTTTATTCTCACTACAATAAAGAGCTTTTTACTTGCATTTTGTGTCCTCGTTCCTAACGTAACAGAAAGATCTGACCAAGAATGGATACAGCAAGTACATCAGCGCCGACCATGGAGGACTGTTTGAGTAACAGTATGGCTCGCCTGGACATTCAAGAATTTAAATGATACTGGTCGCGCTGTTCAGGCGTTAGTGGCGCAGGTGTCCGAGCTCACCCGGCAGATCCAACAGCTACGAGCTCCCACTGCGCCGCCCACACCGGCCGTTCCCCCCACACCATCGGAGAGCCCATCCCAGTCTGAGCCACGCCTACCAACCCCAGAGCCCTATTCAGGTGATCCAAAATTTTGCAGAGCCTTTTTAACCCGGTGTTCCATGCATTTTTCGCTCCAGCCCAAGACTTTCCAGACTGAGAATTCCAAGGTCGCCTTCGTGCTCACCCTCTTGACTGGGAAAGCGGCGTTATGGGGAACGGCGGTGTGGGAGAATGAAGATCCATGCTGTACCTCGTTCCAGGAGCTCTCCGCTGAGATGAAAAGAGTTTTCGACCAGACGGCCGGCGGAAGAGAAGCTGCAAGAATGCTGGCTATGTTACGTCAAGGAGAAAGATCAGTGTCAGACTTTTCGGTCGAGTTCCGGACCCTAGCAGCGGAGAGCAAAGGGAACGAGGAGGCGCAGTCTACCCTCCTTCCGGTAAGACTGAGATGGTCAACACTCACTCACGACTGTCAAGTGGGACATGTTCCTGCATGGGCTGGCTGACCGCGTCCAGAGAGAAATCTATGCTTTGGACCTGCCCCAGTCTCTTAATGGACTCATCGCTTTAGCCCTCAGAGTTGATCTCCGACTATCCCGAGTTGGTGGTCACGCCACAAGTAGACGCCCTCTGGCAGGAGCCGAGGGGCCACGAGTTGGAGGCTGGGACGCGGTCAGCCCCGTCGACAATCACAAGCCCATGCAGGTGGGTCAAGCTTGGCTTTCCCGGGAGGAGAGGGAAAGGCGGAGGTCCAAGGGCCTTTGCCTATACTGTGGAGGAACCGGACACTATGCTTACAACTGTCCGGTAAAAGGGGCAAGCCCGATAGTAAGTATTAGGCTACTATCGGATAGGATCTCCGCCGAGAAGACCTCATCAACATCTACCCTCCTTCCGGTAAGACTGAGATGGTCAACACTCACTCACGACTGTCAAGCACTCTTGGACTACGGGGCAGAGGGTAATTTCATGGATCATTCATTCGCACGTCAATTCAAGATTCCCCTCAAAACCCTCACACATCAGATTGCTGTACACGCACTTGATGGACAAACTCTTCCCAACATCACGTTTGCCACAGAAGACATCACCCTCATCACATCAGGCAACCACACAGAGATCATCTCTTTCTATATCCTGAACACTCCCCTTGCACCTATTGTCCTTGCTCACCCTTGACTCACCCGGCACAACCCTAAAGTGGACTGGCAGCTCAAGTCTGTGTCTTCATGGAGTAATCAGTGTCATAAGTCTTGTCTAGTGTCTGCCTGTCCGTCTGTTTCTGTCCCTGTGTTGCAGGAAGAGGCAGTGGATCTATCTAACGTGCCCACAGAGTATCTGGACCTGAAGGAGGTGTTCAGTAAGTCTCGGGCTGCTTCTCTTCCTCCGCATCGTCCCTATGACTGTGCCATAGACTTATTACCAGGTACGGCTCCGCCCAAGGGCAAGTTATATTCGCTCTCTACACCTGAGAGGGAGGCTGTGGAGAAATATATTTCTGATTCTCTAGCAACAGGGTTCATCCGTCCTTCCTCTTTTCCAGCGGGGGCGGGGTTCTTTTTTGTGGGGAAGAAGGACGGGTCTCTGCGACCTTGTATTGATTACCGCGGGTTGAACAACATCACGGTAAAGAATACTTATCCTTTGGCGTTGATGTCTTCAGCCTTCGAGAGGTTGCAGGGAGCGACCATCTTCACAAAATTGGATTTACGTAATGCCTATCATTTGGTCCGCATCAGGGAGGGGGATGAGTGGAAGACCGCGTTTAACACCCCCAGGGGACACTTTGAATATTTGGTTATGCCTTTCGGGCTTTCCAACAGTCCAGCGGTCTTCCAGGCACTTGTCAATGACGTGCTGCGAGATATGATAGATCAGTTCATTTATGTCTACCTGGATGACATACTGATTTTTTCTTCTTCTCTCCAGGAACACGTGCAGCACGTCCGACGAGTGCTTCAGAGGTTGCTAGAGAATTGGCTTTTTTTTTCAAGGCGGAGAAATGCGATTTTCATGCACAGTCTGTTCCATTCCTAGGATACATCGTGTCAGTTGAGGGAATGCGCATGGATCCTGAGAAAGGCTGTGGTAGAGTGGCCAAGTCCAGAGTCTCGTAAGGCCCTACTGAGATTTCTGGGGTTCGCCAATTTCTACAGACGTTTTATTCGCAACTTCAGCCAACTAGCCGCACCTCTGACCGCCTTGACCTCCCCCAGAACGACGTTCAGGTGGTCAGACGCAGCCGAGGCTGCGTTTGCCAAACTGAAGGGTTGCTTCGTTTCAGCCCCCATTCTGACAATCCCTGATCCATTACGTCAGTTCGTGGTGGAGGTCGACGCGTCAGAGGTGGGGGTAGGAGCAGTGTTATCCCAGCGATCTCTCTCAGACGACAAGATGCATCCTTGCGCGTTTTTGTCTTACCGTCTATCTCCTGCCGAACGCAATTATGACATTGGGAACAGAGAGTTGTTGGCAGTCAAGTTAGCATTGGAGGAGTGGCGTCACTGGTTAGAAGGGTCGGGGGTACCTTTTATCGTTTGGACCGATCACAAGAACTTAGAATACATTCGGACTACGAAAAGATTGAACTCCTGGCAGGGTCGGTGGGCACTTTATTTCGGTCGTTTTGATTTTACTCTTTCGTACCGCCCGGTTTCTAAAAACATCAAACCCGATTATTTATCGCGCATTTTTGATCACTCCGAACCCCCGTCTACTCCAGAGTGCATTTTACCAGAGATTCTATTCATCTCCACACTCGTATGGGAGGTCGAATCGAAGGTCATGAAGGCCTTAGAATGGGTAACGCCCCCAGTCGGTTGCCCACCGAATCGTTTATTTGTGCCTGAGGGTCTGAGGTCCAGCGTCATTCAGTGGGGGCATTCCTCCAATATGGCTTGTCATCCAGGAGTCAATCGCACTAGGTTTTTAGTCAAACAACTATTCTGGTGGCCTCTCATGGCTCGTGACATTCACAGTTTTGTTTTGGCTTGCTCAGTTTGTGCCACTGGTAAGACCTCCAATCGACCCCCAGATGGGTTACTCCAACCGCTGCCAGTCCCTTCGAGACCCTGGTCCCATATCGCTCTAGATTTTGTTACCGCCCTCCCACCCTCCCAGGGTCATACGGTAGTTTTGACCGTAGTTTTGACCGTTTGGACCGGTTCTCGAAGGCGGCTCATTTTATTCCCTTGCCCAAATTACCCTCAGCCAAGGAGACAATGGTAATTGTCGTTGACCACGTCTTTCGGTTACATGGCCTCCCGACAGACGTGGTTTCTGACAGGGACCCCAGTTTGTGTCCAAATTTTGGCGAGAATTTTGTAAGCTTCTGGGGGCGACTCTCAGTCTGTCCTCAGGGTTCCACCCCCAGAGCAATGGCCAAACTGAGAGAGCCAACCAGGATTTGGAGAGAACGTTACGATGTTTGGTTTCCAAGAATCCTTCCTCATGGCGTCAACAACTTTCTATGGTGGGGTACGCCCACAACACGTTGCCAGTGTCATCCACGGGCCTATTTCTGTTTGAGTGTAGCGTAGGTTACCAGCCACCATTTTTTCCTAGTCTGGAATCCGAGGTCGCGGTCCCCTCTGCTCACGCCTTCGTCCAGAGGTGTCACCGCACTTGGACTAGAGCCCGTGAGACCTTTGGCCGCACCAAGGCCAAAGCACCGGTCTAGGCCCCCCGTATACGTCGTTGGTCAAAAAGTGTCGCTTTCTACCAAGAACATTCCTCTCCGCTCCGTGTCTAATAAACTTGCTCCCAAATTCATTGGCCCGTTTACTGTCACCAAGAGAGAGAGAGAGAGAGAGAGAGAGAGAGGAGAGACAGAGAGAGAGAGAGAAGAGAGAGAGAGAGAGAGAGAGAGAGAGAGAGAGAGAGAGAGAGAGAGAGAGAGAGAGAGAGAGAGAGAGAGAGAGAGAGAAGGAGAGGAGAGAGAGAGAGAGAAGAGAGAGAGAGAAGAGAGAGAGAGAGAGGAGAGAGAGAGAGAGAGAGAGAGAGAGAGAGAGAGAGAGAGAGGAGAGGTACAGAGAGGAGAGGTACAGAGAGAGAGGAGAGGAGAGAGGAGAGAGAGAGAGAGAGAGAGAGAGGAGAGAGAGGAGAGAGAGAGCACAGAGGTGTCAGGTGGGATCCAATTTTTTATTTATTATAAATGTTATATCACTGTCTTCGATAAAATGTAATCTATCAAATTATGGTGTTTTTTTATTTTTGGGGTATTTTTGGATTTATTTACCTCTAAAAGTACCATATTTGTAAATTATGCTTATTTTATATTTAATATTTATTTAACTACATTAAAAATATCCTTACACTAAGTTCAGAGAGTTAAAACCTAAAGATGAAGTGACTTTGGTGGCATCTGGTGTCTTATATTGGTATTAAATGAACAAAAAACACAATAATATCAGTAGCCACTAGACGGCTATAGTACTCAATGGCTGCATATAAGCTGAACTATATATGAACACTGTATGAAACGCATTTCACCTCATACGTTTTTGACTATCACAAGTTAAAATTGTAATTTAAAAAAACTATGCAAAGATGCCAAAATATGCTTAGATAAATATGACCATGCTATAAGGAAAAGACAAAGTAATTAGGGCCCAAGCCTTGAAAAGGCGAAGGCCCTATTGTTTTCCTAAGGATTATTATTATTAGGGCCCAAGCCTTGAAAAGGTAGTGCTGTAGCGACGCGTCGATGACGTCGACGCTTCGACGTCAAAATTACGTCGACGCCATATTTTTGCGTCGACGCTTCTTCATTTATTTATTTTTTGCACCGTTTCCGGCAGTACAGCTCGCCAACACACGTGGGAGACCGAAACATTGCAGAATGGAGGACGAAGACCACTAGAAGTGAATGTGCTCTCCATTAAATGAATCACACACAGTAAACAAATCCTTAACAAAAAAAACCTTTGCAATTTAGACGCGCAAACTGGGTGCGGGTGCGGTGAGACGTACGGCTCGGGCAGATCCGGCTTGCAGTCGTTCATCCGCGGACGCGGCGCCGCGCGCGCTGTTACAAAAGAAGCCGTGCACGCGATATGGGGTTTTGCCGGTCTTGCGCACCCAACGCGTCATATTTGCCGCACGCTCGTGCGGACGCGTCAAGTATAAACAAGGCTTTGCTCCGTGTCAGCGCGCGCTCTGATCGGTAAAGGGGAACAGACTCTCCTGAATCATCTCCAGCAGGAGCAGAAGCACCACTAACTTCGCCTCCGTTTCCCTCGTAAGCTGATATTAGTATTTAAACATTCTCTATGATAAAAAATGTTTGTACAAAATATTTTAATAACACGGTTTTGGCGGTTATAGAGTTCTAATGACGGTGTTCAAATACATAACAAACTAACGTTAGCCAGCTACAGTATCATGAGTAGCCTACGCTAGTTCGTATTTATTTGAGATACATTGTTTTTTTTATTAATCGAGGAGCAGAAAAATAATCTTTATATTAATCGCCCAATTAGTCGTTAGATTAGTCGACTAATCGATAAAATAATCGCCCAACTAATCGTTTAGTTAATAATCGTTTACCCCAGCCCTATGAAAAGGCGAAGGCCCTATTGTTTTCCTAAGGATTATTAGGGCCCAAGCCCAAAGGGCGAAGGCCCTATTGTTTTCCTAAGGATTATTCTTTATTATTATTATTATTATTATTATTATTATTATTATTATTATTATTATTTTACTACCTTTTGGGCACTTTTGGGGGCCTTAACGTGCTCAAAAACTCTTGAAACTTTGCACACATGTCAGAACCCGCGGCCATCAGGGCCGAGCTGAATCTGGTACCCGGGCGTGGCAGGGGGGCTCGACAGCGCCCCCTGGAATGGTGTTTGAACACTTGTCCATATATCAAACACGCTTGCCTGTAATAATCTGAAACTCGGTACACTTATAGATCTCATCGGGCTGAACAACTTTCGCGCTCTAAGTTTTACGTCAGCCCAACAGGAAGTCGGTTATTATGGGTTGTTTGAAAAGTCATTTTCTATATTTTTCTTACGACTATTTGGGCAATTTTGGGGCCCTTAACGTGCTCAAAAACTCTTGAAACTTTGCACACGAGTCAGAACCTGGGTCCATCAGGGCCGGACTGAAGCTGGTAACCGGGCGTGGCAGGGGGGCTCGACAGCGCCCCCTGGAATGGGGTCCGAAAACTTGGTCCATAAATCACATATATACACATATAGATCTCATCGGTTCATATATCCTTTGTACTTTTACTTTTTACCCCAGCCCAACAGGAAGTCGGCTATTATCGTTTGTTTGGAAGCGTATGCCCCTGGAATTCGATATACTCCTTCTAGAGATTTCAACCAATCGCCACGAAACTCGGTCAGTATTAAGTCAAGACATTGAGGATGTAAAATTGCCTGGGGATTTTTGATATCTCAAACGGTTTGGCCTTGTCGAGACAAAGAATTTATGGCGAATAATGGAAACAGGAAGTGTGTTATAACTTCTGCATACATTAACTGATCTTGATTAAACTTCAGCAGTGTGTTCGCTGTAAGAGTCCGATCACATGGATGTGACTATTGTGAGTCAAAGTTATAGCGCCACCAAATGGTAGCAGGAAGTGTGTCACTTCCTAAATTATTTGAAATTACCCTCTTATTTATACCCAATTTGCTTCAAACTTTATGTGTATAATGTAAACACACGGCAGATGTAGACCTGTGAAAGGATTATTGATATCTTAGATACTGTTGCTGTGGCAACGCATCAAACTTTAATATTCTTGTTTGATGCTTTTGAGACTCTTAGCATGCTTGAAATTGCATGAAACTCGACAGACACAGGTACGCATATTGTTCAGATCAAGCCGGACAGCTTTCTAATTAACTGTCATTGGCTCAGACCAAGAGGAAGTCAGATATTTTGGTTTGAATATGGTCATTTTCTCTATCTCTCTCTCAGAGCCAATATGGCAAGCCGTTTTAACATTTAATCATTTTAACATACCAGTCTCTATTTTCATGCTACTAGTACTTATTTTTTAGATACCAGTATCTATTCCATTAAGTACTAGTACTTATTCATTTGCGACTAGTGCTTATTCTTTAGTACTAGTGCCTATTCTTTAGATACTAGTGCTTATTCTTTAGATATTCTTTTGAATACTTATTAGTAGCTAATGAAAAAGTACTGGTATCTATTTAATAGGTACTAGTATCTAATGACTTAGTACTAGTATTTATTGAATAAATACTAGTATTATTAATAGGTACCAGTATCTAAAAGGTCATTTTCTCTCTCTCTCTCTCTGAGCCAATATGGCAAGCCGTTTTAACATTTAATCATTTTAACCTACTAGTCTCTATTTTCATGCTACTAGTACTTATTTTTTAGATATTGGTATCTATTCCATTAAGTACTAGTACTTATTCATTTGCGACTAGTGCTTATTCTATTTAGAATATTCAAAGTGGTTATTCAATTTTTATGCTTATTTATAATTTCTGAGCAGAAAATCCGATTTTTCTGCTTATTCAATATTGCATCTAAAATGTAAGTGACTTGACTTGACGTGTGTGGGTTGGTTTATGTGATTTATGAGGACACAAATTTGTATTATGACATGTGTATTACACTGGTATTACAACTTATGGGTGGTTTATGAGGACATTTCAAAAGTCCTCATAAATCAAATGGCTTAAAAAACATAAAAAACAATGTTTTATTAAAAATGTAAAAATGCAGAATGTCTGCTGTGATGGGTAGGTTTAGGGATAGGGGCAGTGTAGGGGGACAGAATATACAGTTTGTCCAGTATAAAAACCATTACGCCTATGGAGAGTCCTCATAATGCTGTTGCACCAACTGTGTGTGTGTGTGTGTGTGTGTGTGTGTGTGTGTGTGTGTGTGTGTGTGTGTGTGTGTGTGTGTGTGTGTGTGTGTGTGTGTGTGTGTGTGTGTGTGTGTGTGTGTGTGTGTGTGTGTGAGAGAGAGAGAGAGAGAGAGAGAGAGAGAGAGAGGAGAGAGAGAGAGGAGAGAGAGAGAGAGAGGAGAGAGAGATTGTGTCTGTTACAGTGACAAGATTTTAACCCTTTAAGGTCTTGTCTTTTTGGATATATATCTTTTTTTTATTTAAAAAAAATGTGCATACAACCCATATATTTTAAATGTATTGTTTGCTTTAAATTAAATTAAGATTGTATGTTTGGTAATTTAACCTAAATAAATTTAAAATTAATGTTCTATATTTCAGATCAATATATTTGTTTTCCTTCATTTTAATCAACACTAAATTTATTCTCATCTGAATTATAAATAACTTATTTCTGTATAAAATAAAAAATCCCGAATAATCTAGACCAACCAGAGCGCACTATTTCTATAACATTATCAGTGCTGAAGCGGAACTACCAGAGCCGTTCGGCAGATAGCGAGCAGATATTTTGATATTTTGTGTCACATTGTGCACAATAACCCTAAAGGCACCAGGGTGGCGGTGCCACCGGCTTTTTATTATATATAAATAAATATAGCTGCGAGCAGCGATGAAGGGCCAAAGCCGGCGGCACCGCCACCCTTTAGGTAACTAAAGACACCGGGGTTGCGGTGCCACCAGCTTGGGCCCGTAATCGCTGCTCGCAGCTATATTTTATCATTTATTTCAAACAAAAAACATCAAATTTCAATAACTAATTGATACGAAACGGGTAAGAATCTACATAACAATAAGTAAATAAGTGTTAGCTAAGAAGAAACAGTAATAGTTATCTCCATTATTAGCCTGGACTTGTAACTGTAGCAGAATGTTCTTCACAGATATATTCTCTCTCTGCATTTCCCAGTGTCCAGAGAGTGTGTAGCCATGTTTTCATCCACTTGTCAATCGAATTATCTGAAGTTCGGTTAAAAACCTCATGCGAATAAAGCTGGTGAAAGTGTGTTTCCATCAAACGGCTTTAAAGGTGCATTGTGTAAAGGTTTTGAGTATCTATTAACAGAAATGCAATATGACATCCATAACAATGTGTTCAGTGGTGTATAAAGAACTTACTTAATAAACCGTAATGTTTTTATTACCTTAGAATGAGGAATTTTATCTACATAGGCGCGGGCATCCCCTTCTATGAAGGTCGCCATATTGTGACGTCATGTTTCTACCGTAGCCGACAGCGAACAAACAGTGTTACAGAGCGCGTTTCGTCACTACCTTGAAAGAGAAGCTGCGAAAGCTAGAAGAAGCTAGCCATAAACACATTGGAGTAGTGACTTTTCCCTTGTAAGTGGTGTAAATATGTAGTTGGATTGTTTCATGTAACTTAATTCTTCTCCCTCGCTGTGTTATGGCTTTGCTATGTGGGGATAAATGTGCTGGTTACGTTCGTGAGACAGCTGATTAGTAGGCTACTCTTGTCATTGACCGTAAAACAGTTACAGGAATCACCAACCCGTCGATCTTCGAAGCATTTTAAGTCGATCGAGTTTCCAAAATCAGAGAAAAAAGCCTATTGTGTGTAGTAAATGGTGTCTATGGGATGCGGAGGCACGCGTGCTGTTACAATCACGTCATTTTTGCCGCACGCACCTTTGGGCTCATGCGGACGCGTCGAGTATAAACAAGGCTTTACGCTTTAACCAGCTCAGCCACAGTAACAGCTCATATTAGCCAGCTAAACTTTTACTACCCTGTTAGAAAAAATATATAGTTGCATAGTTTCATGTAGTTCTTCTCCTTCGCTGTATTATGTGTTTGCTATGTGGGGAGAATGTGCTGGTTACGTTCGTGAGACAATCAGCTGATTATTATTATAATATTATGTATTAAGACGGTTGATCCTCACCTGACTATGTTTTTGTAAACTTTATCCATGATGTGGTTTATAATGGACTGTGGTACAGAAGCTTGGTTTACTCTGGCTATTCTCTGCTGTCTCAGACGACGATGTTTGTCCCGTTTTAGCCACCGTAGCTTCTTCGAAAGGGAGGGGTGAGCGGTGGGCTGAGCCCTTAGTGCAAACTCGCAACCGAACCGCTAGATGTCGCCAAAAGTTACACACTGCACCTTTTAAAGCGGATAAAAACCTGTGCGTAATGATGTCACATGTTGTTTTGCAATCAAATTGGTATATCGAATTGATTTGAGACATTTTAAGGTGTTTCCATTCATTTTCTCACCGAATTGCACAACATTCAAGCCAACATTTGCGAACAAAGTTTTACTAGGCAAAATGGATCGCACCATAATAACGTTTCCATCCTCGTTTATCGCATAAGCCGTATATCGATCAAGATAAAATCGATGAGACCGATCGTATTTCATTTGAGTCGATATTCATGAAATTCAATCGAATTTTACTGTTTCCATGAGGCATTTTTCATTCGATATCACTTAATGCGGATAAAAACGTGTGGATGGAAACATAGCTTGAAACGTGGGGTGTGTGTGTGTGTGTGTGTGTGTGTGTGTGTGTGTGTGTGTGTGTGTGTGTGTGTGTGCGTGTGCGTGCGTGTGTGTCTTGTTGCAGAACTCATTGTCATGTTGAAAAAGGCACAGACGGCATCTTCTGTTTTTATTACATCACAGGAAAAGGCTAATGGACTTTATTGTGATTTGGCTAGAGGTAGTTTGAGATGGACAACATCCATGTCTCTTCTGCAGGCTCTGCTTCTTACTCTGTGAGACATACACTCACTCGTATAGCTTATGTTAGCTCTGAGACACTCGCTTCATATTTATTCTGCTATTTGTCCAGCAGAAAATCCCTCATCACTAAATGAAAGCTTATTTCAGGAGTCTTGTTACAAGGTCATTTTTTCTTTTTTTTTCACTTTTACAGTTATATTTCTGTTTGACTTTTGCTATATTTTCACACATAGAACAATGATTTGGTAATCCGCTAAGTCTGGTGACAGTTCTCTCCCGGGTGGCTCCATTGTTGTCAGCATTAAATCTGAAATATTTTATGTTAAATGTGACCCAGAAAAAAATAAAGGAACATGAATTTTAACACAGTAATGTCATGCTGTGATACAATAAAGCAATAAGCAAGAAGTCATGGTTTACAGTGAATTTATTTGTTCTTTTATAAAACAGCTAGTGCATTAAACATATATTTATTTTAATAAATAACCGGTGTATTTAGAGTTAAATTTGCGAGTGGAATTAAGATGGTACCGCTTGGATGTAGCAACATGAGTCTTTGAAGCATGTGTTGCAGGTGTTTATGTTTTTGAATGCTACCAACATTAAACGTGTCTTTTCGTTGTGTTTACGAAGGAAAGTCGTTCATGTTGTATGTGAACACTGGGGAAATGCGCTGCTTTCAATGCGGTGCTGTAGGACATGTAAGATTGGCATACCCGCAAAGAGAAGAAGTGATTAATGAGATGGGTCAAGGTAAGGATACGAATGGTAGTGTAGAGACAATTGTGGAAGAAAGAGTGAAAATGAGGATCAAAATGTGCATAACAACAAGGATGTAGTGTTGGTGCTGAGGGGGAGACTAACACTCCCTTAAGAGAATGTTAATGGTGAGACACAGGGAATTGAGGAGATGGAGATGACGGGAACTTAGGAGAGGACAGAGCAAGTGGAGAAGGTAGATGGTGTTGAGGAAGTGATGTTAGTTTATAGAGATCAATCAAGCAATGGAAGGAGAGTGAACCCAGAGGGTAAAAATGAAGGAGAGGAAGAAAGTGATGATGATATATCAGATGGTTCAGATGTGTCTTATCAGTTAAAAGTTATGACCAGTTATAAAATAGATGCTTTTCTGAATGAGACTTTCAGGAAGGTAGCAGTAGTGAAGGATTACTTTACTGATACCAAGAAATTTGAAATCTTTGAGATCTGTATTATACTAGATAAGATGAAAAGAGTAGGAGAAGACCAGTTAAGTAGAAGGAAGCGGTTTCAGAGGGGGGTGGGTTGTTGGGGGGGGGGGGGGGGGGTCTGGCGAGGTAACCCTGAAAAAAAGGAAGTTTAAATGATGTATAATTCATCAAAGGTGTTTCTATTTCTTCTTTTCTCTCTGTCTTTCTTCTCCCTCCATTGGAACATTATTATGGAGTTTGTAAGAATAGGATCCTTAAATATCAATGGGGAAGAGAAAGGGTCAGAAGAGCAATGATTTCTGAATTCATTAAATTAAATCATGTTAAAGTAACTTTTTGACAAGAAACACACTCTGATAGTAATAATGAATTGGAGTGGTATAGATGGTGGGAAGGAGAGTGTAAATTAAGTCATGAAACAAGTGCTAGTATGGGTGTTGCAATTCTCTTCTCTGAACAGTAGGATTTAAACATTGTGACAACAATAGAAGTAGAAAAAGGTAAAGTGTTATTAGTTATAGCTGAAATTCAAAGTGTTAAATTCCTTTTTGTTAATGTGTATGCTTCGAATATAGGATGACAGCGTGAAATAACATATCAAAAGTTAAATAATGCATTAAAACAACATGATGATGGCAATACATGTGTTGTAATAGGAGGTGACTGGAATTGCACAACACAGTTCTTATTGGATAGGAATGGGGATGAGCCTCACTCGAAATCTAGTAAGTTACTATATTGATATCATAAATCATTTAAAGTTGGTGGATGTGTGGAGAAGTAGAAACCAGTTAGTGAAGCAATATACATGGATAAAGATATTAGATTCTGTTGTGACAGGATCGAGATTGGAGGTTATATATAAGTGAATCAGAAATAAATAGAGTAGCTAACACTAATATATTACCGAATGGATTTTCAGACCATCATAGGGTTACTTTAGATTATAATGTTGTGAAAATGTCAAGACCTACATTTTAATGTAAAATTATTGCAGGATACAGATTTTTTTTTTTGAGAAATTCTGTAGTTTTTTGGAGATTTAGAAACAGAGGAAAAGTCAGGACAACTTTATAGTTTAGCCATAGAACCCTTACTGTGTAAGCTAAGAAATGAGTTACAAGGTTTAATGATACCAGGAGATAATTCAGGGCTAAGGTATTCTGTGTCTGCTTATGCAGATGATTTCCGCTGTATTGTGTAGGGGATGAATGAGAGTGGAGGAACGGTTATTAGCCAAGCAGCGATGGTACGATGCAGTGATGTCAGGGGATTTTAGGGCTCGGAAGTTGAGCCGCCTTGAGGGTTGGTGCCTAGTGTGTTGGGGTCGGACCTTTAGGTGTATCTTGGATCTGATCAGCCGATGATCTGTCCAGCACTCCACACAACGCATTGCTCGGGTGATGGAGATTTCATGTGGATCTTGTTGCGGGTTATAATGTAGTCGATGTGCCAATGTTTGGATCTAGGGTGCATCCATGATGCTTTGTATTTGTTTTTCATTTGGAAAGTTGTGTTGGTAATGACCAGTTTGTGCTCAGAGCAGAGGGAAAGGAGTCGCAGTCCGTTCCTGTTTATGTTGCCTAATCCATGTTTCCCAATTACCCCAGACCAGAGCATGTTGTTGGTGCCTACTACTCTGGCATTGAAGTCTCCAATGTTTATCACATGTTTTTTTTTTTGTCACAAGCACATGTTTATCATTGTGAGGAACTTTGAGGAGAGCTGTGTCAAGAGACTCGTAAAAAGCATCTTTGATGCTTTCTTCAGCATCCAGAGTTGGTGCATAAGCACTTATCAAGGTTGCATAGCGACCCTTCGCAAGAGGAATGCGCCAAGTCATCAGCCGCTCACTGATTCCCACAGGAGACTCTGGGATGATCTGGAGCAGTCTGCTTTTGATAGCAAAACCTACACCATGTAGACGGCGGGTATCTTCTGGAAAACCATTCCAGAAGAAGGTGTATCCTTGCCCGACTTCTATTAGCGAGTCCTCTCCTGTGAGCCGGGTCTCACTCAAAGCTGAAATGTCAATGTTGTATTTGTTAAGCTCGCTCGCAACCAGGGCAGTGCGTCTGCGGGGTCTGTCAGTTCCATTCTGCACACTCAAGAAGTGTGCGTACATTCCATGTAGCCAAGATTAATAGTTTAGACTTATATTTATATTTTCGACCGCGTAATGGGATGCCTTGGCGACAGCGGTGGGCCGCCCAGGAGTGTAGGGAACAGGCAGTGTTTGTGTCACCTTTTCTAGACCCTCCCCCCGGCAGGGGTGAGCAGTGCGGACCCTGAAGAGGGCTGCTCAGTCGCACAAGAAGCTGCCGAAGGTGGACGCTGTTCCAAGCCATCCACACAACGACCATCACGCTTGTGCCGCCTCCGTGCAGGGCTCAGGCTAGAGGCTGCCAGTCTGATCCAAGACCTGCCTCCGTCACATTTACCCTGTCGCCGAAGGACATGTACAGTGAAGTGACAGCATACGCATTCACTTGTGGATTTAATGTGAAGAGAGGGGTGCGCAGACCCTATCTCCACAGCTTCACTCCAGAGTCCAGTTTCCAGTGGCAGGAGATGAACTCTAGACAACCGGACGGACGGTGGAGCTGCAGGGGGCTGCCAGGTCTCGGTCTGTTGAGCCTGCCTCTTGCATGTCCCCAACGCGGCCTTGTCTTGAGGAGACGA
This sequence comes from Chrosomus eos, assembly GCA_036326025.1. NCBI lineage: Eukaryota > Metazoa > Chordata > Actinopteri > Cypriniformes > Leuciscidae > Chrosomus > Chrosomus eos. Next base: position 5,645,525 of record CM070836.1, on the reverse strand, counting down.
AATGCTCACAGAAGACGACCCACAGAGCAGTGGAGGCAGCAGTCTTAGTTAATGGCGGACTGCACTCGCCATGTCGAGGAGTAACATTGGCATAAATGGAGTTTTTGCAGCGGATCTAGTGATGCCACTCATCTAGTCCCTCCATACCTGATAGACCTCCGCTGTTGGTCCACGGCTACTTATTCGACTGGGGACCACCGTACGGAGCCCCCAGCTTATTTCATAGTTTACCTTCATATCTGAAGGGTTGTCCATTATCCGCCACCTATGGACGTGGTTGGTAGCAGTCAGCTCTGCCCCAACAACACACACACACACACACACACACACACACACACACACACACACACACACACACACACGTGCACAAACACACTCACACGGACACAGACACACACACACACACACACACACACACACACACACACACACACACACACACACACACACACACACACACACAGACACACACACACACACACACACACAACACACACATTGTAGTAAAAAATCATCTCAGATTATTTAATTCCAGTTTCTACCTAACCAACAAAGCATTCAATAGTAAACTTTCTTTTAACCTCGAGACAATTTTTTTACGCCCTGGTAAAAATGGCTTCACCGGTCTGGCAAATCTACAATGTGTGTGAAAAAGACAATTCATTAGCAATCTGCAATGTGTATACCATGCCACTGCCCGCTTGTCAAACTGTGCAGCCTCTCTTCTCAACCCGTAAATAAATCCATCGATCCGCAATTTACATTTGAGTTCTTCAATGGTCTAGTGGTAGATATTTTGCCAAGCGTGTCAGAGGTTACAGGTTCTAATCCGCACTCGTACATATTTTTTTTATCTCATCAAAACTGAATATGTTCATCAGTGGTTACAGTATATCAAGTGGGGACATGTTTGTGTTTTATTTTGTGATCTCACCGGAATGAATAGTATTCTGTTCTGACCAATTGCGTAACTTGAGCAAAGGCTTAACAGATAGCGTACAACTTGAAAAAAGAACTCCAGAAAGCAGTCTTCATAACTTTAGTGACTTTACTGGTGATTCACTTCTCAATAATATTTCTGTAAAACTACAAACAAGAAGAAAAAATATGTATGAACATTCATGTTCACATTTACATTCACATATCCTGCTTAACATTACGGTTTGATTTTGTACATAGTTCCTTTTACATAATTTTAAGTAATATACACAGAGAAATTATATTCAAATGAGATTATGTACAAACAGAAGATAAATTAGCATGTCAGTATGCTACAACATAGCATGTTACCAATAGCATGAATAAAGAGTGCGTATAACAGAAATATAGCAATCTAATTATCCTTAAACACTTTAAATCACTATTTAGTGTAAAATTTGCACTTACAGACATATATTTCCAAGGTTTAAACGATGAAATCAATAGCCGATTGAACCTGCGTGTACGTTGTTCTTGGTCGCGTTTTCTGAGGGAAACCGAAAGTAAACTATATAAACATAGTGTAGTACCTTAAATGTCCAGTGGGAGGCGGAAACGAAACACAGCTAGACATAAGTAACAGCACACTCCCCGCTTGGTATAATAAATTATTATACCACTATTTATCCTTCTGTGACTTCCCCGGCATGAGTAGGACTACCTCTGAGACAGGCCTTAAGTAAACCTTTGCAGATCCTTCTATAATTATCTTTACCTCCACCTTCCTCACTTTATCATCACTACTGGGTATGTTTTTCACGATGAGTCCAATCGGCCACTCATTACGTTTCACATTTGAGTCCTTAAGCAAGACAACATCACCTTCCTCAAGATCTCGTCTTTTCTCAGTCCATTTCCTCCGTACTTGCAATGTTGCAAGATAGTCTCTCCCCCATGCCTTCCAGAAAGCGTCAGCCAGACACTGAACCTGTCTCCATTCTTTCTTGTAGAGGTCCTTCATGTCAAAGTCCCCAAGAGGTGCTGGTATAGTGCTAGCCTTTTGGGTGAGAAGCATTGCAGGGGATAGAACTTCCAATCTATCAGGATCAGAAGAAATAGGAAGCAAAGGTCTTGCATTCATTATTGCCATGACCTCTGACATGAGAGTAGTCAAAACCTCATGGGTAAGACGGGAAAGACCGTTTTTTAGCAGCAATGCATCCAGAATGCGTCGTGCTATGTTGATCATTCTTTCCCAAGCTCCTCCCATATGGGAAGAGTGGGGCGCATTAAATGTCCATACGCAACCATGCTCCTGTAAGTAACCTCTTAGTTCTGGATCATCGGTATTGATGTTCAGTTCTCGACAGGCTCCGATGAAATTAGTCCCTCTGTCAGATCTGAAGTGTTTGACTGGTCCGCGAACTGCCAAGAAACCGCCTGAGGGCGTTAATGAAACTTGAGGTTGACATGGACTCGATGACTTCTAGGTGGACAGCCCTAGTACTTAAGCAAGAGAAAATGACGACCCATCTTTTACTTTCAGCACTGCCCCGTCTAGTGCGGCGTGATATTATTCCATGGCCCAAAAACATCCAGGCCCACATGAGTGAATGGAGGATCCACTTTCACTCTGTCCGAAGGTAAATCTGACATTTTCTGCTCTTCAAATTTTCCTCTTAACTTCCTACAGATAACACACTGATGAATCACATGGTTGATCAGTTTTGTTCCTTTAACAATCCAGAGCCCTGCTGATCGTAGTGTACCGGCAGTTAGATGACGTCCTTGATGTGCCACTCGATCATGATAGTGTCTGACCAACAACGTGGCTACGTGTTGACTCGCTGAAATAATTAGTGGGTGCTTTTCCTGTTCAGACATTTCTGCTGATTGTAAGCGACCTCCCACTCGAATAAGTCCTTCGCTGTCTACAAAGGGAGATAGGTTCTTCAGAGCACTTTGCTGTGAGATTTCCTCACCTTTCACCAAGCTTTTGAGTTCATCTTTATAGTGCTCTTGCTGCACACATTTAATGATGAAGGTTTTTGCTTGTGTGCGCTCAGTCTGGAGACTTTTTTTTGCACCAATGCCAGCCTTTACAATCCCCTGCATTTCCCTCTTGAGAAAATGATTTTGAAACATGGACAAGCATAGCTATGCTTCTTACAAGGGATCTCCACTCAGAGAAGCGTTCAAATCAGTGTGATCCTAGAGACAGTTCTGTCATCTTAGTGGCCAAGGTTAGCACCTGAGGGCGAATCTCCTGATCCTCCTCTGGCTCTACAAGCTCAAACGATTCATTTTCAGGTGTCTCCCCGAGAATAGACTGATGGAGAAATTCTGGACCAGAGAACCAGTTACTGAGAGGTAGGACAGCTGCTGGAATGAATCTGGTACCAAGGTCTGCTGGGTTCAGGCCTGAATCAACGTGATGCCACTGTTCCGGCTTTGTAAAACATCTGATTTGTGCCACTCTGTTAGCAACATAGACATAGAACCGTCGAGATGTGTTATAAATGTATCTGTCACGTTTCTGTGTGTTTAAGTTATGTTTTGAGATCTTGTTTCCCCCTGTCTTTGTGGTTTTTGGTTTAGTCCTGTTAAGTTTTCCCGCTCCTCGTTTGTGTTCAGTTTTATCACCTGTGTTCAGTTAATCATTCAATCATTCCATGTGTATTTAAGCCCTGTGTTTTCTCCCTGTGTTGTTCGATCGTCGTCTACGTATGGTTGTGTGTTTCTGATTTCCTGGAGTTTTGTTTCCTGTTTAAGTTTGGAAAGTTTTCATTTTGTTATTAAATCTATTATATTGAAGCTTTCGTGTCCTCGTCTTCAGCACCTGCACAAACCCTGACAGAACGATCGACCATAACAAAAAAAAAAGGGAATGAACTACGAACTCTGTGTCCCACAAGATGGCCGGTCTCTGGAGGAATATGCGGAGATATATCTCCATCTTTTCCGGGACTCTAATTGGGACGAGGAGTCCCTTACGCATGAGTTTTGGAGTGGGATGGACGATACCCTCGCTCAGATACTGTTGGTGGGAGATCTCCACCTCCCTTTAGTAAAATTCATTGCCCGTACGCTGTGGGTGTGTGGTTCCTCACTCACCGTGGGAGACATCCAGCCCGATCTCCACGGCCAGCCAGAGCAAGAGCCCATCACCTGCACGCCAACGCCTGAGCCCATCGCCTGCCCGCCAGAGCCTGCACACCGCATCAGCCCTGTCATCAGATCTGTCCCTGGACTTCCCCGGATGATATCCGGTATGACTGATCCCCCACTGATATCGGTGCGATTGGCCAAAAAGAAGGCTCCCAAGGCTGGGGTTCACGTCAGCCACATCCAGCCAGATCCTGAGCCCGTCGCCTGCCCGCCAGAGCCTGAGCCCGTCGCCTGCCCGCCTGAGCCCAGCCCCAAGCTCCCTGATTTGCTGGCCCCGTCCAGTTCCGAGTCCCTTGAGATGCTGGTTCCGTCCAGTTCCGAGTCCCTTGATGTGCTGGCCCCGTCCAGTTCCGAGTTTCCTGATATGCTGGTCCCGTCCAGCCCCGAGTTTCCTGATATGCTGGTCCCGTCCAGCCCTGAGTTTCCTGATATGCTGGTCCCGTCCAGCCCCGAGTTTCCTGATATGCTGGTCCAATCCAGCACGGAGCCCGTTGACCCAGAGCCAGAGCCCGTTGACCCAGCGCCAGAGCCAGAGCCCGTTGACCCAGCGCCAGACCCAGAGCCCGTTGACCCAGACCCAGAGCCCGTTGACCCAGAACCCGTTGACCCAGCGCCCGTTGATGTCAAGTCAGTTCCCGATCATGAGCCTGTCCTCCCCAAGAAAATTTTGGGGGGGCGCCATACGCCTTCGCCGTGGCCGGCCAAAGATCCACGGAGGCCCGAAAAGATAACACCGCCATGGCCACCCGAAGGGTCTGCACCGCCATGGCCACCCGAAGGGTCTTCACCGCCATGGCCACCCGAAGGGTCTGCACCGCCATGGCCACCTGAAGGGTCTTCACCACCACGGCCACCTGAAGGGTCTTCACCGCCCTGGCCACCTGAAGGGTCTTCACCGCCCTGGCCACCTGAAGGGTCTTCACCACCCTGGCCACCTGAAGGGTCTTCAACGCCGTGGCCACCTGAAGGGTCTTCACCGCCCTGGCCACCTGAAGGGTCTTCACCGCCGTGGCCACCTGAAGGGTCTTCACCGCCCTGGACGCCCGAGGGTCCCACAGCTCCGCCTTGGACGCCGAGGGTCCCACAGCTCCGCCTTGGACGCCCGAGGGTCCCACAGCTCCGCCTTGGTCACGCCCACAGCCTGCTCCGCCTTGGTCACGCCCACAGCCTGCTCCGCCTTGGTCACGCCCGCAGCCTGCTCCGCCATTGCCACGCCCGCAGCCTGCTCCGCCATTGCCACGCCCGCAGCCTGCTCCGCCCTGGAGGCTTCCTGGACCTGCACCATGCCCTCGTCAGCCTCCAGGGCGCCCACCCTCCCACCCCTTTGGATGTTATACGGCGCGAGGTCGCGCCTTCGGGAAGGGGGGAGGTAGTGTCACGTTTCTGTGTGTTTAAGTTATGTTTTGAGATCTTGTTTCCCCCTGTCTTTGTGGTTTTTGGTTTAGTCCTGTTAAGTTTTCCCGCTCCTCGTTTGTGTTCAGTTTTATCACCTGTGTTCAGTTAATCATTCAATCATTCCATGTGTATTTAAGCCCTGTGTTTTCTCCCTGTGTTGTTCGATCGTCGTCTACGTATGGTTGTGTGTTTCTGATTTCCTGGAGTTTTGTTTCCTGTTTAAGTTTGGAAAGTTTTCATTTTGTTATTAAATCTATTATATTGAAGCTTTCGTGTCCTCGTCTTCAGCACCTGCACAAACCCTGACAGTATCCTAGAACAATTCTGCTGTCAGTGTAGAATTCTATGGCAGTCAAATCCAAATCCAGCTCTTCTTTAATCAGTCCTGCCAGCTCAACAGCAAGAACTGCCGCACACAGCTCTAGACGTGGCACTGTGTGAGCGGGGTAATGGGCCAACTTTGATTTGGCCATTACAAACCCAATGTGACATTGACCGTCTATAGTTACAACCCTGAGGTAAGCAACGGCTGCTATGGCCAAAGTGGAAGCATCAGCAAAAATGATTACCTCTCTCTTGGAAGTGTAGGACATAGAGACTGGTACATAGGGTCTGTGAATCTGAACATCTTTGAGATTGGTTAAAGAATCTGTCCATGCTTTCCACTTAACCTCTTTATCGGCTGGGAGCGGTGCGTCCCAGTCAAGCTGCTCTGATGATAGCTCTCTTACCAAGGCCTTACCCTGCATGGTAACAGGGGCAACAAGTCCCAAAGGATCGTAGAGACTATTAACTGTTGAAAGTATGCCCCTACGTGTGAATGGTTTCCCTCTGTAGATACCTGAAAAGTGAAACAGTCAGTCTCTAAGTTCCAACTCAACCCTAAGCTTCTTTGGAGAGGTAGAGGATCGACACTCAAATCCAGATCCTTCAGGTCTTTTGCTCTTTCGAATGGAGGGAATGCTTCCATGACTTGATGACTGTTTGATGAAATCTTATGGAGCTTGATGTTCGACTCAGCCAACATATTTTTGGTGTTTCTCAGGAGACTGATGGCTTCAGCTGCACTGGATACCGAAATCAGGCCGTCGTCCACATAAAAGTTTTGATGGACAAACTGTTTGGCTTCTCTACCATGCTCCTCTTCTCCGAACTCAGCTGCACGTCTCATTCCAAAGATTGCCACAGCTGGAGATGGGCTGTTCCCAAAAACATGAACCGTCATTCGGTACTCTGTAATTTCTTTGGACAGATCGTTATCCCTGAACCACAAGAACCTCAAAAAGTTTTGGTGATCTTCTCTGACCTTGAAGCAGTAGAACATTTGTTCTACATCAGCTGTTACTGCAATCTGCTCCTTACGAAAGGGCATCAGGACCCCGAGTAGCTTGTTGTTTAGTTCTGGTCCACTAAGAAGCGTGCTATTCAAAGAGATGCCTTCACATGGTGCACTAGAATCGAAGACGACCCTAATCTTCCCAGGTTTCATAGGGTGGTATACACTGAATATTGGTAAATACCAGCATTCTTCATCAGGCTGCAGTGGGGGAGCTAATTCAGCATGTTTGTTGATGAACATGTTTTGCATAAACTCCACAAAGTGTTTAGCCATCTCAGGTTTCCTTTGTAAGGTGCGTTGCAGGGCATTAAGACGCTTCATAGCTTGGTCCCGGTTGTTCGGCAGTGGGCTGTGAGGTAAACGAAATGGCAAGGGAGCTACCCAGTGGTTCGACTCATCCATGTACATTTCTCTGTTCATAACATGAAGGAAGATCTCATCTTCAACAGACAGAGAAAGTTTATTATCATCAGGAGTCCTCTGAAAGACCTTGTCACCCAGGTGATCTGTAAGACAGCCTGTGACTGGACAGCAAGGTATAGTGGACTGGTAAAGATTATGCAGAGTGCCAAACTGTTCTTTGACCTGAATTCCTTTAGAGCAGGGTGAGAAAAAAGAGGTACGTCCATTTTGCAGTATGTTTGTCCTGAAAACATTTGCAGTCTCGGACTTATGCACTCCTCCCATACACACTTCTCCCACAATGACACAGCCTAAATCAAGACGCTGAGCATATGGCGTGTTACCAGGTCCATTCTACTGTTCTCGAACCTTATGCACACTTAGGATATCCCTTCCTAAAAGGAGAAGAATGGGAGATCTTGCATCATAAGGTGGTATTTTGTGAAAGTAAAAAAAAAAAAAAAAAAAAAAAGTGAAAGTGAAACGTGATGGCCAGGTATGGTAGCCCATACTTGGAATTTGACCTCTGCATTTTACCCATCCAAGTAAGTGCACACACATTAGGAGCAGAGTAGTGAGTAGTGAACACACACACACACTGCAAACGTGGATACACACACCCGGAGCAGCGGGCAACCTTGTGTGGCGCCCGGGGAGCGATTGGGGATTAGGTGCCTTGCTCAAGGACACCTCAGTCATATTCCTGCTGGTACTGGAATCAAACCAGCAACCTTTGGGTCACCAGTCCAACTCTGTTACCATTAGGCCATGACTGCCCAACCATCAACCATTTGTCAACCATTGACTTGAGATGAGGGAAGTATTGTGCTATTCCTGGTGTCGGAATTTCGTCACGATCTTCAGGCAACATATTGCATTCTAAGAGAGTGGGAAGTGGCACCTGCGTTTTCCCATCAAGTGAACAAACAATGAAATTGTCTGCCTTCCTTCCCATCGTCTTTGATGAACCAGCACATGTACGAAGAGTATAAGGGAAAGAGTCTCCTTTGATCCCAAACAACTCAAAAAAGTCAGACCTTGCTAGGGACCGGTTACTCTGGTCGTCCAGAACTACATACATCCTCTTAGCCTTTTTAGGACAGTTAGATGGATAAACGTCAACCAAACAGATTTTCGAGCATAATCTAGGTCTAGGTCTTTGCCGCAGATTTCTGTGCACTTAGAAGTAACATAAGATGATGTATCTCCTTCAGACTCCCGCCTTGCTCTCGCTCTGTTACTGGAGCTTCCTCGGCCCATGGAGCAGGCCCTGGGTGCAATGCAGAGACATGGCGATCACTGTTACACTCTCTACATTTAACAGCTGCCCCACATTCTTTGGCTATGTGTTTGGTGGAACCACAACATCTGAAACAGATAGACTGATCTTTGAGGTAAGTTTTTCTTTCATCCAGGGTCTTTCCTCTAAAACCACGGCACTTTGACAACGGATGTGGCTTATTGTGAATTGGACATTGCTTACTAGGGTCCAAAATCTTTTGTTCTGGAGGTTGGTTGGTTCTGGTTCTTGAAACTGTGTCTAGCACTTCAGTTTTCCTTACTGACACAGGCATTTTGTTGCTGACCCGTGAAAATGGCTCCTGTTTAAGACGACTATGCATAGATAACAAAAAACTGGGATCATTTCTTATTCTTGCTTGGTCGCAAATGAACCGCACAAAAAAGCCAAATGGCGGAAAAGAGACTTGATAATCCTCTTTATACTTAGATCCATGAGTGATCCATCTTTCCTGCAGATTAAAAGGAAGCTTCTCAACGATGGGATTTACTCCCCTTGCAGTGTCAAGAATGGCTAAACCTGATAAATGTCCACCTGTCTTTGCAGATTCCAACTCCATGAGCATATCTCCTAGCTCCCTGAGTTTTTGCCCATCTCTGTTAGAAATGTTTGGAAACTCCTCCAGTTTTCTCAACAGCGCATTCTCAATTACTTCTGGGCTTCCGTAACACTCTTCCAATCGCTGCCAAAGCATACGGACACCTGCTATAGGATAGTGCGCATGAACCGATCTGATACGTTTTGCTTGCATGGATGACTCTGGGCCAAGCCATTTTGTGAGAAGGTCGAGCTCTTCTCTGGCTGTTAATCCGAGGTCTTTTGTGACATCTTGAAAAGAGGATTTCCAGGCCCAGTAGTTCTCAGCGTGATCATCGAACTTCACAAGACCAGAACTCACCATCTCTTTTCTTACCATGTAGTTAGCTAAATCAGATGTGTATGGCAGGTTAACCATGGGAGCTCTTGAGCTGGGAATAGGAGAAGCTTGAAAAGCAGAGCTTTGTCCATGGTCTTCACCTCTCTGATTATCCATTGTCTCCTGTTTTATTTTTTAATTCCTCCATTCCATACGATGGATGTACATGTGGAGATGTTGCTGTTGCTTCACACTGAAGAGGTTCAGCGCTCATCATGGATGACTGTAGAATTGGAGTATCAGGAAACCGCTGCTGATGTTGTTCCATTGTATGCTTCTGAACATACTCTTTAGTACGCTGAGTGCAAACTAAGTTTGTCTCCTGGTCCAATTCGTCTATATTTCCCTCCTCTATGTCAGCTGCTGCCTCATAAATCGCTGCTTCAGCAGACGCTGCAGTTCTTACTTCTGCTTCTACTTCTGCTTTTTTCCTCATCATAGCTGCTTCTTTTTCTGCATAAGATGCTTTAGCTCGAGCTGCTTCGGCTTTAGCTCAAGCCCGAGTCGCTACCACACTTGCTGATGACCGACTTGATCTTTGAGATGACTTGCAGCTAGAAGATTGCGATTTAATCTCAAAGGCTTGAGATTTATCTTTCTCAACACTGTGTGACTCCATATCTTACTTGCTTCTGAAGAGTTGAGCAATGCAATGTAACAATGGCTGTGGTTCCGCTGTCTTCACCAGCTGTGTCAATGTCTTTTTACTATTCTGTTCTGACCAATTGCGTAGCTTGAGCAAAGGCTTAACAGATAGCGTACAACTTGAAAAAAGAACTCCAGAAAGCAGTCTTCATAACTTTAGTGACTTTACTGGTGATTCACTTCTCAATAATATTTCTGTAAAACTACAAACAAGAAGAAAAAATATGTATGAACATTCATGTTCACATTTACATTCACATATCCAGCTTAACATTACGGTTTGATTTTGTACATAGTTCCTTTTACATAATTTTAAGTAATATACACAGAGAAATTATATTCAAATGAGATTATGTACAAAGAGAAGATAAATTAGCATGTCAGTATGCTACAACATAGCATGTTACCAATAGCATGAATAAAGAGTGCGTATAACAGAAATATAGCAATCTAATTATCCTTAAACACTTTAAATCACTATTTAGTGTATAATTTGCACTTACAGACATATATTTCCAAGGTTTACACGATGAAATCAATAGCCGATTGAACCTGCGTGTACGTTGTTCTTGATCGCGTTTTCTGAGGGAAACGTCTCCGGTTACTTTCGTAACCTCGGTTCCCTGAAAGGCAAGGAACGAGACATTACGGATGTCGTATATGGGAACTCTCTCTCATCCTTCACTTCCGCTGAAATCTTATTGGCTAACGCCAGCAACGCTGGCCAATTGACGCAAATATGCAAATACTGAAACCCCGTTGCAGAATAATGCAAGTGCAGCGTCAATTCCTCCTCAGAATCGAACAGAACGCCAAATCAATAGCGAACACGGCGGCGAGCGTAATGTCTCGTTCCTTGCCTTTCAGGGAACCGAGGTTACGAAAGTAACCGGAGACGTTCCCTTTCAAGGCTACGGAACTTCGACATTACGGATGTCGTATATGGGAACTGTATAGAATCCCGCCATGGAAGCAAGCAAACCACAGAACAGAACCCAATACAAAACCCCGACACCGCCCCCCCAGAATGCCAGCATTGTGATAGGACGAGACTGGCCAATAGCGAGCCTCTAACCTCTGATAGGTCCAAGGGGACGAATCACAAACTCACAAAACACTGCCAGAATTTGCATATCCCGAGCAGTATAACCGGGGGAAGTCTGCACTGTAGACCAACAGGGCAACAACAACAGTAAAATAAGGCCAACGCATAGCGGTGACAACAGTCTTAATACACATAAGCACACAGAACAACTCATGAGCAAAGCGCAGAGAGCTCTAAATGCTGTGCAAGAATTCAACTCACCGAAAGCACTTGAGACGCCACAGAGGGTAAATTCAACTTGTAAAACCTGGCGAACGTATTCTGAGAAGACCAGCCAGCCGCAAGACATAAATCCTGAATAGACATACCCTTAGTCCAGGCCCACGAAGAGGCGATCGCCCTGGTCGAATGGGCCTTAACATTGAGGGGGCATTCCTGTCCCATACAGTCATAAGCCAAAACAATAGCGTCCACAATCCAGTGAGCAAGCCTCTGTTTAGAGACTCCCCGTCCCTTATTGCATCCACCAAAGCACACAAATAGCTGGTCCGAGCTTCGGAAAGCAGCCGAGCGAGAGATGTACTCCCGGAGCGCTCTGACTGGGCAGATAGCACTTTGAGCATCCGAACCTAGAGAGGTCGATGGCTCAACAGACAGGGCAGGCAAAGAAACAATCTGCGCCCTGAACGGGGTATTGAGCGATTTAGGGACATAACCCGGCCTCGGTCTGAGAGTCACGTTACAGTTTCCGGGTCCAAAGCGAATACAATCTTCGCTGACAGAGAAAGCCTGTAAATCCCCAACCCGCTTCGCCGAAGCGAGAGCGAGAAGCAGCGCCGTTTTAATCGAAAGCTCCTTAACTGCAATCGACACTAAGGGTTCAAAGGGCGGCCGTGACAAATCTTCCAAGACCAAAGTCAAATCCCAAGGCGGCACGGAAGGCGGCCGTGCAGGGCATAATCTCCTAGCTCCTTTAAGGAACCGAGTCACCAACGCATGTCTACCGATAGACTGTCCATCAACAGGCGGGTGAAACGCAGCAATAGCAGCTACGTATACCTTCAGGGTGGATGGCAGGCTCCCTTCGTCCATTCTGTACTGAAGGAAGCGTAGAATGTCCGACACCGAGCAGTTCGCTGGGTCTAAACCGATATCCTGACACCATTTAGAGAAAACACCCCATTTCAGAGTGTACAGGCGCCGGGTAGACGGGGCTCGCGCTTCCGCGATGGTATTTTGAACCCGCGAATGAAGCACATCGATCCCGCTCAGCGTCCCTGCAGCGGCCACACATGGAGCCTCCACAGCCCGGGGCTGGGATGCCAAATCGATCCGCTCGCCTGAGACAGTAGGTCCTTCCTGAGCGGAATTTCCCACGGTTGCTCCGTTAGTAACTCTACCAAGTCCGCGAACCAGGGCTGATTCGGCCAGTACGGGGCCACTAGAGTCACCGCCGCCTTTTCCTCCCTGATTTTGCACAACACCATGGGCAAAATTTTCACCGAAGGAAAGGCATAGAGACGGGCTTTCGGCCATCGCGCATCCATCTCCCGGGGGGAACGGGACAGCGAGAAAAACATCCGACAATGCGCGTTCTCGCTCGTCGCGAAGAGGTCGATCTCCGCTCTGCCGAAACGATCCCATATCAGTTGAACCGTCCCTGGGTGAAGCCTCCATTCCCCTTGAGGAATCCCGTTCCTCGAGAGCATATCCGCCCCCGATTTAGAACACCGGGGATGTGTGTCGCTCTCACCGAGAGAAAGAACCGATCCGCCCACAGCAGGAGAGATTCCGCCTGCTTGAATAGGTCCCTGGAATGCAAACCGCCTTGGCGATTGATGTAAGAGACCACAGAAGTGTTGTCGGTTCGAATCAACACATGCCGCTGTTCCAGTCGAGACCGGAAAACTTTTAGGGCTAGAGAGACCGCTTCCAGTTCCAAGCGATTTATGTGCCACTCCATCTGCCTCTCCGACCACCGACCGGAGGCGGGCTTGCCCAGGCAGACCGCTCCCCACCCGGTGGACGAAGCGTCCGTCAGGACCTCCACGCGTTGCGTCACTATACCCATAGGGACACCTGAACTGTAGAGATCCGGGTTCTTCCACGGGGCCAGGGCACGGGCGCACACACGGTTGACCATAATGCGCTTGCAGCCGGAGTGCCACGCGCTCGGGTTGACGCGCGCTTTCAGCCAGTGCTGAAGCGGTCTCATATGTAGCCGTCTCAGATGACACACTGACGAAGCGGCTGCCATCCGCCCCAATAGCCTCTGAAACTCTTTCAGAGGGACGAGTCTGCCAGGTCTGAAGAGACCTAGCGAAGAAGTCAGAGCCTCCGCTCGTTCGGGGGAGAGACGCGCTTTCATACTCACTGAGTCCAAGCATACTCCCAGGAATGTGGTAGTTTGGCTCGGTGTGAGCACACTTTTTTGGACGTTTACCCTCAAACCAAGCGTTTTCAAATGGCGAAGTAGGGCTTCCACATGGCCGACCAATGTCTCCCTCGACTGCGCGAGAATCAGCCAGTCGTCCAGATAGTTCAAGACGCGCATCCCGCTCGACCTGAGGGGTGAAAGTGCCGCGTCTACACATTTCGAAAAGGTGCGGGGGGCGAGGGCTAGCCCGAACGGGAGTACCTGTATTGGTACGCCGCATTCTCGAACGCAAACCTCAGAATCGCCTGTGGCGCTTCGCTATCTGGACGTGAAAATAAGCGTCCTCTAGATCCACTGAAGCGAACCAATCCCCGGGGCGAATTTGCGCCAGGATCTGTTTCAGTGTAGTCATCCTGAAAGCGCGCTTGTGAAGCGCTCTGTTGACGGGTCTCAGGTCCAGTATGGGGCGGAGACCCCCTCCCTTCTTCGGCACTACAAAGTAGCGGCTGTAGAATCCGTTTCCCCGCTCGCTCGGGGAACCGGCTCTATCGCTCCCTTGTCGAGTAAACTGCACACTTCCTGCCTCAGTACATGAGCATTTTGGGGCAAAGTTAACGACTGGATTACGCCGCGGAAGCGGGGTGGTCTGCGTTTGAACTGAAGTGTGTACCCGTGTCGAATTACATCAGCACCCACGGCGAGATGCCCGGAATAGCTTCCCACGCCGTCAGGAAACGACTGAGTGTGGGCCGGTCTAGACCTGCGGTCATCGCCGCTATGTGAGGGCTGGGGATAGACACCTCGCGCTTCCCGCGAGGCGCCTTTATAGTTAATGACCGTGACTCTGCGCTGCTCGAAGACAGGGCGGGTAACACAGTGTGAAGTGCAAGAGGAGAAAAAAGCTCTGTTTGTGAAGAAGTAATTTGCTCTATTGAACAACCTGCGCTCATCCTCTCCTCTTGCCCGAAGCGTGGTCCAGGACGACGTGCTTGGGCCTCGCTGGGGACTGCGGCGGGTTTTCTGCGCGGGCTCCTCTGAGCCGGTCTCTTGCTTCCCGCTCCCTGCCACTGCCCGTGTCGGCCTTTACGGGCATCCGGTCCCGGGCGGGAGGCTGGCTGATGTCTGGCCGCAGCCTGGGACTGGCGCCCCGAGGCGGAAGACGAGCGAGAGCGAGGGCGCTGCGGCGGGGGCGGCGGCGGCGCTCGCCGAGGGATCACATGGCTCATCGCCTTCGCCTTCTTCTGAGTCTCGGAGTACCGCTCTGTGCCCTTCTCCACGGCATCTCCGAACAGGCCATCAGGGGAGATTGGTGCGTTTAGCAGCGTCTTCCTGTCCGCCTCCTGCACGTCCGATAGGGTGAGCCACAGGTGTCTGTGGAGGACCACCAAATACCCCATCGAACGGCCAATCGCCTGGGCCGAGCGCTTCGTGGCCAGGAGCACGAGGTCCGTTGCCGAACGGAGGTCTCGGATGGCGTCAGCGTCGACAGAGGCGGCGCCATCCAGAGATTTCAATCGCTTGGCCTGCAGCACTTGAAGAACGGCCATAGCGTGTAGAGCAGAAACCGCCTCCCCCGCGGCGCCGTAGGCCTTGTTAGCCTGGTGAGCCGTAAACCTGCAAGCTCGGGACGGCAGGCTGCGGTCCGAGCCCAGGGCGGGAGCTGGACGGGCAAAGATGTGCAGCGACGGTCTCCTCGACAGGAGGGATGCGGAGGTAGCCGTGGTCCCCCGCCTCGTCCACGGGGGGGAACATGGCCTGGGTCGAAGTGAGGGTGCGCGCCGATTGCGGGGCCACCCACGACTTCACCACGTGCTTGTGCACATCAGGAAAGAACGGGGTTCCCCTTTTCGAAGCGGCCTGACGGCGGCTCGATTGGAGGAACCACGCGTCCAACTTGCTCTTTGAGGGCTCGTCGGGAGCCTTCCAGGATAAATCCAGTTCCTCGACGGCCTTCGAGAGGATACGGAAGAGCTCTTCCTGCAGATCCGCGGGGGTCTCTTCCGTGGGTGCCAGAGGGGCGGCCTGCTCCGCACCGTAGTCGTTCTCGGAGGCCGACAAGGACATAGAGTCGTCCTCCTCACTCACCCCGAAGGACACGAAGTCAGCAACGTCGCGGGGAGGATGAAACGAAGGGTCCGGAAAACTCACCGGGGGTCGAACCTCGACTCCGCGGTTGGGGGGGCCTGCCAGCGGCTCGGTGGCGGCAGCAGGCCCAATCCCCGCAGCAGCGCGAGCTTCGTCTCGCCTGGCCATGAGGGCTCGGAGGGGCATGTCCGCACAGAAGTCGCAGGACCCTTCATCCCTGAGGGCCGACTCCGCGTGGGCCAGCCCCATGCACGCGATGCAGAACAGGTGCAGGTCGGGGGGCACTATGGGGCCCGAGCATAGATTGCAGATGGTCGCCATCGGATGCTGGAGACAGTTCAGGTATCTCCGGTGCACCTTCAACGATAGCAAAAATCCAAGTAGGGTAGTATCAGCTTTCTAGCACACGATTTGAGCGTGAAGAGAGAGATTCTGAGGAGGAATTGACGCTGCACTTGCATTATACTGCAACGGGTTTCAGTATTTGCATATTTGCGTCAATTGGCCAGCGTTGCTGGCGTTAGCCAATAAGATTTCAGCGGAAGTGAAGGATGAGAGAGAGTTCCCATATACGACATCCGTAATGTCGAAGTTCCGTAGCCTTGAAAGGGAACCGAAAGTAAACTATATAAACATAGTGTAGTACCTTAAATGTCCAGTGGGAGGCGGAAACGAAACACAGCTAGACATAAGTAACAGCACAAATAGAGTCTGCAACGGCGATAGATTGAAGTACGCGTCCGAGTGAAGACTGCGCGAGGCACAGAGAACACTGTATTATGACACTGATCGCAGCGCCAAAGAGCGCGCAGCTGGAGTTCAAAAACACATTTTAGCGCTAGATTTCTTATTTAATAGCGAACTGGAGATATTTTATTTATTTATATTAGGTACATGGTGGGACAGACTTCAATGGATCTAAACAAATCAATCTAACCATATAGATGTGACCAGTAGTGGTGGCTTCCTTAATCTGTTTTAAATAATTTTGCAAGGGTTCTTGCAAAACAAAAAAAAACAAAAATTACCAAGAAATTGAGAGAAATTAATCTAATAATCTCTATCCCCCCTCTCTCTTTCTCTACCTTTCTCTTCCTCTCTAAATGCCCACAAAATCTGACTAAGCATCCCAGAAAAAAGCAAAGTTATAGATACAGATATGGAAGTTGTTAGTTATTTATATTTTTTGTTGCTGTGCACTTTACTAACTGTGGTCCTTTAAGTGTATAGAAAAACTGATGGCTGACTGACTCAAAACATTATTTTGGCTATAGCCTTTTTTGTTGTAGTTTTTAGTTTAAAGTAGTCTAAAGCTAAATTTAAAGACTCAGATGTTCTGTCTTTTATTTATTTTATTTTATATTCTACAGGAAAGTTGTACGTCAAGCCCTAAGCTGCTAGCCTGGTTCTACCAGACTCTCGTAGGCTACATTTCATTTGTACAGAGAGTCTGGCACCGCTCCATTGACAAGCGTTAACTTCAAAAACTACAAAAAAATTATTTCTGGAAACCGAAGTCTACAGCACAATCCCAGACGTAGTACTGAAGGAAAATGAAATTGAGGGAAGTGCGTAGGAGGGCGGAGCCAGGCTACTAAGCTGCTCCCTATATAACCAAGCTGCTAAGTTAATATGCTGGACATGTTGCTTGCAAATAAATACATAGGTGTCAATTCATGATACATTGTCTTCTCTTAAATGTAATACTTAAAGGTGCTCTATGTAACAATTAGCGGCCTCTATCGGTGATGTTTCAGATTGCAACCAATTTTTATAAGAGCGCTCGTGCTCGTACTCGTATCATAGACAATACCGTCTATTACGCAAATATCTCGGCGAATACTAAGCGGATTCGGGGAGCACCGAGCTCGTTGGGACGATCTAGTCGAGCTGAAAAGAACCATATAAGTTCCATAGTTTATGGTGGTGTTTTCGCGGAGATATTAGCAGAAAACCATCGGGCGCGCTGCAAAATTGCGGACGCCGGTGACGTCACGATCTCAGAAGAAATCGCTCATATCTCTGGAACGCAAAGACCCAGAGAGCTCAAATTCGGGCGAGGAGGTCCCAGGGTGAGTGGCGGGCCTCGGGGATGCCCCCTATCAGATCGCCGTTCGCTGGGACCCCCGATTTCGAACGGCTATAACTTGGGGAGCCGGCGAGATGGACCTCGGGGGTGGGCTCGTTCGAAAGGCCCCGTCCAGCACTATGAAAGATTCGAGTCTTGGGAATATTGATCAAAGATTGACCGAGATATAAGCCGAAAAACGTGCGCCTTTAACCGGACGTAACTCCCTGACCGTCTACAATAGACTGTATATAAAGAGAGATGCTCGGGAGCGCGCATGCACGTCACATCCGTTGGATTTCGCGGTAAATCCGACCCGGAGACTTCACATAAAAATATGAATATTGGCCTTCAGAGGTAATAGCAAAACTCGACAAGTGGATCATTGTAATGTGTGATTACAACCCCTTCACACACAGGCAATAAAAAAAGGATTCATTTTAGTAGAAAAGTTCCACATAGCACCTTTAATGTACATTGTTGTTAAATATAGTTTAATAAGTAATGCTACATGATAAATAGAAGTCTTCAAATAGACCCTGTAATCGGTGGTCGGTATCGGGTGATACAGCTTCCAGTATCGGGGATCGGTGATCGGCCCCAAAAATCCTGATCGGAGCACCCTAGTTTCCACTATAAATAGGCATAACAGGGTGGACATGTTATGCTTTACCACGTCAGTGAATCATACTTAAACATTGAAAAAGGGTGAATTAAGGAGTGATGCTTACTCTACTGAAGTATTCAAATTCCTGAGAGTCGTGTAATTAAAGGAACAGTCAATGGGCGTGTTCAGAGTAACTGGGGGGACATTCAATTCAGGGACACAACATATTTTAAATACTTTAAGCATTAAAAATGTATAACTAACAAAAATTATATTTTGGTGAGGAATATTATAAATACGAATATACAACAATATTGAAAAAAAATTGAATTTATTTGATTTTTATTATATTTGTGACTGAAGTTATGCAAGCTTACCTGGGGACATGGCAGTTTAGCCTACTTGCACTAAAAATCAAGAGTCATTATTTTTGTATTAATTAATCCTGGGTACATATTATTGTGTTCTATGGTAAAGGGTGATTTTCCCCCACTTGGTGTGACCGCCCACTCCACCCGGAGTGTGGCATCCTCTTGGGCGTTAGCGCATGGCGCCTCGCTAACAGACATCTGCAGAGCTGCAGGCTGGGCGACACCTAACACATTCGCCAGATTCTATAATCTCCGAGTGGAGCCAGTGTCCTCTCACGTACTCGCTTCAACCAGCTAGTATTGGACCCGCTCAGGTGTCTTCGCTTGCTCACCATTCCACTCCACGGACTGGATACGTGCGATATTCTCCTCAGATGAGCTTCACCGAAAGCCCTGAGTTCCTCCTGCACTCCTGACGTCGGCGCCAGTGTCTATTGCCTGAGCGTCGGCTAGGTGCCTCCCGTGTGCATGGTCCCTCTCCGGAGCAACCCCCACATGTGTATTCCCACTGTAAGCCTCTTTGAGCATGTGTCTTTCCCTTGGCAAGCCACTTTGCCACCCCTGGGGTTGAAATATTCCACCTGCGGCTGGATACCCCAGTGTTCTCCATATGCTTCCTTCGGGTCATATGTGTATTCTCTAAGGAGTTACGTCATGCAAATTCCGCAGACCCATGGCATTTCTTTGCCATTGGCTTGTTTTGTAATACTCAAAGTCGATAGGTGTTCTAAGCGAAACCCCCATTCGTCGTCATGCATCCGTAACCGAGACGTTTCTCTGTGACTCACGAGAGTCGCTGCTTCATCCTTCTGTTCATCCCTGCCACAGAGAAGATTTATGCTCACGTAATATTGCCAGTCTTTCTTCAGTTGCTGGTTATTATTGAATAATAATTATTAATGAATAAAAACCTTTCTGTTTGGATTATCTGTGGTCAGACTTTTGATTCTATTAAAGAACTGTAATTGTCACTCTCGCTTTTGAGTCCTGTCTAACCGTATCACAATTACAAGAGGGTATAATCCTAACTCTGCTCTACAGGTATTATTTGGGGTTTTGCGCTGAACTCGCAGCAAGATTTTGCACAGCTCGGTCTTCATCTTTGAGTCCCAGACTTCACACCCGTACAGCGCGATGGGCTCTATTGCTGTTTATTTTATTTTTTACCCATATTCTGATTGGGATATCAATTTGGATATTTCTCTTAATAGATGCCACCTACGTCACTACCAAATAGAACGCCGCCATATTTACGCCCGATCTCGCCGCCCAAACTGCCCATTTGAATGTGAGAGAGAGAGAGATACCTGGATAATTTTTTTATTTTAGGCTCCAATCCTTATTTGTTACCATATTTGTTAACTTATTTTGTCCACTATTGTCTGCCCCAGACTTGCCCTCTATGATTTATATATCTATATGTGCATAACCCTATACAGTGGCGATCGCTTGAAGGCTTTCAAGAGTACCGATGCATATCAGTATGCTGTGGCTGGATGGGTAAAATACGTAAAAGTGCGGCACCTGGCCACCAAGGATTTATATTAAATCATGGGAAATGTAGGTATTATAAATAAGAAAAAAAATCAAATGTATGATTTTGGTGGTAGTTTGCTTTGACTAGGTAGCGAGTTGTTAGCCAATCTCTTTTTTCACCTAATAGATGTTTCTCTCTGTCCACACACACACACACACACACACACACACACACACACACACACACACACACACACACACACACACCACACACACACACGTGTGGTGCACATGGTGCAACAGCATTATGAGGATTCACTATAGGCGTAATGTTTTTTATACCGCACAAACTATATATTCTGTCCCCCTACACTGCACCTATCCCTAAACCTACCCATCACAGGAGACATGCTGCATTTTATTTTTTTAATAAAACATTGTTTTTTATGTTTTTTAAGCCATTTGATTTATGAGGACTTTTGACATGTCCTCATAAACCACCCATAAGTTGTAATACCAGTGTAATACACATGTCATCATACAAATATGTGTCCTCATAAATCACTTAAACCAACCCACACACCACACACACACAGAGAGATAAGCAGAGACAGAAACACACACACACACACACACACAAGAGAGAGAGAGAGAGAGAGAGAGGAGAGAGGAGAGAGAGGAGAGAGAGAGAGAGAGAGGAAGAGAGAGAGAGAGAGAGAGAGAGAGAGAGAGAAGAGAGAGAGAGAGAGGAGAGAGAGAGAGAGAGAGAGAGAGAGAGAGAGAGAGAGAGAGAGAGAGAGAGGAAGCAGAGACAGAAACACACACAGGAGAACTGAGAGATCTTTAATTATATTAATGATAAAGAGAGAGGATACAGGACAGTCTCTGACTCCATATGTGACATATCAAACACTTCTATAAACACACAACAATATTACTAATAACTCTTCTGATTTACATGCAAGCTCTGGTTAATATTTAATATAAACTTAGATCTCTTCTAATATACTTTCTGCACTTTAAATCAAGTCTTTTTAGGGATAGTTCACCCGAAACTGTCCACTGACTTCCAAAAAATATCAAAATATTATCTTTTATGTTCCAGAGAAGAAAGTAAGTTATTAGGCTTTTGATCAACATGAGCATATGTACATTATGTCAGTTTTTGAGTGAACCATCTTTGTAATACATTTGTAATACATGAATAATAGCGTGAATAGTAGTTATCAGGTAAAAATAGTATAATGTACTGTACATGCATTAGGAACACAAGCAAGACTATGAGCTGAAACTACTTGATGTTGTTGATCTGTCAGTCTATCGGGGGAATGAAGAGAGAATAAACCGTGCTTTATACAACCCTCCTCTCCATCGTATGATAAAGTCCTGCTGATACAGAACGCCAGCAGAAGCATAAACGCTACATCAATACATCTTTAATAAAACTCTATTTACCGTATGGGTTTATGGGCCGCAAACAGAGCAATTGACTTTAGAGTTTTCTGAATCAAGAGTTGTCTGTAATAAAGCTAAACGTCATAGAAAGGAAGGGTGTGTGAGTGAAAAGAATGGCATTGACTTCATGTATTGAGTGCAGATGTTAAAACTGAAGTGCAGGTCCGTGAATGAGACGCAGGCTTTAGCATTGAAACACAGCAGACAAACGCTGCACTACTGTCTCGAGAGTGTTCGTCCCGGCTGTGTGTCGAATCTTGATGTGTGTGAGTTCAACAACAGCAGTGAACAGACTTCATTAACCCTCCAACATCAGGCCTGATGAACATGTACAATACACAGTCAGCCAGTGGGTTCAGGAACAGGAGATATTCAAACAAATGCCAAAATATATCAAACAATACATCGTTAAAATATAAAAACTGATGTATAATCACCAGGATTGTGTAGGGGAGAATGAGAAAAGTGTAAGTCAGAAGCACTAGGAACAAAGTGCCCAAAATCTTTTTGCGCTTTAGAGAAGTAAGAGATATTGCTCGTGAAAGACCGAGACAAGTGCCAATAAAACATAGTATGATTATCGGGTAGGGGATTAAATAGGCGATCGATCGGGACAGAGGTCTAAACAGCGAATCAGAGTTAAAGTCTTCAAACATCAGAGGAACAAACCAGATGATGACAGAAATAACACAGCAGACTTTCAGTGAATGATGAGTTCTGTACCAGATAGGATGAGAAACCAGAAGATATCGTTCAAGAGCAACACATGCCATAAAATACAGACCCGCTATCAAACTATAATAATATGCATTATCCAGATCATAATACACCTTCCATGACCATTCGAATGAGTTTCTGAATGTGCTCGTTAATTTACAAATGATCTGAATGAGATCTGAAAGAATCAAATGAATAACAAACTACTGGAGTGGAGCGATGAGATTTGATAAGAGCACACAACGCAAACAGAGTTAAGATCATGATTACAATCTCAACGGATGAAATTATCCTGATTATTATGGTTCTGCATCATGAAGTTTCCAGTGAAACTCCTCCTTCTGACTCCCTTCATCTTCATCATTTACTCTCTTCATATCATAATCTCCACTTGATTCGTTGATATCATAATCTCCACTAGATGCGTTGATGCTGGCGTTTTGTTCTGCCATTGTTTCATGAAATCTTGACAGGCACTAAATAACAAACCAGTCATTAGTTTAAAAAACACGCATTCATTTACTATTGTAATAATATATATGTCTTTATTAAAACCAATAGGGAAAAGAATGTGTTAATAATAACACAATAATATATAATAATAACACATAAGTTGTTTTCTGTGTGATTGTTGAAATGCAGTTTCCTCAGTTTGCTTGACGTGTTCTTTAGAGGAGTGTGTGTAATGTTAGAAAGCTTGAAATACGTGAAAATGTAAGATTAAAGTTAGTAAATCCTCCATTTGAACAATATCACAGAAGCAAGAATGCTGTTGTTGTGAATATTCAGTCCAGCACAGCTGCAAGTGTACAATGGTTTATTAAAGTAGGAATAAATCTTGAAGAACTTACGTTACTGACAGGATTGTGTGTTTTGTCTGCAGGTCAAAGCAGAAGTTTGTGGAATAACACACAGACTGACAGATGTTTCACAAGTTTCCACTGCCGTGTTTAAAGAGCTCTTCATTCACTGCACACACTGTAAAAACAAAGATCTTAAAGCTTGTTGATCTAATGGAGGAAATGCCTGAGATTACACACAAACTATTTGACCCAACGTGTGAAACTGTAATGACCTTAAAGACACGATGAACTAACAATGATAGTTTGAGTGAAAAAACCATGCAGTCTAACTTTCACTAATGGTTGGGCTCAACTACAACGACTGAAGTAATGTGAAAATGCTTTATTTCTGATGCTTTCATTCTTAAAGTTCACTAGCGTTTAGTCATATCCTCAGTAAAAGAAGAAACCCATGAATGATGGCGAGAGAAAGCACAAATACTCTGATCTCTCTAAAATATTGATTCTTCTGCTGCTCTGCAAGCCTGTTTTCTTTAAGAAATGTAAATCTGTGTTGCTGACTGACTGAAATCACACACAATGTTCATTAAAGGAAACTAGTTTCAGTGCAAATGATCACAGTGTTAACAGAGGCTGAAATACAAAGATAGTCGACTATATAAACTCACGGATGAGATGATCTCATGATCTTACCTGGAATCATAATCAACATCAAACTACAACACTGAGAGTATTAAAGTGTAAATTGCAGGTTAACTATCACAATCAATTAATGTGTAAATAAAGTGCTCAATATGTATATATTTAAATATTTATGTCTAAAAATGCTTTAAAATAACATTTATTGGGTTTTTTTTCAAAGGTAGCGTGTTTTTTGCAGTAACTGTGATGACGTCATACCAGGGAGTCGCAACCTATACTCTGCTAGATTACCACTGTTTGTGGCTTATCTATCGAGAACGGGGAGGTAGAAAACCATCAAATCTTTGATGGACCACAGCCTTATAATTTTTATTTAGTCAGGCGTGAGAGAGGGGAAGAAATTGCCAGAAATCATGGCCCTTAAAGAGTAATTAATGCTTGGTGTGTGGAAAATGAGTGGAGGGTTGGTCAGGTGTCCAGGCTAGCCTAGGTTAGCCTGGAGCTAACCCGGATAACATTAGGGAACAAGCCAAAGTCTTTTCAAAATCTTGCCGTCATGTAGAATAGCAAGGAGGGGCAACGACTGAAGACATTATTTACTTACATGGTGTTAGTAACGTTAGTCCTAATCAGAGCTATAGAGATGCACAGACACAATGGCGCTTTTGCTGGCATACTGCTGACAGAACGCGATATTGCCTGTGCTAAAACGCTACTAATTAGCGATGCTCATTGTCAGAAAGACAGAGACAGGTGTTTGTGTGGGCTATGCCACCCAATGGAATCAGCAGTGGAGGTGTGCTGCCGTGAGGTGAACGCGTTTTGGAGTTTAGTGGAGCAGCTCGACCCGCGACCGGCAAATCTGACGTGCCTCACGCAGCATCCTGGTATTGTTTTACAGTCTATGGTTATGACGCATGCTCGTTTGTTTTGCGAATAGCTTATGCCGCGTGCCAGGCAACCTGTAACCCGTGTTTTTTCAACTCGTAACTGGGAGTGCATCGATCTAGTACGAATTCACGGGTGGGAAGTCACGGGTTTGACTGCCGTTCCAGTGCACTTTCACGGGTATACGGTTGGAAAAACACTGGTTACAGGTTGCCTGGAACGCGGCATTAATCTCATTTCAGGCAGGATCACAGCCCTCGTGAAGCCAGCACACACGAGTATGTTTACAATTGAGTTATTTCATTTATCACTGCTGCTGAATCTAAAAAGAAAGCTTGCCGTTAGACGGTAACTCTAGGCTGCTTGCCGCTTGGAGTCCCTGGTATGACGTCACGCCCAGCTTAGCGGAAGGTAGGGGGAGTGCTAAAAACCACTGTAAAAAGTACCAAATTTTCATATTATATTCAGCATTTTGGTATAAAAAACATACAAAACAATGGTAGGCGGTTCTTATCTTTAAGCACATTGCATTATCTCATAAAAAAAATTAACCTGCAATTTACACTTTAAATGTAGAAGAATATACTGGAAATTCAAGTGGTTTGTTTATAATACATTTGTATTCCCAACATGATTATTTATTGAATTGCATTTTAATATATTTTTAAAGAAGTGCACTAGAAGTACATTGGTAATAAATATATGCTTAGTTACACTTTTAAGAAATATGCTAAACACAAACATACTTTTAGTGAAGTTTACAGAAAACGTCTCGGAAAACTGAAAACTGTTCCCCGAGAAGGGAACGAGACACTGCGACGTCGGAACGACTCTTTGGGCTCGCTCCCAGCGTGCGCCTCTGAAGTATGAATGAAACGTATTCCAATCCTGATTGGTGTTGCGTCATGACGTAACATGTGCTGGCATAACCGGATGTCATAAAAGTGACGCCGGCACACACACACATTGGCTTTCGCTCTTCAGCAAGCGCTCTCTGTTGCTCTACTATCTGGTGTTGTTTATCTGTGAAAGAGCGATATATATATATATATATATATATATATATATATATATATATATATATATATATATATATATATATATATATATTTTTTTTTTTTTTTTTTTTTTTTTTATTATTAAATGCTCGTAAAAGAAAACAACAACAAACAAACAAAAAAACATATACAACAATTATTGTCATTGTCATTACATAATAGAATGGAGTCCTTCAGTCCAATATAAGCTCCTTATGTCTTTTCAATCCAGGTTAAGTGCCAAGTCCTTAAACGCAGCCACTGTTCTTAAAGCTTTTAAATTTTTAGAGAACTCTATAGATTCAAAATACATTTTCATTTCAAGTTTAAATCTTACAAAAAGAGGACTGCAATTAGAAAATTTACATTTGTGAATGTGAAATTTAGCTAACAGAAAAATAAGGTTTATAAAATAAATATCACTTTTCTTTTCACATTCATGAAAACCAAAAATTACATTTCTATATGTAAATTCAAAGTTAGGATTCACATAACATTTGATGAAATCACAAATGTCACACCAAAATGTCACTGTGAGAGAGCAATTCCAAAATAAGTGTAAAGAAGTTTCAGGTTTCTCTAAACAGAAAGAACAGAGGGTATTAATATCATTCTTAAGTCTTTTGAGAGAACACTTATCTGGATAAAACCTATGAATTAACTTAAAGGTAATTTCTCTTATTTTGTTAGTTATAAGGTATTTGTGAGGTAATGTCCAAACTTTTTTCCAGGGAATGTCACTTACAAAACCATTCCAGTAAGAAATTACATATGGCATAGAAACAGATTCCTCCTGAAACAAGGCTCGAATTTTCTTATTGTTTTTTGATTTAGATAAAGAAAGGCACTGTTTACCTACAAATGTCTTACACAGATCCACTGAGCGATAAAGAGATGAAAAAGAAAATCCTTTAAAAAGCATGAGAACCCCTTGTGGCACTGCATCAGCCACGATTGCAAACTCTTTTGGAGTAACAGGAATTCCATGCTTTACCAAGAACTCAGAATAATTACAAATTGAACCATTTTGATTGAAAAGTTGAGATACAAAAATAATTCCATTTTTAAACCAATTATCAAAGAAAATAGATTTATGTTTATACAGTAGGTCCTTATTATTCCAAATTATATAAGAGTGAGGTGTAAAATTGTGTTTAAAGATGAGGGACCAGGCTAATAACATTTGCCTATGAAAGAGGGATAATTTGATAGGGATTTTCATTATGTTGTAATTACAGGTTAATAAGAATTTTAAACCCCCTAGTTTAGAAAAAATAGCATTAGGGATCAGATTCCAGATAGATGCGGGCTTATTAATAAAGTTCTTTATCCAGTTTATTTTAAAGGTATTGTTTAAGGTGGTAAAGTCAAGAAAGTTTAAACCCCCCTTCTCAATAGTGTTCATAAGTACAGATTTTCTGACAAAATGAGTTTTATTCTTCCAAACAAAGTTGAGGAGCATTGTATCAATTTTTTTAAGAATGGCAGTGTCGACATTTAAAGAAAGAGCAGCGTATGTTAACCTTGACAAGCCCTCAGCTTTGGCTAGTAAATTTCTTCCCTTTAATGACAGATCTCGCTGGAGCCATATATAAAGTCTTTTCTGTGTACTCTCAATTAGTGGATTAAAATTTACAGAGCATCTTTCTAGTTCATTTTTTGTTATAATAATACCTAAATATGATACCTGATCTCTAATTTGAATATTACAAATTTGTGACAAATTACACTCTTTGATGGACATCAATTCACATTTCGAAAGGTTCAAGACTAAGCCTGACGCTTTGGAGAATTGCTGGATATGCTCTAGTGCTAACGGAACTTGGTTAGCATCATGCAAAAAAAGTGTGGTATCATCAGCCAACTGACTGATGAGTATCTGTTTGTCAGCAATAGAGATACCACGAAGACCACTATTCGAAACATAAGAAGCAAATATTTGGGAAACTAGTAAAAACAAATACGGGGATATTGGACATCCTTGTCTAATACCACGTGACAAGTAAAACCTAGGAGAAGTACCAAATTTTAATTTGATTGTACTATTACAATTGTAATAAAGAGTTCTTACCGCCTTACAAAAATATTCACCAAAACCAAACTTTTGCATTGATTTAAAAATAAAATGATGTTCTACAGAATCAAACGCTTTATAAAAATCCAGGAAAAGAATAAAACTATTATGTTCCACCAAATTGCTATAATCAAATAAATCTAAAACTAATCTAATGTTATTCATTATGTGTCGGTCTCTCATAAATCCAGACTGAGTCTCATCTATAACGCTATCCAAACATTCTTTAAGTCTTTTAGCAAATATTATGGCAAAAATTTTATAATCATTGTTAAGGAGTGTGATGGGCCGCCAATTGTCCAAATATGTAAGATCTTTCTTTGGTTTAGGAATAAGTGTGATGATACCCTGCGTTAAAGTAGGAGGTAAAGCTTCTTTATCAATACTCTCTTTAAAAACACTTGTTAAAAAAGGAGAAAGTTCATCAGCAAATAATTTATACAGCTCAGCTGTAAGTCCATCACATCCTGGGGATTTATTATTTTTCAAACTCTTAATTGCGTTTATTACTTCCTCATGAGTAACAACTCCATCACAACACATTCTATCACTTTCAGAGATAGCTTTAACATTAATAACTGAATCGAGAAACAAAGTTGATATCTCCTCTGTACATTTTGAACTATAAAGATTTTTATAAAAATTGGCACTGAAATTGGCTATATCCTTTGGATCTTTTACAATTTTGCCATCAACACATAATTTCTCAATTGTTGAAAGGGTAAAGTTTCGTTTTTCAAGCTTAAAGAAATATGCAGAGTTGAGTTCTCCTTCTTCAAGCCATCTTTTCCTGGATCTTATATAAGCACCCCTAGCCTTTGATAAGTATAAATCATCTAATTTAGTTTGCAAAGCTGCAAGTTCAGATTTCTCCTCCAAAGACAGACAATTAAAATTACGGGTTTGAGATAATTTCATGATCAGGCTGTCCTCAAGAACTCTTCTCTTTTTG
This sequence comes from Chrosomus eos, assembly GCA_036326025.1. Lineage (NCBI taxonomy): Eukaryota > Metazoa > Chordata > Actinopteri > Cypriniformes > Leuciscidae > Chrosomus > Chrosomus eos. The sequence continues at coordinate 5,616,845 of CM070836.1, read as the reverse complement.
GATAAGTTAGCTCCAACTTTCCTTAAATAAACTCCAATCTCAAATTTTAGAAGCTCCCAATTGGTGCAAAAAGAATTTTTAATTGTGGCTGTTTTCCAATAGTTATCAATTAATTCTTTAATTTTATACTTTACATCTGGTAATTCTAAGAGTGAACCATTAAGTTTCCACAAAGAGGCTTTGCCATGGCCTGGTGCATAATCTGCTGTTAAAGGGGTATTAATAAATATAGTTTTATGGTCAGTCAAAGGGGTATATTGAATGCCAACATTTAAATCAAAATTGGACATACATTTTGATATAAGCCAATAATCAATTCGAGATTGCCTTGACCCATTTTTGTTGGTCCAGGTAAACTCCAAATTTTTAGGGTATCTTTCTCTCCAAATGTCCACCAATTCAAACTTATTTATTAGTCCTAACAGTGCAGGGCTAAGACACGCAGTCCCCTTTGGCGGATGTCTATCCAAATAATTATTAATTGATACATTAAAGTCTCCTCCTAGAATTAAAAAAGCATTAGGGAATTTATTCGACCAATGTGTGAGTTTCTCATCTAACTTGTCAAAGAAAATCTTATTATCCGGAGAGGTATTGTACCCATATATATTTCCCAGAATTATTGTTTGTTGGTTAAGTGAAATAACTAATAAATGAAAGTGGCCCAAACAATCTGAATCTGATCCTAATATATCCCCATCAAATGTATTTCTCAAAATGCTCACTCCAGCAGAATGTTCCGTGCCATGTGAACTCCACATATCATTACCCCACTGAGACTTCCACCATTTGTAATCATCTTTAGTAGAATGACACTCCTGAAGGAAACAAAAATCTGATTTATGTTTTTTAGCAAACAAAAAAAGAGCTTTCCGTTTGACACTATCCCTGAGCCCTCTGGCGTTAAAAGATATTAATGACAATGACATAAACAACGAACAATATAATGAAAGAAAAAAATAGATGAATGAACCAACGAGTAGCTACACCCGTTCAACTATCTTTCCTCAAAATGTGCAAACAACCACAAACAACCAGTCAAAAGCCTGTCAATAAAATATGTATCAATATTTATAAAGGGGAGGCTAGCTATTGAAATGAAGTAGTCTGCTCAATACCATGAAGATGTTATACATGTATTTCTAGGGCAAAACGAAACCCCATAGATTTTTTTTTTTTTTTTTTTTTTTTTTTTAGCCTACCACGGATTCTAAGCAGATCGCATGCTAATGACTGAAAGAAACTGTTGCGTGTTGCATTTCGTTACTATGCTACTAAGTAGGCCTGTTGACTATATCTTTAGCGGCCAGTCTTTTACCCTCAATGACAGCGAAGGGACCGTGGAAGCCAGCCCTCTTCCCTTCCTTCCTCGCCTTCTCTACTGTCGGCCACAGAAGGGTCCTTGCATCCTTGTCTTTCTGCGAGAGATCCTCGAATATCTTAATCTTCTTCTCCCTGAGCAAGTCGGAGGTTTTGGCGTCTTTCCAAACTGTGTCCCGCTGGGAACGCGATGAGAACAGGACAATTATGCGACGGGAGGATTTTTCCGCAGCAGAACGAGGCCCCAGTCGATGAGCGATGTCAATTCCATGGTGAAGATCAGCAGCGATGCTTGGGGAAACCTGGCTAAAGAGGTCGATGATCATCTGCTTCACGTTCTCTCCTGATTTCTCCGTAATACCAGCGACACGCAGATTCCACCTTCTCTTGTAAGCATCCAAATCGTTACATCGATCACGAAGTTCGACATTTTCTTTCTCCAGATTTCCGATTTTCTTTTGCATTTCCTCAGATTTTTCATTCAAACACTTAACCTGTTCTCCTTGGAATTCGAGCGAGCGGATTATCTGTTTGATAGAGTTCGAGTTCTCAATGACCGTCTTTTCAACTCCTTGAATTCGGCGCAAAGTCTCTTCGTGCATGGCTTCCATTCTCTGCATGAATCTCATTAGCACAGTATCACTCACCCCTGGACTATCAGAACTCGGTTTGCTTTTTTTGGCGGGATTGGGTTCAGGTGTATCGGGTAAAGGCACGAAACCACCAGACTGTCCAGCAACTGTCTCCATATCAGTGCTTAGAGTTCTCCTTGCATAACTGTGCATTGCAAGATGAGTTTCTTCTTTTTCTTCCATATTCTCAAGCCAGCGCAGCAGTTGTAAGCACGTGCGTTGATAAACTAACTAGCTAGAAAATGCGTCTGCAAAGCTTAACAAACAGGGGAAAAGTCTGTTAAAGTGCGGCTATTCTAATTTATTTCTGAACATAATAAGTTTAAAAATAAAACCGGGATTTGAGCAAAGGTTTTAAGAGCTACAGCAAAACCGTCTTCTCACGACGCCATCTTGGCCTCGCCCCATATATATATATATATATATATATATAGGGAATGTGGAGATGACGTCACGGCGTGTTGCATTATGGGTCCGCCGCCATATTTACAGGATCGCGCCCAATACCGCTGTATTTAAATTCATGTCTTGGAGGCTGTGCTTGGATTTTCTGTCGATATTTTAATAAACGTCGATATGGTTGTTCAGTTCAACTGCCATAGCAGGTCACACGATCGTTCAGGGAGGAAACTGAACAACGGAGTATGTTTTTTCACCTTTCTTTCTTGGAAAAAACAACAAGGGAAGCAGGTCGAGGAGCTGACGAGAAGACGCCGGATTGCCGCAATCATGAGGAAAAACTTACTTACTGTCCTCCACTGCATACTACGTTTGTTAAAAGTTGTACAAAGCAAGAGGTTGTGTATTGTATATTCCTCGATTACTAACATTTAGGAGGATATTTGATGAATGATGTTGAATTTGCGGTTAATGTTAGCAGCAGATGATGAAGCCAGGACACATTGCATGAATCAAATTAGATTTATTTTCAATTAACAATTAACAATTTGCTTTGATATTCTGTACATCTTTTTACATGCCTTTTTTAAAATGTCTGTGAATCATGATTTTATATATCTGCTTAATAAATACATTAAGTGACTTCTCTGTTTCTGTACTGATTGCATCCACAAAGACCCTTTAAGTACACATAATAACGGGCAAAGATACATCAAACTTTTAAAATAAACGACCAAATACTCTCATTTTTACACGTGTCAACATTAAATGATGACAACAAGGCACAGTTGTATTTAACAAGTTACCACATCTTGTGGCATTATAAAGTAACGTACATTTTTTTTTTCTTGCACAACCTATGAAAACTTAACATATGCTGAAAATAGCAAGCTAACATTAACTACGAGAGCAGCTTTTCAGGTAAAATAGCTTGAACTTTATGTACAATAGTAATCAACTTAGCATAGGCTTTGAACTCCAACACTAAATCAGATGTATCAACGTTTTTTATCGCGGATAGTTTGTCCAAATAGTTTTTTGACAGTGGCATTTAGTTTATCCCAGTAGGGCCCCTTCTCCTTTTCTTTAAATATCTCCATTTCTTCCGTTCTTCTTCAATTTTACCTCGTTTTAGCCAAACACCCACTATTATACCGAAGGTAAACAGAGATCGTGCCTGTAAAGATGGCGACCACGTCCCATAATGCAACACGGCGTGACGTACCTCCGCATTCCCTATACTACCGTTCAAAAGTTTGGGGTCAATACGATATTTTTTTTTTTTTTAAAGAAATTAATACTTTTCTTCAGAAAGGACGCATTAAATTGATCAAAAGTGACAGTAAAGACATTTATAATAATGCAAAATATTTATTTTTTAATTAATAGCTTTTCTCTTGAACTTTCAAAGATTCCTGAAAAAAATTAATCACGGTTTGCACAAAAATATGAAGCAGTAAAACTGTTTTCAACTGTGATAATAATCATAAATGTTTCTTGAGCATCAAATCATCATATTATAGTGATTTCTGAAGGATAATGTGACACTGAAGACTGGAGTAATGATGCTGAAAATTCAGCTTTGATCACAGGAATAAATGACACTTTACTATATATTCACATAGAAAACAGCTGATTTACATTGAAATAATATTTCACAATATTACTGGGTTTGTTTTGTATTTTTAATCAAATAAATGCAGCCTTGGTGAGCAGAAGAGACTTCTTTTAAAAACATTAAAAATCTTACCGACCCCAAACTTTTGAACGGTAGTGTATATATATATATTATATGATGGGGAGTGAACGGTTTAAGAAATGTGTGCACCCCTGTCCTAGATATATCACGGGTGGGGACACACCTCAGTTATGTGTGAGCTGTTTGGGAGCGCAGCACGGCCGGGCGGCTCTCGAGGGAGCTGCTTGCGGTGAATGTGAAGCACTATCAATGAGAGTGCTGCGCTCCCGCTTGGCCTGTTTTGATGAACAGGGTCAGGCTCACGCTCCCCACGGTTCTGGTCCCGCGTCTGTTGAGGCAGCGCGGCGATTGAGATTGTGGGGATCGCAAAGGGATCTTGCAGATGAGAATGAGACTGCTGCGGCACTTTCTCATTCTTCCTCTGAAGATCATGAGGCTCCTGTTCGTGGTGCAGAAGCCCGCGCTGCGGCTTCTTCTGCCCATGATCAGGGCCCGATGCTCGAGCTCTCTGCTTCCGAGGAAGTGGATGTGCTCAGCATCGAGGCGGATGACCGTGAACAAAACTCGACCGGTTCACGGTTATGCGTATGAGGAGCTTATTGAGGTTGTGACTCGTGCTGTGGCCAGACTCAACATCAGCTGGCCACAAGATGAGCAGGAAACGCTCATCTAACTTGCTTTTATTATGCGTTTCCTGCTCATCTTGTGGCCAGCTGATGTTGAGTCTGGCCACAGCACGAGTCACAACCTCAATAAGCTCCTCATACGCATAACCGTGAACCGGTCGAGTTTTGTTCACGGTCATCCGCCTCGATGCTGAGCACATCCACTTCCTTCCTGCAGCACAGGTCACAGCCTCAGCGCCGGGGTTTACCGTTTTTTCCCCATCTCCACAAGGAAATTTCGAGATCGTGGGAAAAACCCCATTCGTCCCGTGTCTATAATTCAACAGTGGTCGATTATAGCAATGTTTTAGGGGCCAGGGATATGGGTTATGGGAAGATGCCGAAGGTAGAGGAGGTGCTTGCTGGATACCTCTCTCCTGAAGCAGCATCTTCCCTTAAAGCCCCAGCGCTGCCCAGTAAACCATGCAGAGATACCTCTCCGCTGCGAGAACAACCTCGGTTGCTGTTCGTGTCAAAAAATAAAAAAACGAGCATCAATTATGGTCACAAAAACCGTATCAACTAAATCCTGGCGGTCTCTCGCTTCAGGAGATCGAGAACAGTGCTCAGAAAACACCCGAGACCAGCCTCGAGAGATTTTAGATCTAAGACATTTGAACCGCTCTCTGAGGCAGCGCAGTCTCATCCCAAGAAGTCATATACTGACGTCTTGGGACGTCTTTTGACCATACGTCAATATCCGCCTTTTTAGGGTACCCTTAAACGTCGGTTAGCTGACGTTATCGGATCCTAACTCTACCCCAGACCTAAACCTACCCCTAAACCTACCCCGTCACCTATTGACGTTAAAGGTAAAGCGTCAGTTGTATGACGTCCCAGGATCGTCATTTACCGACGTTTAGGGGTACCCTAAAAAGGCGGACATTGACGTATGGTCAAAAGACGTCCCAAGACGTCAATATATGACTTCTTGGGATGAGACTGTGTTATCTGAGGAGTTTCAGGTTCAAAATGCTTACTATTCTCATCATCGTGAATCAAATCAGATCCGAGGACTGGTTTGTCAAGATAGATCTAAAAGACGCTTATTTTCATGTATCCATCCTTCCATGTCACAGGAGGTACCTGAGGTTCGCTTTCGGGGGCGAAGCATACCAATATCGTGTTCTTCCATTCGGCCTAGCACTCTCTCCCCGCATGTTCACAAAGTGTATGGATGCGGCTCTGGCTCCACTGAGGCTTCAGGGCATCCGTATACTGAATAACATCGAGGACTGGCTCATATTGGCCCAGTCTCAAGAAATGTGGCGTGGTCATTCAGAGCTTGTGGTTGAGACTCGACACAAAGAAGAGCGCGTTGGAACCATCCCAGAGCACAACGTTTCTGGGCGTGGTGTGGAATTCGGTTACGATGCGGGCACGAATGTCTCCCGCACGTATCGAGTCCATTCTGGCGATGGTGTCCAAGATAAGGCTAGGCCAGGCCATCACTGTAAAGCAATTTCAAAGACTGCTGGGCCTCATAACAGCGGCATCCAACATTATACCTTTGGGCCTTCTTCACATGAGGCCCCTTCACTGGTGGCTGAAAGCCAAGGGGTTTTCCCCCAAGCGGAATCCGTTCCGTATAATAGAGTAATGCGCAGATGCCTTCGTTCCCTAGTAATATGGAAGAAACCTTGGTTCCTATCCCAAGGGCCAGTGTTAGGAGCGTCATGTCGCCGGAAATCCATTTCGACAGATGCCTCCCTCGCTGGCTGGGGCACGGTCTCGGACGGCCGCTTTGCCAGGGGTCAGTGGCAGGACCATCATCTTTCTTGGCATTTAAATTGCCTAGAGATGTTGGCTGTGTTCAGGGCTCTGAGGAGCTTCCTCCCAGATGTTTAAAAACGTTTGTACCTGTTTAAATTCAAACGACACGCATAGCGAACTAAATGAATGCTCTGCTAGTTAACTGGAGATGTTTTATTTATTTGTTTCTAAAAGTGGTGGGTGCAAAATGACCCGAAAATGACAAAATCAACGCCTATGTGCGTTACTATGTATTGATTGAATAAACTGTGTAATCCTGAGGCACCGCTGGCTCACACAGCAGTGAGGAGCTGGGTTAAAAAGTGCAGTGAAGTGCAGGATAAACCTCTTGCTGTCTGTCGTGTCGACGTGCAATAAATAAATAAAGTTATGCACAAATACCTGTCTGTTCTACTCATTTCAACTGACTTGTGCAAACTGTTAAAAAAATCCAAATTCTTTGACACATAGCAACATTTTTTTTAACAGTAACGCAAAAAGTTACTTTCCCTGGTAACAAGTTACTTTTATTATAGAGTAATTCAGTTACTAACTGTGTGTGTGTGTGTGTGTGTGTGTGTGTGTGTGTGTGTGTGTGTGTGTGTGTGTGTGTGTGTGTGTGTGTGTGTGTGTGCGTGTGTGCGTGTGTGCGTGTGTGCGTGTGTGCGTGTGTGTGTGTGTGTGTGTGTGTGTGTGTGTGTGTGTGTGTGCGTGTGTGCGTGTGTGTGTGTGTAACGTTGTCTCACGGCTGACGTGGAGATCGGCTTCTGTAGTTTGAGGCGGGGTTGTTTTGGTGGGTTAGCATCAACTGTGCTGAGACTGGAGGAGATGATGCAGGTAGTGTGGATGATGAAGATGATTCTGTGTGGATGATGAAGATGATTCTGTGTGGATGATGAAGATGATTCTGTGTGGATGATGAAGATGATTCTGTATGGATGATGAAGATGATTCTGTATGGATGATGAAGATGATTCTGTATGGATGATGAAGATGATTCTGTGTGGATGATGAAGATGATTCTGTATGGATGATGAAGATGATTCTTCAGTAATTGATAGTGTGGGATGGTCACAGATTACTGATGCATCAAACAAAAGGAAAAATAGAGATTCTGAGTCAGTCATTTTATCTATCAAACAACCTTGTCCTCGTTTTTTTGTGTTGACAAAAAGCAACAAGTTATTGCATTGATGATCACAGAGCTAGCAGGTAAAGTAGTCAAATGTTATGTACCGGGAGAACTTGATCATCTTAAAGGAGTGATCCTGTATCTTTATCTAATGAGGTTTTAAAGGCACAGATTACAAACGACATGGGGACAGAAGTGAAGCGTCTGCTTTCCAGTAGAAATGCTAAAAAAAAAAGTAGTACTACTGTTGTACTAACTTTCAATGGTAAAACCGTACCGGAACGTATTAAGATTGGCTATGAGCTATAGCTTGGTTAAAACCAGACCCTTCTCAGTTTAAACTGAGTTAGGGTCTGGCAAAGCTTCATAGACAAATCATTTCCAAAGGGGCGCCACCAACGGACGTCGCTCAAATGCCTCTGGGCGCAATTGGATAGACCTAAAACCAATCAGAGCGACGAAGGAGATGACGTATGCAGAGCGACGTTCGTCTTATGCCGCGTTCCAGGCAACCTGTAACCCGTGTTTTTCAACTCGTAACTGGGAGTACATCGATCTAGTACAAATTCACGGGTGGGAAGTCACGGGTTTGACTGCCGTTCCAGTGCACTTTCACGGGTATAAGGTTGGAAAAACACGGGTTACAGGTTGCCTGGAACGATTTACTCCCAGTTATGAGTTGGAAAAACACGAGTTACAAGTTGCCTGGAACGCAGCATAAGTTTGAATAAACGAGCAGACACTGATTAGCTACTTGCTCTACGTTTATTTAAAATTAACAGGAAGACAACTGGAGGTGAATGTGCTTTCCATTAAATAAATCACACACAGTAAACAAAACCATTATGAACTTTGCAATTTAGCAAACTGTCTGACTGTCTGTGCATTTGATTTACAGGTTAAGAAATTGGAGGTACTTGGCTATAAGCCAATTCTCTTAATTTCTAAAGAGAGAAAAAATGGGTTTGTGGCTGAAGTCATCACTTCAATGGGTCCATTTCCAGTTGGACCTCATCAAAACATATTCGAAAGGATGATAAGCCTTTATGAATATTTTATTAAAAGTAAGCATTTCGTTCATATAATCTACGCATGCAATATTATAAGAAATATTTTCTAATTTTCTTTCAAAAAAATTCTCATAGATTACCAGAGGATTCAAACCAGTTCTGCTGAAACTGTCTGCCAGCACCAGACTTCCTCTCTTCCTCCTCCATCACCTGCCGCCAGCCTTCCTCCTTCCTCCTCTTTTGACACCCTTCCTCCTCCTCCCCCTCCATCTACTTCCTCCAGCCTTCCTCCTCCTCCCCCTCCATCTACTTCCTCCAGCCTTCCTCCTCCTTCCTCCTCTTTCTACACCCTTCCTCCTCCTCCCCCTCCATCTTCTTCCTCCAGCCTTCCTCCTCCTCCCCCTCCATCTTCTTCCTCCAGCCTTCCTCCTCCTCCCCCTCCATCTTCTTCCTCCAGCCTTCCTCCTCCTCCCCCTCCATCTTCTTCCTCCAGCCTTCCTCCTTCTTCCTCCTCTTTTGACACCCTTCCTCCTCCTCCCCCTCCATCTACTTCCTCCAGCCTTCCTCCTCCTTCCTCCTCTTTCTACACCCTTCCTCCTCCTCATCCTCCTTCTCCTTCCTCCAGCCTTCCTCCTTCCTCCTCTTCTGACACCCTTCCTCCACCTCCTCCTTCTCCATCTTCTTCCTCCAGCCTTCTTCCTCCTTCCTCCTCTTTCTACACCATTCTTCCTCCTCCTCCATCTTCTTCCTCCAGCCTTCCTCCTTCCTCCTCTTTCTACACCCTTCCTCCTCCATCTTCTTCCTCCAGCCTTCCTCCTTCCTCCTCTTTCTACACCCTTCCTTCTCCATCTTCTTCCTCCAGCCTTCCTCCTTCCTCCTCTTTCTACACCCTTCCTCCTCCATCTTCTTCCTCCAGCCTTCCTCCTCCTTCCTCTTTTGACACCCTTCTTCCTTCTCCATCTTCATCCTCCAACCTTCCTCATCCTACCTCCTCTTACATCACCCTTCTTCCTCCTACCTCTTCTTTCCCCACTCCTCCTCCTACACCATTTCCCCCCACCCCTACTCTTACCTCCTCTTACAGCATCACCCCTCCTTCTCCTTCTCCATCTACAAACCCTTCTTTCCACTGCCAGAACAGTCCTGCTGCCCCATCTAACCCCAAAGATGCAGGTGATTTTTTTTTTTTTACTTCAGGCAAAAACTACACAAAATGCATTAAGTTCTATTTAAGCTTGAACAAAGTTATATTCCCAATTTTAGTAGTCAAAGCATTATTTCTTATTTTTTTATTAGTTTTAATCCAGATTTAGTTCTGACTTTATTTTGACTCAAATTTGAGTAAATATTTACTGTGTGTGTGTGTGTGTGTGTGTGTGTGTGTGTGTGTGTGTGTGTGTGTGTGTGTGTGTGTGTGTGTGTGTGTGTGTGTGTGTGTGTGTGTGTGTGTGTGTGTGTGTGTGTGTGTGTGTGTGTGTGTGTGTGTGTGTGTGTGTGTGTGTGTGTGTGTGTGTGTGTGTGTGTGTGTGTGTGTGTGTGTTTTACAGACAATTCCTCCACAATAATTGGAAGGACAGGAGGCAAACAAAGAAAATGGATGTATAAACAAGCAGGTTTTGTATATTTGCATTTTTATTGAAAACTGACAAACTACAAAGTAGAACACAAGTTTCTTATTTCAATGTCATTTTTGAAAGGCTTTTTAAAAGTCGGAAAATATTGTTAAATTCCATAACTAATAATAGACAATATTGTCTATGAAGCTGAATGTGTATTATATGTAACTGAATGTGCATAAACTGGAATAATCTCCTTCAATGTTCAAACTTACATCTTTTGATAGTAAAACGGTTTAAATGCGTACAGGCGTCATACTATTCCCGTGTGCATGGTTGCTGTTGTAAGTAAATACTTTTAAATAATGAGTTATAAACAAATGTCAAGTATTCTATTAATGGAACTTATATTTAAGCCCTTGTTTAAATTCTTGATCGAGATAAACATCCTATGGGGGCTTGATGATAACAATAAAGTTAATATTAAGAGAGCGGAATTATTATATATTATTAAGAAAGGAAGAGAAAACAATTTAAATTTGCATGCTGTTTAACTGTCAGAATACAATATGTTATGCTCTCCATACTGTTATGACCATACAAAATAAGCAGCTCATAATGACAGTGCACAGTGTCTTTTTATATTTGCCATTATGCAAATGTAAAAATCATGTCATCCATGTGTGTTTTGAGTTCATAATGTACACTACTACCAAACCACACAACAAATTCAAAGCAGACTGTACCTCAGATGGTCTAATTTCAGTTCACTTTTAGGGTTTCAGGTAGCCAGCCCATTGCAAAAACACCCTGTTCAGCTGGAACATTAAACATATATATTTATCCATTCTATTTATTAAGAATTGCTTACTGAACTGTTAAAATATCATGAGTGTGAACATTTCCTGATTATATATTATAGCCTTTTATATCTTTCTGTTGTAGAATGCCAAGTACATCTCAGATTAAAAACATTTCCTTATGACAAGATCATAAGGAGGAGGATGTCAAATGAAGTAAGATTGAACTCATATTTTGTAAATGTTTGTCAGACAGGTATTCCTTAGTAAAATATGGAAACGTAAGAATTTTTAAAATTAAATAATGTAAATGTATTTGAAATGTGTGTGTGTGTGTGTGTGTGTGTGCGTGCGTGCGTGCGTGCGTGTGTGTGTGTGTGTGTTACTAACAGTTAATGTTGCTTATGTTTCTTAAAGGGTGTCCGAGAGGTCAAAGTAAGATGGAAGCCTTGTTCAGGATGGTATGTATCACATAAAACCTGTATAAGGGTGCTCTACGATAATTATATAAATGAGGTAAACCTGTTGTCAAAATCTAAGATATTTGTGTTGCGTATTATAATTATATTTCCCTTATTCATTTTGATGACCTAATACATCTTTCTTGCTTACATTTTTGTCTTTAAATGTCTTAACTGAATGCAAAAATATTTTTGCCCTTCAAAAAGTCAATCTATTTTTAATAGTTACATGTCACAGCCTGTTCTGTAAATTTGCAGTGGGATGAAATGGACGGACACCTGGGAGCCCTACAACCTTTTCTTTCAAGAATAAAGTGTAGTGTAAAGTTTTTACCTGTTCTTGGTTAAGTTACTGTGTTTGTTTGTTGTTCTTGTTTTCTTTTCTACTTTTATTGCATGTAACTGTTTTTTGTAGTTGTTTTATAATAAATCTAGCAATCAAAATTGATTACTTTTCACTTTTCAAAATCACTTTTATGTTAATTAATGTTAAATAAATTATCAAATATTGGTACTGTGAGTGTCTTTTTTTCCCTGGAATTCCATTTTGGAGTAATATTTTCACCTGGGTGTTACAGAGGCGGAACATTATTAAAACTTTTCACGATCATCTGGTAAATGCTATTGAATTGATAGTGTTATTTATGGTAACTTGGGCAAAATGGTTGTTCATGGTACCAACTGAGGTACCATGGCAAAAAAAAAAAAAAAAAAAAACTATTGGAAATAATGAACTAATACAGTATATTTAACAATTTGTAAAAATAAATACATGAGTAAGAAGTCATGCTAATTTTAACAGGCAAAAAATTTAATAAAACATTGACATATAGCCTTCAAATATTGTAATCAAGTAAACATTGCTTTAAAACGGTCAAGTGAAAAGTTAATGATAAAATGAGCAATTAAAATGAGATAAAACACTGCAGAGACTTCCTGCACAGATCTATTTTGACATAACAAATTTGTTGTTTTTTTCCCTGCTCTTCACCATCCTCGTTGAACATAAGACAGTGTGCACAGCAGTAAAAATACAACTTTTGTTACAATTGTTTTATATTTATATATATTGAAGACAGAACATGTAGCGAATAGCATGGCATAAAATATTAGGCTACAATAAAAATTGTGGCAGCATTACCGGTAATTGGTAATGGGGTTAGTAAACTATATATTGAATTTGAATTTCAGATGACACATATCTTTGTTTTATGTATTTAACATTGTTGCCAGTAGTATTTAATAAAGTAACGATATATTCGAGACAATACAAAATAATATCCTTTAATGTTGTGATTACGAGGAGTTAAACGTAAAAACCTCTGATTGGCCAATGCGGCGATGGGCACAACATATATGGCTGTGATTGGCGACTAAGCTCAACGCTGTAGTAAAAAAAAAAAAAAAAAAGTGCCAGAGTCAATGCCAGCGTCTTTGGCTTAATGAATGGAAACAACCCGAACAGATTGTCAGTCTATTGCATGGCAACACAGACAGACAAATAAGCATTAACACTCTCATCTACATGGACAATTTAGTATCTCCAGTGTCAAATATAGCCTACTAACGTACCTAAATGTGATAGGCTACTCCATGGTGTATACACTCTGCTACATATTTTCTGTCAGATATGCTATGTTTTTAACTATGTTTTAACAATGTTATGGCAAATTTACATTCCAGCAGCTTTATCTTGTTCTGATTTCAACCTTGCCACCTCTTACTCAATGGATAATTTCTTTTTAAATCTAGGTTTTCACTGCCTTTGTACATATGGAGGTCTTAAAGGCATGGCTATTAAAAACAATTCCTGTTACAAAGTATGTTTTGCTGTTATTATTACGTCAATAATACATTAAGTTAACAATGGGGTGTTGCAATGTTGAGAGAAATTACTCATTTACAGAGATCCTTACCCTAACCCTTAGTGTGACTATACACTTAAATGAACTACAAATAGCAGTGCCATGTTTTCCTGCTCCATCAATAGAATGACTATTGTGGCGTATGGGTAATGTTGTTTAAAACGTTTAGTAACTAAATGAAATAAATAGTATCTTTAATGAACTAAGGCATGTCTAAATATGTTCATTGTGCAGACCTCAATGACATATTTTAGAGGCGGGCCGAAATTTGTTATTTTACTGTGAGCACTTTTTAAAAATGTCTTTATACCACCTTTCCATGTCTGAAAACTTTGTCCAACATTATCTAGTAAGCATAGCATAAATAGTTAAAGTTTGATTTACAGTCATTTGAAATATGCCCTTTTTTGCTCTTTCGGAGAGCGCTATGTGCTCCTGGGGTGTAAGGACAGTAAAACATGTGCATAAACATACACATATATTATCTTACATATACATGCATAAATGCAGTCAACAACAATGACTGTCATGGACAACAGTCAAGAAGTCATGAACAACGAACTGTGTTGAATCACTTATTTGAATTTTCTCTTTCCACCCTTTTTTATACTTACATCATGCTTGTATTAGTTGTTGATGGGTATAATGGGACTATCTGATGAAATACAGAAATATTTGACAGAAAAGTTGTAAAATAAAAAATATTACTATGCTACAGACTAGCCAACTAATTGTTATCCAATTCATAGTTACAGAATGGAATGAGCTTCTCCATTTATTTCTCAAGCAATGATTTTGGCCTGTGGAACAAGAACAATAATACAATGTCCTCTTCAAGTGTTGGACATCAGTACTTTGCATAATCTTGCTTATAATTAAGTAAAGGGTCTATGTTGAATTCAAGTTGTGCATTAAGTGTCTTTTTAGCAATATAGAACTTGAGCCTCTTGTAATGGACTTTTCAGCCTTCCATCCATGTCACTGCAATTTGGCATATTTACTCTATTTGTCACTGTAACAAGTATGTGCAATGATAATATTTTGGTGTTTTGTCCCAAATGTCATTGATCCGACTAAACAAAAAAAAAAAAAGATTGTCTCTGGAAATCATATGTAGTTTTTTTTTATTAAATAAATAATTAATTGAAAGAAATAGCTCAATCAATCAATCCACATTTATTTGTATAACACATTTAAAAACACATGTTGGCCAAAATTGCTTTACATTCCAGGACACATTCATCTGATCTAGGATTATAAGACCATGTATGAATATACCAGTATTGTATATATTTTTGGAGTACATTTTATTTCATTTGGACAAGTACAATATGTGTCTTGAATAACTGCAAAGTGTCAAAATATGCACACTGAATATAAACTGAATAACTTTTTTAAGTGTAGACAGCTCCACTGATCTTAATCATCAAATCAGTTTTGTTAGATGTGAAATTAGCCATGTGTAATTTACAAGGCTATTGTTAAAAAAAATACACACTTGCATCAAGCAGTTACAGAACAGTTGACACAATGAACACCAACAGACAATAAACAAGCCTTCTGATCTAATAGCTCTACGTGACATTTAAAGGCAAAGTCTGATTCACATTCACAATCATCTTGAATTATCTTTGTATTTAGGGTTTTGCGTTAACAGAATTGTGTAATTTATTCTAAAGCTGGGTGCACACTGTACGATTTATAATAGTCCCCTGAGTTTTACATCATTAATCAATGAAGTTCGGTGACAGCAATCTGCATTACACGCATGATTGGGATGGTGGAATACATCTCTAATGTTAATTTTGGTAATGACTTGTCTTGAAAAACGAAGACAATTTGATGGTAGTCGTTGGTCGTGGAAGTCAAATCTTCAAAGGAATCTTCTAGGATTTGCAAATTCTGTCTCAGACAGACAAATCGTGACTAAAATCATACAATGTGCACCCTGCTTAAATGTGCCTTATTAAGGAAAATCATGTTCATCATCTGAGCTGTTGTCGCTTTCTGAGAGCCCTTCCTCTTGCAAGTCATCTTCCTGTTCAAGCTTCTCTTCTTCAGACATCAAATCTTGTTGGCTGAAAATTTTCACATAGCTTGCCTTTACCAACTGCATTAAATGCCTAAGTTCATAATGTTTCTTTCGAAGAATGCACAGGAGACCTTTGCATGCAGTGTCAGACAGTGTTGGAAAAAGAGCTGAAAAACAAAAGGATACATTAAGAAAAAATACAATTATACAAGCACAAATAAATGAATCTTTAAAGACTTACATTTTGAACTTATCTCATTAATCAGTGCTTCGAATTTGGACATCTTGTGTGTCAGGACCGTCCAGTGCTGTTTCATCTCCTTACATATTAGACCTCCCTCTTCCTGAAGGCGTCTCACTGCCATCACCTTGTCAAACACCTTCCTCTTAGTGACAAATGGAGCCAATTCTGAAATAAGGTTAACAAAAGAGTCAATATATACAGTGCCTGCTCATAAAAACAGTCACATAAACTTGTCTTAAAGAATAGGGCTATTCAATTTTGTTCCTGGTCAAGGTCTTCAGGATTGCTTGATTATTACAGGCAGATGTGTTTGATTAGGGTTGGAATTGAACTCTGCTGTTTGTTGCTCTCTGGGAACATAATTGAATAGCGCTGTTATATAGAACATACCAGTACTGCAAGGGATTTGCCAAGGCCAAGCAACAGTCTCAGCTGTAAAGAAGTTTTCGACTGAGCCAAGCTGCTGGGATGGATCCGTTATGCTATTGTATTCTTCCACTGCAGCAGCTAGCTTCTTCTTCTCCTCACTCCTTCTGAGACGCAAAGAATGGCGCCGCTTGTTGCTATCTGAATAAAATAAAAATGTATTAGGCATTACAGCACTTTTTTAGCTACAAAAAAATGCATGCATATGCAATGTGAAATCCAATAACATAATAGTTAAAAAAATCATGGTAAATTCCCAATGTTTGTGTTTCACCTGTTTGACTGTACAGACGCTGTGTACGCCTTTTGATGCTGACCGTTAGTCCCTCTATTTCTTCTTGCAACCTTCTCACATTACCACTCCCGTGTCGGTCATTTTCTACACAAGAAAATGCATAAAAGCATCTTTATGTATTACCTGCTATTAATAAGAATAATAACAAAGCAAATCAAAACAATACCTTCTGCCCATTGCTGTACATCTGAAACCCACTGATGAACATTATCATCATGAAGTGATAGCTCTGTCTTCAATGCCTCCAAGGTGTGTTGCTGCTCTTGAAGAGCCTTCTGAGTCTACAAAATACAAAGTCAACTTTAAAAAGTCCTGCATTTAGAGGTGCAGTAAGCAATTTCTGAGAAACACTGGATATTTAAAATCAACTCAAACAAGCACACCCCTCCCTTCATTGCTTTTTCCAGTGATATTCCCTTCTTTTATAATGTCTCCCTCCCTCTTTCTCTCACTCTCTTATCCCTCATCATGAGTATACACGGCCCCTACTACTGATTGAATTTGAGAGTGTTGTGGTGCTCGGTCTGATCCACTTTTAACACCATTTACTTTTTACACCTTTAATTTAGATAGGAATAAATTAGTAAAACCTAAAAATCCGAACTGCAATATGTGACTGAGAAGAAAGTTATACCTTTATATATCTGTTAACTAGAGCTTGTCCCAAATTGAGAACCTTCCGCTTATTCCAGGACATGGCTTGCATTGTAATCATGTCTGTTCTGCCTATAAAATAAATATAAGAAAATATTATGAGAGATATATAACAAAAGTCATTCTGCATTATTCATACCTAATTCAACAAACCTGATTTTGACATGTATTTGCTTGTAACAGCAATTCTAGATAGAAAGCTGTTCACCTGCTCCACTTCCTCACCAATAGTTGACCCAGCTCCTTCCTGGTAGGCCCCACTGTACTTGACCTAACAAGTTTTTAAATTCGACAAAATCAATGCACTCAAAATTTCTGCATTTCTTCTTCTTATTACATACTTAAAACAAATGGCAATCTACCTCACATTTCCAAGAGTGTGCTTTGGCATGCATCACAGATAGAAAAGGATGCATGTCCAGTAAAGACTCCAGCTCGGGGCACTGTTTAGACACACGTTGGAGATATGGGAAGTATTTGCAGGCTACATCTGAACAGAAGAATTTGATGCTCCCTTGTGACATGTCTGCAAGTTTTTTCTGTAGAAAAAGTGGGTAAGCAAAAATTTCCCCTCGGAACATGTTTAAGGCCATAAGGAAAATGCCATGGCGACAGACAGCAATCTCTAATCCCTCCTCATCCAGTTTGCTGCTTGATTTCTTGGCCAATTCTTTTGCTGCTGTCCATTGTGATGCACCACACAATCCTCTTCCTGACACCTAGATCATATAAATTATAAACATTTAAAAAAAGCTCTAAATGTGACAGGACTTTACACCTGATCAATAAAAAAGATTCAATATTTACAGAACATTCACTTAAGCTTTTGTAAAATGAGTTTACAGATTTCTCAAAAATGATTAATGCTTCAAACAAACAAATCCATCTCACCATGTATTGTACATATTGACTGAGTTAACTGTTATATTATGTTCTTTAAAAAACTACACAATCTCCAACTGCTTTAATTAAAGCTAATTTTAAAACAATGAACACAAATATCTGAAGTAGTCATAATGTAAAATGAACATAGCATGTTGTCAGAGGGCATCATATTTTTAAAATAATTTTCTTAGCAATACATTTAGTTTAAGGAATGTGTAAAATTGTTCGAGAAAACCTGTAAATTAAAATATCCAGTAATATCTGTGAACATAAATCATAATACTTACATGATCATTGTTTTTGCGGACAAAGTCCACAAAGTCAGACACCTCCACATCACTCTGTATAAAAACATGGTCAAGTAATCTCCTTTTCTCTGTGCTATTGAGGAACACATTCAGAATGTATATTAACACATCATTCAAAATTAAGAAAATCACTTTAATTAAAAAATAAATAAAAGTACCTTGCTGTGTTTTTAAACCGATAGTGTTTGCGATTTCCATCAACACATACAGCTAGCATGTCTGGAGTGCATGCTGGACAAGTGAAAAACTCCTCCTGGCACATCTTTTCCACTGCATATCTTGCTGCAACCCATTCATTAAAACTGCAGCTAAAGACATTGGCTGATATTTTTCCACTCTGCAAAATGAATCACATGGTACATCACATACTGGTGTTTTACTGGGTAGACCATGTTTGATTATATGTAGTATTGAAAGTACTTAAAAGGCTTAAAAGGATAGTCATAAAGGATAGTCTGTTTGACATCAGTTAAGGCTAGTTTAAAGACCATTGCCATATAAAGTCAGCATAGTCTACAAAGAAGCAATCATTTTCATATTGGGAAAGAAACCATTTTCTTGGTTATATAGCTGAATTGAGAATCATGTATACAATTTTCACTGTATTAAATATCTTAGTAGTTAAATCTATACATGAAAAGATTTCTATTACCTTCAAATAAAATAGTAATTTAACTTGCCAGTGGTTAATGATAAAAAAAATAATTAAAAAAAATACTTACTCTACCAAAGAGAATTGTTTTCTCATCAAGCATTGTAACAAATGCTCGAAAAGACATCCCTGGTGATGCCATTTTCATCTCTTGAAATGAGACAAGCACATCTGTTGTGAACAGCATACTTGCAGGAATGTTGCCAGGCCAGTAACCACTCCTTTGAAGTTCTGACAAAGACGTCTCTCGTGAATGTCCACACAAAGCACAGGACAAATGAGGCATGTTAAGGTTGTAACGGCCTAAAGGAGTAAAACAATCTACATGGAATTATAAGACAATAAGGAAATGGTAATAAATATTAGAAAAAATATGCAAACATCCTTTCCATTCATAGTGATGAGGGTCATGGGCCTGCCTGAAGAAACAAGGACTGCCCCATTACTAGCAATCACAAATATGGGCAGGTATTTCTACAGGCAGCAGTCGAACTGTGCAACAAAGAAGATACATTTAAAAACATATATATTAAGAGCACAATAAAACAACAATAATACAACTAAGCATAACATTATCTTACCAAGATGTTTAACAGAAATTTGACCAGGTTCCTGGCAGAATCCTGTGGATGGAGGTAAAGGTTGTACGAAACCTGAGACAAGAGAATCCCGATTATGGAGAACAAAGAAGCTACCATGTCTTGTCTCATCACAGCCTGCACAGAGGTAAGGGTAAGGGAGACAGTCCCTACAGCGCACAATAGCTGCATTTGATCTGCACTGTTGGCAGGATGAGGAACTTGCATCCTCTCCTTTCAAAATGTTCTCCACAAGTGAAGATCTAGCTTCTTTCCATCTCTCCTCCCTCATTTCAGTTCTAATAGCCCAGTCATTGGATGCAGACCGAGGTTGATGATCTTGAATTGGCATAACATTAGCATCACCTTCCCTAGTGTCCAACAACCTCTTTAGCTCTTCAAGAATGGTACCTAAGTCAAATTAATAAACATATTTTAAAAGATTTACATCTAAAAGTATATAACTGTGTATGCACTTAAAAGTCTAATGATGGAATTATTCACATCTATATAAAAGTCAATTTAAATATCAACCACAAATCAATATGTTGCTTCAGTGTATACCAGCTGTCTCAGAGGCATTTGCAGGGCCACCATTCAAGTCATCTTCCATAACAACTGGACCTGCTAAAAAAATGTGAGAAAGAAATAAACACATAAAGAGATACACATACACACAACATAATTTTGAAGTAGCTAAACATTACCAGAAATGTCATTGTGGTCTCTTCTTGGTCCTATTTACAAAACAGATGCACAATTTTACATAATGTTCAATTAAGAAGCAATTGCATATATAATATATATATATATATATATATATATATATATATATATATATATATATATATATTATATAATATTATATATATATATATATATATATATATATATATATATAATATATATTCAACCACAAATCAGTATGTTGCTTCAGTGTATACCAGCTGTCTTAGAGGCATTTGCAGGGCCACCATTCAAGTCATCTTCCATAACAACTGGACCTGCTAAAAAAATGTGAGTAAGAAATAAACACATAAAGAGATACACATACACACAACATAATTTTGATGTAGCTAAACATTACCAGAAACGTCATTGTGGTCTCTTCTTGGTCCTATTTGCAAAACAGATGCACAATTTTACATAATGTTCAATTAAGAAGCAATTGCATTATATATATATATATATATATATATATATATATATAATATATATATATATATAATATATATATATATATATATATATATATATATATATATATATACACACAGCATATATGGAGTATGGATTCTGGACTCAAATATTTGGGCTGCAACATATGGAGCATTATACATATATTTCATTTTTATTAGCATATACAGTGAGTACCTTATACTGTACTTACGTTCTACAGTTGCCCTTCTGGCTCTTGGATATTTGTAAATTATTTCCCCTTGGCTGTCCCTCTTTCTCCATTGAACAGTAGGGGTGTGGGTAGAGGCTGCACATTGCTTTTGCCCAGTCTTCCCTATGAGCATAACAAATGACTAGCCAACAATTCAAGAAATATCACTTAATGTCTTGTTAGGGTTATTAACTGCATGCTATTGACCAATAAAGTAACAGTCATTGTGAAATTAATATTGATTGTGACTTCAACACGACAATTAACGGGACAATTTTAAGAAAATGTACTAAACTCAATTGCTTGTACGATAACTTTATTTTACCTCTTGAGCTTGTAAGTCTTTAAGGAGCTCATCAGTATTTCTCAGCTCTTCTTCTAACTCAAAGTCCATCATGGGAATATAGACACTCGACAGATAGAGAAATATCGTTACACAGAGATCAAAACAGAGACAGATAGATAGTCTCTTAAAAGGGATGTTGGGTTCGTTATATAGCCTATGGAAAAACAAAGATATTAAAGATATTACAAAAATAACATTAATGTTCACATATCATTGACTGTAAATAGTGATATAGTGATAGTGATATTTTAAGTTATCTAAATTAATTTCAGTTTAGTCTTAAGTATTAACATTCTTTTTCAGATGAGTTAACTTAACTGACACAAATCCCTGTCATAAAGTATCTGATACCTCAAATTTTAAAGTATTAACTAACATGCTAACACTTGAAATTGACGTAGGCCAAAGCCCATCTCTGCGTAGGCCTAATTGGTACCATAGGTTGGTACCATTAGCACTAGTGCACAATAGCATCAGGTATCATTAGCACCCGTCAATAGGTGTTGTGTATTGCTTTTATTCTTAATAAATACAAAATATCTATCTATCTATCTATCTATCTATCTATCTATCTATCTATCTATCTATCTGTCTGTCTGTCTGTCTGTCTGTCTGTCTGTCTGTCTGTCTGTCTGTCTGTCTATCTATCTATCTATCTATCTATCTATCTATCTATCTATCTATCTATCTATCTATCTATCTATCTATCTATCTCCCTGACATATAACAACCTTGATAGACGTGTGAACATGATGCACAAAAAAGTACAATGATTCCAGAATGTGGAATTTATCTAAATTATGTAATTTCTGTAACACAACCTACCGTGCAAAGACGAGGTATTTGGCTAGTGGCTACAGCATGGGAAAGCGCGACATGATTTACCCATAGATTTACCGCGAGATGCCAGGAAAAAAAGAAGAAGAAGAAAAAAGAAAAAAAAAATAACTTTATTGGTGGCATTGCTTTTTTTTCTTCTTCTTTTAAATACAACATTTAAAAATTCTTAATTATAAACCAACAATTATAATTTTACTCCGTAAAAATACCCTGTTGATTTTGTGTAAGAGTTATGATTGTCCAACATAACAAGAACCACACCAGTAAAAGCCTATGGTAAAAGCACGAAACATCGATAATACACGTGATAATATTCTACAGATAACATTAATAGCGAGCTGATAATTAATTTATTAATTTCCCAGGCATCAAATGTAAAAATGGCAGTCAAAAATACATAAGCATTATAAATATAAATGTGTGTGTGTTTTAATATTTCATTTTTCACAATAAGAAACAGGCCAGACACAATCATTTAATTATGCATTATAAAAACGCAAATATATTTATACACATGCGGCGTTATGGATTTTACTGCTTTGGATTTGCTGGAGTTTCCAGATAAAAGTCTTTACAGATAGGCCTAATATTAAAACGAGGATTTAAAGACAACAAAAAATAAATGTATGTAGCTATAGAAACTTGGCTATAAAAAACATCAATTTAATAGGCCTATTTATTTCTTACCAGAGCTTTAGAAAATTGCGATGACGTAGGGTCTATTATACCGGGTTAATTTGCCTTTTGCGTCTTAATCTGACGGATAAGGCAAGCCGTTGAAATCAATGGAGTTCCTTGATCGTCAACTAAGTGACGCCTTGGGGTACCTTCGACGTCTTCATTGTGACGCGGAAGGCACTTGACCATGCTGCAGCTTTTGACGCCCTGGGAGTGAGAATGGGTTGTTCATCGTCTGGTGTCGTTTAAAGCCCTTTGAAGCTGCACTGAAACTGTCATTTGGACCTTGAACCGTTTGGGTCCCATTGAAGTCCATTATATGGAGAAAAATCATGGAATGTTTTCATCAAAATCCTTAATTTCTTTTCGACTGAAGAAAGAATGACATAAACATCTTGGATACATGGGGGTGAGTAAATTATCAGCACATTTTTTTAAAAAGTGAACTAATCCTTTAACCTGAAGCACTTCTACTGATATCATAATACTCAGAACTAGCTATCCAGAATGGAGATGTTTGGATTAACCACTTCTCCAACCTCTTTAATAATGTAAACAAAAATCAGGAACAAAATGCCCTTTATGACAAACAAAGGGTTTTAGAATCAACCATCAAAGACTACCAGAACCCATTAGACTCTCCAATTACACTAACCGAACTATTAGACAAAATCCAAACCCTGAAACTGCAAAAAGCCTGTGGTGTCGATGGCATCCTAAATGAAATGTTTAAATACACAGACCCAAAATTCAAATTAGCCATTCTCAAGCTCTTCAATATCATCCTGAGTTTAGGTATATTCCCCAACATTTGGAACAAAGGACTTATTACCCACAATCCATAAAAACGGAGACAGATTTGACCCTAATAACTACCGTGGTATATGTGTAAACAGCAACCTAGGCAAACTCTTCTGCAATGTCCTAAACAGCAGACTAGCCCATTTTCTCAGAGACACAAATGTCCTGAGCAAGTGTCAAATTGGCTTCCAACCAAAATATCGGACCATATATACACTCTCCATACCTTGGTCGATAAGCAAATTAACGAAAACAAAAGTAAAATTTTCTCATGCTTTGTGGACTTCAAAAAAGCTTTTGACTCCATTTGGCATGAAGGTCTTTTTCTTCAATTAATCCAGTGCGGCATTGGAGGAAAAGCATATGACATCATCAAATCAATGTACACAAACAACAAATTTGCAGTTAAAATTGGTAACAAACACACAGAATTCCTCCCTCAGAGTCGTGGAGTGAGACAGGGCTGCAGCTTAAGTCCTACGCTGTTCAATATCTTCATAAATGAGCTAGCGAGGGCTCTGGATCAGTCTGCAGCACCTGGCCTTACTCTACTGGACACTGAAGTCAGATGCCTTCTGTTTGCTGATGATCTGGTGCTGCTGTCTCCCACTAAAGAGGGTCTACAGCAGCATCTAGACCTCCTGCACAGCTTCTGTCAGTCATGGGCCCTGTCAGTTAACCCAAAAAGACTAAAATAATGATTTTCCAAAAAAGACCCAGCCGCCAAGACCAACATCATATTTTTTAAATTGGGCAACATGTTCCTTGGACACACGCAGGACTACACTTACCTTGGCATAAACATTAGCAAGACACAGGACATTTTAAAAAAGCTGTTAACGATTTGAGAGACAAGGCACGGAGAGCTTTGTATGCTATTAAAAGAAATATCCAAATTGACATCCCAATCAGAATATGGGTAAAAATAATAAAAACAGCAATAGAGCCCATCGCGCTGTACGGGTGTGAAGTCTGGGACTCACAGACCAAGAGTTCACTAAATGGGACAAACACCCAATAGAGACTCTCCAGACCGAGCTGTGCAAAATCTTGCTACGAGTTCAGCGCAAAACCCCAAATAACTCCTGTAGAGCAGAGTTAGGATTATACCCCATTGTATTTACGATTCAAAAAAGAGCCATTAAATTCCATACTGCACTGTAAAAAACGTTAACTCATTATTTTGAGTTATCTTTTTGCATGGGTTTTTTTTAGTTTAACTAACTTATTTCGATAAGTTGAGGACAAGAAAACTTAAAATTTCTTGTTGTCTGGACAATCTAGTTAAAAAAATAAGTTGAAATAACTAAATTGCTAAAATATTTTTTACAGTGTGGTTAACATTTGGGTTTTTTTCTTGATATTTTGTGACTTTTTCTCATTTATCATGATGAACATGCATGCAAAGTTTCAACATGCTGATGTGTTTTGACATATACAAACAAAATTACTGTTACGTTCGTGATGTTCGCGGGTCAATTTGACCCACATATTTTAAAGCTCTAAAGCAACTGTACCGACCCAAAATAATAAAATGTCTTGGTTATATTTTGTTATTTTTACAACCTTATGAAGCTAAAAAAGTTGCTTTTCCACACTTATTTCAATACAGAAAAATATTTTGTCAGCCACAGATGGAAAAAATTAGCTATCCTTTATTTTTTCAAACTACCTGAAATATTAAACCTTTGTTTTTTTTCTTGATATTCTGTGACTTTTTTTTATCTGACATCATGAACATGCATGCAAAGTTTGAGCATGCTGATGTGTTTTGACATATACACACAAAATTAATATTACGTTCGTGATGTTCGCGGGTCAATTTGACCCTCATAGGCAGCCATTCAAAAGCAACTGTACAGACACAAAATAAAAACATTTATTTTCTGTATGTCAGGGCACTTCAACTCCAGTTCTAACGTGCAAATGTACTAAAAGTGCTCTAACCAAACACACTTGAAAAAGCTAAAATCACAGTGTTCAGAATTATTTGCAAATTATAGATGAAAATCTTTGTCAGACACAGATAGTAAAAAAAAGCTCTCATTTCTATATTTAAGATCTGAAATACCTAGCTTTGAACCAAAACTT
>CM070836.1:5351334-5586334 GCA_036326025.1 Chrosomus eos | reverse complement strand
TTTATAAGCACAAATGCTCACCTTGCTCTGTTCTGTGATGCGCGTTCGCATCTCAAAATGAACGAATCTTTTTTCGAGTCATTTCATTCATTGAATGAACGAATGACTCGAAAAAAGACTCGTTCAAATTGAACAATCTTTTATCGAGTCATTTCGTTCGTTGATGAATGACGCGAAAAAAGATTTGTTCATTTTGATGAACGAGTTCGAACAGGAGAGTCACGAACGCGCATCACAGAACAGTGCAAGGCGAGCATTTGTGCTTATAAAACTTAAACTTTTTTATTTCTTTTTGAAATGAGCGATGGTTTCGCTAGATAAGACCCTTATTCATCGTCTCGTGTCGTTTAAAGCCCTTTGAAGCTGCTCTGAAACTGTCATTTGGACCTTGAACCGTTTGGGTCCCATTTAAGTCCATTATAAGGAGAAAAATCCTGGAATATTTTCATCAAAAACCTTAATTTCTTTTCGACCGAAGAAAGAAAGACATGGACATCTTGGATGACATGGGGGTGAGTAAATTATCAGCAAAAGTTTTTTTCAAAAGTGAACTAATCTATTAACCCAACGTTTGGGTTTGCCCATATTTGACCCAACCCCGTAGTTTTAAGAGTGTGGTACCTTGAAAAATGCATTCTCTTTTAAAAAAGTAAGAAAAATGTAAATAGTGCTCATGTTGCTCCAAACCTGTTGGACCTTCTTTCTATGAACACAAACGGTGCATTTTGAAAGAATAAGTCATTTTCATTAGTGTCTGTAAAGTGGCTCATGCACAATAGTATATTCTGAAGTCATATGATAGCTTGTGTGATAAACAGACCCAAACGACTCACACAAAACTATTATGTGACTTAAGGAACACTTCATATTTTAAAATATAATATAACTGTGCTACGATGTGCTTATTTGATCCATTTTAAATCTTAAAGCCAATTCACTGTCACTGCATGCAAAAGTGTGATCAATACCTTGCCACCAGAAGGTGGTCACATGGTTTTGGAGGAACATGAGAATCAGTAAACGACAGGATTTCTTGTTGAGTGTAATTGTAAGCTGAAAGATATGATCTAAACCCTAAGACAAGAAAACATGAAATATATTGCACCGATTCTCATCATAGAGTGTTTAAATAACATTTGCAGCTTCACCCCCGTGTGTGAAGTGTGATGGCTTTAAAAAGAAACATATCGCGGTGCGCATACACACACACATGCTCACGATCATAGACACTCACCGACAAGCAATAAGCAGTACCCATGATAACGCAGTATTTCTGACACTGTAACACTGTAATATTTACCACTGAACCGTCTTTTCGGTCTACCTCAACGTTCCTTCAGGACGTACATAGTGCTCTTTAAAATAACAGCGCTGGATGTTTAATGTTGCTCTTTACATTTCAAGTGTTTAGGTAGAAAAAAGGTGACCAAAACATACTTTCTAAATGTGTTTCTTTACATTCTAAAGGGATTTCAAGACGATTTAGCTTTCTATCATCAGTCCAACTTCAGTGTTTTAAACGCGTCCTTTAAAATGAACCTCGATCCGTTTCTCTTTGGCACAACCAAATCATTGAATAAATGTTGAATTAAGCGTCCAGTCTTGAGTTGAGGCAGCAGCCGGCAGAATCTCGTCTAAACTGTGATGTATATAACCCAAACTGGGGACACGTTCAGTATACACACCTTGATAGTGACATTGAAAATCCAAAAGGCAGCCTCAGCGTTCCTCACACAATAAATAAACAACGAAACATCATCACTGCTGATCAGTCTTCACATTACAGTAAACCTTCACTGGACTTGGCTGAAAGTGTCATGCAGAATCCCATGCCAATCATTTTGGGAGAATGCAAAAACTGGCCAATGGGAGGGCAACATGATGATTGTAGGAGAGGGACTCTGCGTCTCCTCCTCCAGTGATTGGTTTGACGGACAGGCTCCAGGCCCTATAGGGGCACCGAGAGGTCAGGTGACCCCAGGCCCTCTTCCAGCCACTGGACGTGGAGTGTGGAGCGGCTGTGTATGCGTCTCAGACGGAGCAGGTAAAGGAGGATGGACAAAACCACCACCAGGAAACAGGCCAGGAACAGATAGTGGTTATTCATGAAGGAGAAGCTGTGATGCCAGCGGGAGTGAGTGCCCTTCAGACTCTCCTGCTGGATGTCCCTGAACAAACCATACACGAGAAAACGTGTCACAACGTTAGCAAAACTACATCTATGCATCATTTAATCACATTCAATTTTAATATGTTTCTTTTTTTTGTGTATGTGTAAATATGGTTAGTAGTAATAATACAAAAGGTTCACTTCAAGTACTCTTTATGGCTCTATAACATGTGCACAAAGAAAAAAGATTTTAAAACAACTGCATGCAATATTATTAAGTGGCAAAACCCTAGCATTACATGTCTGTCTCTGAGACGCTCATATTAGCAAAACAACACTTCAGGAAAAAAGACAGTTGGAAGATGCTCCTTTACAGGGCAAGGGGTTATAAACACATACAAATGTTATGTTTACGAATTCTGTAAGCTATTATTTTAATATATGCTATAATTTTAATAGCTGATGTTGCAGAAAATACTGAAAAGTAAAACAATATATATAAAAACGGTAAAATGTTATACCGAACTTCATGTGTGAAATGTTATTTCTTCTGGTTGTGTTGTTGAAAGACACTATAAATATTTACTTTGAATCTCTTTTGGTGGAATGTTTTGGTATGGATTTATTATACCTTTTTTCTTTGTGTGTAATGGGTGGTTTTTGAGCTATCCGGCCTAAATCATTAAACGTGGTAGTACATCTACCTGGCGCCCGAACTAACTCATTTCAAAGTTAAAAAAATCCTTTTGCAGGGTGTGCCACCATTACTATATATATATATATATATAAATGTATATATATATATATATATATATATATATATATATATATATATATATATATATATATATATAGATATTAAATGTAATTTATTCCTGTGTTGGCAAAGCTGAATTTTCATCATCGTTACTCCAGTCTTGTCACATGATTCTTCAGAAATCAGTATAATATGCTGATTTGCTGCTCAAGACACACTTCTCATTATTATCAGTGTTGAAAATAGTTGTGCTTCTTAATATTTTTGGGGAAACTAAGATAAAAAAAAATTAGGATTCAAAAAGTCCAAAAAACAACAACATTTATTGATGAAATATTATATAAATATTCTTTACTTTTACTTTTAATGCATCCTTGCTGAATAAAAGAAAAAAAAAGCCGTTTTGAACAGTTATTCTGTATAAAAAATACAATTTTTTTAGTTTCAAAAAAAAAAAAGTAGACTCAAAACAAGTCGAGTTGAGACCAAAGTGATGTCCTCTCCTGTTTTTCAATGCATTTTTTGCAAAAAAACATGTAGCTATCCACCTTATTCCTGACGAGCTTACTGCGTTTTGAATTATGGGTGGCACTTCCTGTTTGGGGAACTTCCATTCAAAAAGACTGAAACGAATATTTTCAAATCATTAGATTGCCTTACAAATAAAGCTGTCAGTTTGACTGAATGAGCTGTCAATTTTCCTTCATGATTTATTTTCAGACATCATGAGATGAACGTAATACTGGTATTTTTTACGTGACGTTATAACAAGAATATCTATGGCAAGAGCTCGTTTCAGTCGCTGCTTTCGTTTCCTCGTGATAATTTTCTTTTTTCCCTTTTCATTTCGCTGTAATAGTATGAAAAAACTACAACATATAGCCTAGCTACTGCACATTTGTGGTCTGTTCTCCCGATTTAGTTTACGATATATCTCATTAATAATTCACTGGAATGCACGAAGAATCTCTCATTTTTCTCCTCAATCCTAACTCTCTTCTTTCCAGGTTTGTTTTCACAATTTATTTTCTGTCAAAATTACGGAAAATTAATTTGAAATAGTATCACGCAATGCTGAAGAAATGAGCATAAGGCAACATGTGTTACATAATATGTATTACTGATATTTAACCCGTCTGTTATTACTGTGGAAAGAATCTCGCTTTTGGGGTTATTTATGGTCTCTTGTTGAAAGTACCTTGTTGATGCTTTTACACTTTTAAATGTCCTTTTAATGTTCGATGGTTGAAGGGTGAGTAGAATAATACCATCTCATTGTACCCAGCGTACAGAAAAAAAACATTTAAAAAAGAAAAACGTATAATTGCGTTCATAAAGCGGCCTTTCACTGATTGTTTACAGCTTACCGGAAGTTTCACCCATAATTCGCGCAAAGCGTCATGGGGCGTAGGAATAAGGTGGATAGTTTGCGTTTTTACCAAATCATTTTGTCAAGTGTTAAGTGTTTTGTTCTTACTTCTTACCTCATATTTAAAATATTTTCCTCATATATATATATCCGATACAATGTAATTGGATACAATGCTGCCGTCGGATAAAAAAAGGTAAATCTAAAGTCATCTAGGGAAAAATATTGTACCTTAGAGGTAGAAACCGTGTGCGGTATAAAATGGCTCCCAGTGTCCACTGCACTTCTTTGTCATACACCAGCAGAGCCGTCCTGAGGTTCTCGTACGCCGCTGGAAACGCGAAACCCGAGTGGAGCACCTCGTACATCCACGCAGACTTGAAGCACTGATACCTGCAGGAACACAGGCACATTTCCACCCTTTAAATGATGTACATATCACTGAGGTTTTCTCAGGAAATCCTGTCTGGATAAAGGGTTTGTATTTTAAACTTACTTCAATCTATGCTGGTCAGCATGTGAGGCGTAAAGACCTCGATCAAACCGCTCTTTCAAAGTTTTCCACTGGGTGGCACAGTAACTCTGAAAATAAATGAATCAGGTCAAAAACTTTAAAAACAAACAGCATGAGCAACTCATTTTACTCCCTGAGTTTAAAGTCCCTGATGGACAAAATCAAGTCCCACCTGACACGTTTTACTTGGATATACATTTCAATAGGGAAGAAAAGACCGTTGCAACTTCTGTTTCATGCAGACTTAATAAAAAATAGCAAGAGTATAATCTTGAAACTTCTTTTTGTGTGATATTACCGTCTACAATAATCTCATAATTGTTGTTTTAGAGATGTGAAATCTGACATTATCGAGAATGTCTCTCACTTTGCCTACACCAAACAAAAACCAGCCTAGAGAGTGCAAACACTGTGATGTAGCCTTTTCAGATTAGCTCTCTTTACTCTATTCAAATACAGTAAAAATGCCCTCGTATTGAGTATTGCTTTTAAGCAATCACACAGAGAGTGCCTTTTTCCCCAAATATCAGCACGATTGCAAATGCGATAGATTTTATACAACAGTTTAATAAACAAGAAGTCAATATTAAGAGACTTTTAGACACAATATTGCTTGTTTTACTCTATTTCACCAACGAATATAGTTTGTCTCTGAGCAACACACAGCGGTGTTTCGTCACTGAATGAATCAGTCCATTTAACGAAACGGTTGAATTAATAATTCAATGACTCGCTCAATAAGAAAGTCAAATGCTTCATTCCTGAAATTATCAGCCGTTTGAACATATCAGTTAAATGAATGACTCAATGATTCACTCACAGTGACTTGCCGCCACCTACTAGTTTTAGTTTCACATTGTCATTTACATGCGTATTACCATAAAAATTATAATACACCATTTTTTTAATTATTCTAACTTACATTTGTCGATTTATACAATGATAAAGATGTACTATAAATCATGTAATTGGGATGTATTTCAATGTTCAATCATGTGACATTTTTTATTCATATTACATGGTATTTTTTGTGAGATTCTATTATGAGAATTATGTGAATATTATGGTATGCTTTTTTTAACGCTTTAAATAGATTATGAATTTAGTTATAATGTATAATTGTATTTTGTTGACCTGTATAGTGAGTGTCCGGTGTGATTACAGTAATGAGCCTGTAAAGGAGTGCAGGAATGCTTGGAAACACATGACACTGATCAAGGGTTCAACCTGAAAACGTTTTGCGCACCCTGCACTTTATTTGTGGCCTCTGGACAATACATTTTACGTACGCTTTTTGTCTTATTTCTAATGTGCGGATTTTGAGCTATTTTTGGATCTACACACCACAAGGAATTCTATTCATTCATCTGTTTTTGGACTAGTGTATGGCGCTACGCTGTTCTGTTCTGTCCAAAATCATTTTATATATCATCAAAGCTTTATTTTTAAAAGATCAAAACATGACTTCTGCATTTGTAAAGGCAGGTTAAATGCATCCAAATGCCACTTCAGATGCAGCTTCTGTTTCCTCTGTATCGCAAAGACGGATTTAGATAATACTGATTTCATTTGATCGGTGACACTCCTACAGTGTCTTATTATTCTAAATGAAATTGATTAAATGTAATTTGACTATATAAATGATACATAGGCAACATTTAATTAGGAAAGAAAACAATTGCATTTATAAAGGTAAAACTGCAGATAAAAGGTACAAATTTGATAAATTTCTGTCACTGCTGCGACGGCATTCCTAAACCTGCCAAAATACCGTCAAAATAACACACACAGCTAAATATAGTCTCATCATCGTTATCGACAAAATCCCAGAAAATATTGAGATATCTTTTTTTTTGTCAATATTGCACACCTTTACTTTCTTCTAAACACAAAAAGAGAAATTTAAAGCATGTTCATTGTTCACACTTTCATTCAACAGAAGCAGGTTTAGTTCATAGTAAAGGGATGTTGAACAGAAAAGGAGATATTTTGAAGAATGTGTGTAACTAAACATTTGATGACTTCCATTGTATGAAAAATATATATATACCGTAAAACTCCAAATAATAGCCCGGGCTTTTATTTGCCCAAATCGTCGAACTGCACCGGCTTGTATTTGAGACAGGCGTCTATATGAGACAGGCCTTTATCATTTAGTGTTGAGATGTTGTTCATTGAATGAAGGCCTAGAGCTAATCTCTAAAAATCTCCAAATGCTCCACGTGAAACTGCGGTCTTCCGACCTTTTACTATCGTGTCCACTGTCCATTGATTTTGATTAATATACGCGAGGAGGGCGAGAGACTGAGAGAGCAAGACGTGAGAGTGTGCGCGCGCGCGGCCGTGACACTCTCTCTGCTCGTACGCCCTGTCAAACGCAGCAGTCATTCTACATCACTCACCGATCAAAAAAGGCTTTGGCGGGACACAAATATGGTTTGGCGGCTGCCAAAAAGCGGACGATCCGATGGGTTTTAGAAGATTAAACACAACCCGAAAAAACAGACCCAGCCTCTATTTGAGACCGGCCTTTATTTACCCAAACCTGTCGCCACACCAGGCGTGTAAAAGAGACAGGCGTCTGTCTATTTGGGACTCGGCTATTATTTGAAGTTTTACGGTATATACTATGGAAGGGCCAGGGGACCAGACACTGAAACAGAACCTCCTTTGTGTTCAACAAATCAACCCATACACTCAAGTTGTTCTAAACCTGTGAGTAAATGATGCCAGAATGGGTACGTGACAGAAAGGTCAAAACGATCCCTTTAATTCTATGGAAGAAAAAGAACATGGTGAACATTCAGTAAAATTCCTCATTTAGCGTTCGGTGTACCTTAGCAGCATTGGAATATTTGGTGGAGTTGTAGACTCCTCCCATGCGCAGCACATCTTCAGTACAGTAGTAAAACTCAGAGAAGCCGTAGAACTGGCTGTTGGGGAAGTCGATGGGCGGCTGGTAGACTCCGTTGAGCGATGTGTTGGTGTCATTGGTGCGGTTGAGGAACGGCTGGAGCAGCAGACGGCAGCGCTCGAAGTCTCCTGTGCCACGCAGGTGCACCCTCTGGTCCTGAGGACCCAGCTCATCCTGCAGCTCGGCTGGCAGACAGGGGTCGAGGATGGGCGAGGCTGACCCCTCTCCCTGATGCTGACCCAGGAGCCTGGACACGGTGAAGAGCAATGGGACAATTACAAGAAATGCTGGGTGACAGATCAAATGTTCACAATATACATGCACACAATTATCCATCATCATGAATACTGTTACGATTCCACGACTAGACTTAATGAAAGATGTTATGTTAATGGCTATTTAAACTTCACGATTATAAGTTTGATTTATTACTGTGAATCAGGTTAAGTTCAGTCAGTTTCAATGAATTGATTCCAAACTAATAATTGTTTTTGTTATATCTTAATATTTACAGATACTGGCAGAGTTTATTTGTAATAAATTAAGTTTTATGAAAGAAAAACAAGTATATAATATTTCAGTTTACTGACATATATCATTTAAATTTACATTAAATAGTACATTAAAATATGAAATGCTGTTCCTTGTGATCATTTGGTGGAAGAGTGTGAAAAATAATGTGCCCAGCAAGCTATATAACTGGATAGGATATTGAATAGCATCAATAGTCTAAAAAAAGTTATAATTTTAACTACACTACCATTTAAAAGTTTGAGACTGATAAGATTTTTTTTAAAGGGCACCTATTATGGAATTTTGAAAATTACCTTTCATGTAGTGTGCAACATAGATCTAAGTGAACAAAAACATCCTGCAAAGTTTAATATATGAAAGTTCACCGTAAAAAAAGTTATTGTCTCTCAAAAGTATGAGTCGACTCTGAGTCAATTTAATGAATCGTTTTTCCAATGAGTCTTTTTCCTTTTCGTTGTGACGTCAAGACGGAAAATGATCAAATTGGCCGCGCCCACTCATTGCGCGCACAGACACCAGAGAAAACATCATGTCGACAACAAGACGCTATGCTCTGAAGTGCGAATCAAAAGCGCCTTTTTTCACTGCCCAGAGATGAGCATGTGAAGAATCAGTGGCAAGTATAGCCCGAACCTTGTGCTGTGTTCATTTTAATCGTCATTTTAATGACGATTGCTTTACAAACACAACTGGCTGGGTCATCTAACCAATCACCACCGATTAGCGTCACATGATCATTTTAATATGATGATTTGATGCTCAATAAACATTTCTGATTATTAGCAATGATGACTTTTTTTTTTCAGGGTTCTTTCATGAATAGAAAGTTAAAAAGAACAGCATTTATTTGAAATTTAAATCTTTTATAACATTCTAAACTAGTCTTTAATGCCACTTTTGCATCATTGCGGACTTCTTTTTTTTCTTTTTTTTAATAATGCACAACTTTTTTGACCCCCAAACTTTTGAACAGTAGTGATATCATTTAGCTTGAATAATAATAATAAAAAGTGATCATACTTGTTTTGGATTTGTGTGTTGCTGATGAGGTTTTCCTCATATTTCCGTCGGGCCGCGTTTCCTCCGAAACCCAAAAAAGTTGAGACGTAAACACGGTACACGTGTTCGGTTCGGTGAGCGTCGCAGCCCAGGTTAAACTCCGCCAGCAGATTCTTGGCTATCTCTTCCTGGAAGCACAGAGAGAAATATAAGACAGCTGTGGAAAACAGATGTTAACTGAGCTTCCTTCTACAAATACCATCTACAGATCTGCTCTGAAGTGCACATTTCTTTCAACACAAATGCAGCAAAGCAAGTGAAGTGAAAAGCAGCATCATATTTGCATGATGACATTTAAAAGAATGTTCTGGGTTCAGAACAAGTGGAGCTCTATCAAAAGCATCTGTGGCATGTGAATTACCACAGAAAAGAATGAACTCATCCTTCAGTAACAGGAAAATGTACATGAAGGCACTTACAATGGAAGTCTATGGGCTCCAGTGGAGGGAGTTATTATGTAATCTTGTAAAACTAGTGTCATGTTAACCCAGTTAACACCAGTTTCAGTCTGGTGTCTTCGATTCAGAAGTTTGGGGTCAGTAATTTGTTCTTTGCAGAAATCAATACTTTGTCCGTATGCAATAATGACATGTTAAATTATCAAAAGTGACAATTTTTTTTTACATCTATTTTATTTAAAAAGGCCCCTGAAAAAAATGTATTATGGTTTCCAAAAAAGAAAAAAGCATCATCAACAGTTTTCAACATTGATAATAATCATAAATGTTTTTTTTTTCATCATATTAAAATGATTTCTAAGGATCATGTGACGCTGACGACTGGAGTAATGATGCTGAAATTCAGCTTTGATCACATGAATAAATTATATTTTTTAAATATATTTAAATGGAAAGTTAAAATAGTTATTTTAATTTTTTTTAATAATATTTGACAATATTACTGTTTTTACTGTATTTTTGATTTAAAAAAAAAGTAGCCTTGGTGAGTATAAGAGACTTATTTATTATTTAAAGTTTGCGGTGCTAAGATTTTTTAAGAATGTTTTTTAGTGTCTTGACCCATATACTTTCACTGTAAGTGCATTTCTGTAAAACATGTTTTGTTGTTGTATGTAAAAAATAAGAGATTAATATCATATTGAGTGGTAATCGACAGCACAGGTGACGATCCTTCAAAAGTGCTGATCTGAGAACATTGCTTTAATATCTCATAAGCTCTAATTCAGCAGCAGAAAAATACTGAAGGACACACAGAAAACATCTGAACACTTCATTCTGATTGCATTTGATTCCAGCAGCAGGCATCCTGTTACATCACATTACAGGCCACTGCGATTTGTGCTGAGAATAGGTCAAATATAGGTCAAAAACACACAAATGGCACACGCACACACACAATTGAAGTCTGATATTAAACTATGAAACTCTCCCCTAAATACTGGGATTCAATTAAATTATCCAATATTATTTAAAAGGGTCACATCATGAATAAAATTAGGTAAACAGGGTTATCTAATTTACATATAGAAGCAAAAAAAGGTACAGCAGGAAAAACAGCCAGATTAATTATGAGAGGTAAGAAATGGCCATCTGAAATAAAACAATCCGATGAAGAGAAAATGTAAATATATATATTTTTTAAATTTTGATTTGTTTTGCACAAACCTAACCTCATTGGGCCAGAAGCAGCAGATTGTACGAATCCTACAAATTCATTTGAATTAGCCAACATTCTCCAAATGCTATTGCAAAATACACCGAACGCGATCCTACGAATTCATATAATCCGCCATAAAAATCACAATTTTAGAAAAAAAAAAAACCTAAGCATGAAGGTCCATTCCTAACTCCAAATGCGATTAAAAAAATTACTCTGAATTAGATTGTTTGAATAGCCACCTTGTACAAGTTTCCATGAGAGTGTTATGAACAAAACCTTTTTTTTTTTTTTATAATTAAAAAAATTGCCATGAGAAACCTTGACTAATATTACAAGTGGACTTACGGAGGGGGGATAATAAAATCTAATATATTAATATCTAATATATTAATTGTTTAAGAAATGACTGCTGAGAGCGGTTAGTATCGGTCTCGGAGCGTAAGCTGCATGCTGCTATATTGCATGCTACAGGCTTATCTCAGTCCAAGGCATCAGTTCAGCAAAGTCACCATGGCCTTGTACTGCACTGGGCCAAGGACCACAGAGTACCAGGAGAACAAGAATGAGAGAATGAGAATGACAAAGCCAAACTTTTAGCTTTCAAATATACGGGAAATAGTATAATAACCTGTTGTGGAGAAGCAAAGCTTACAGTTTTGGGCACTTCGTATGCGATCTGAGTGGAGACGCCGCCCATGTCCAATACGCCAGCCGTACGCTTGCGCACCAGCGTCTCCTGCTGGTCACTGCCGGGAACCTGCACCTCCACCACTGCCTCATGTTCTGACACAAGTCAAGAAAATAGAAAAAAAGAGAAGTGTAGATGAAAAAAAAAATATTTTGTAGGGCGTTTAAAATGTTACGAAAGAAGAAAATGGCACAATATCTCTTACCATCCTCAACATGATTGAATCGTCCCAGAACAAAGTTGATACCTATCCATGCATATACTCCTGCAAAAATAGAAAATAATTTCAGATTTTCACACAGCACCAAAAAAAGCGGTCAGTACGAATTTTCCCCCAAAGAAATACATTTATTCAGCAAGGATGTATTAATCTGATCAGTGACATTAAAAACATTTATAATATAATTGTATTTATAAAAGCCCTTCTAGGGACAAGTGTTGCAAATTAGCTTTAGCTACAAGCACTATGATACATGCATTGGATGGCTGTTGTCCCAGTCTTATCTGTGTTTATTGTATTTGTCCCTATACAAATAAAGCATTCAATTAAAGAAATCTGAAAAAAGTATCAAAGATTCCATGAAAATCTGAAGCAGCACAACTGTTTTCAACACTGATAATAATCAGAAATGTTTTTGGAGCATCAAATCATCATATTATACTGATTTCTGAAGGATCATGTGACACTGAAGACTGGAGTAATGATGCTGAAAATTCAGCTTTGATCACAGGAATAAATTACAAATTAAAATATAAAGCAGTTATTTTACATTGTAATAATAATATTTCACAATATTACTATTTTTACTGTATTTCTGATCAAATACATGCAGCCTTAGTGGGCACGAGATACTTTTTTCCAAAACGTTCCTGACTCCAAACTGTTAAAGGGGCTATGTGCAGTTTTTAGCGGCCTCTAGCGGTGATGTTTCAGATTGCAACCACTTTTTACAAGAGCGCTCGTGCGCGTTTTCAAACTCAAGAGCGAGTGCTCATGGTACCGCGCCACACGAGACTTTCAACCTTTCAACACACCGGAGAAAGCATCACAATAGGGATGAAAGCCAACTCCGGGTCTGTTTTTATACCTAAATATATTATGGAGGTCTCTCCATAATTCAAACGCTCTGCCGATGTTGATCCGTGTTTTCGTCCGATGTTGATCCGATTCACGTTTGGCCTGACGGGCAGATAAAACTTT
Organism: Chrosomus eos; assembly: GCA_036326025.1. Lineage (NCBI taxonomy): Eukaryota > Metazoa > Chordata > Actinopteri > Cypriniformes > Leuciscidae > Chrosomus > Chrosomus eos. The sequence goes on along the minus strand of CM070836.1, from coordinate 5,573,568 downwards.
TATTTGTTTTTTATATTTATGTGGAGTTTGTGTTGGAGTGTGTGTTGTGCTGGAGGCAGGTGTGTGGTGTTATCAGACTCATGTCGTTCGCTGCAGTGCCGTCGCATAGACTGTATATAAAAAGGAGAGAGGCTCGGAGCGCGCATGCACGTCACATCCGATGGATCCGATGGACATCCGGGTCGGATTTACCCTTCACATAGAAGTAGGAATATTGGCCTTCAGAGGTAATAGCAAAACCCGACAAGTGGATCATTGTAATGTGCGATTACAACCCCTTCACACACGGGCAATAAAAAAAAGGATTCATTTTAGAAGAAAAGCTACATATAGCACCTTTAAACAGTAATGTAGATTTGTTCAACATTTGAATTACCCCTTGCATTGACGAACTGATGGTGTAGAAAGGTTCAGAGGTGGTTCTTACCTTCCTGTTTGCCTGAGATAACTTCCACATGCGAGTCGGAGAACAAGAAGTTGAAATTCACAGGGATGTCAGTCCGCAAATCCTCCAGCAGGGCCTCCTGTTGACTGCAAACAAACACAATCTCTTAGCACATGTGGTGGCTTTCCCACAGCACGCGTCTAATGTGAGTGTGTGACTGGACACCTTTCAGGCAGGACTCTCATTCCCGCAGTGCACAGGATGTAGAGAGGCGTTTCCTGGTGCTTGTTTTTAGGGATGTGCTGAGCAGCAAAGCTCAACAGAGGGCTGATGTAGTCGCTGGCCTTGTCTGGTGTGGATGCATACTCAGAGATACCTGAACAGATCATTTGTTAATTTAATAATATGGCTATAAATCAGGGAAAATACATTCGATTTTTTCTCAAAGAAAAAAAGAAACTCCCTCAAGTAAAGCTGTAAACCATACAGGGAACCGTGTCAGTCGTTCAATACTATAATATTAAAGGTTAAAATTAACACTCAAATTAATCTGATCTGTTTACAAACATTGAATTGCACATAAGGCAGTTTTATAATAATACCTTTATGATATAATTATGGTTCTACTTTAATTCCTTTCTGGAATATAAACATTTAAATAGTGTTTTGTAACTCTTTTTTTCTTTTAAAGATAACTTAAAGCCCCTCTGTGGTGAAAATCCAGCTTTTAATGTTGTTAAATATCTATGTGGTGTTTTAATATGCTTTAAAGGAGAACTCAATTTTAACATTGAGCTCATTTTTCTACACCGTGTTATCCTCTTTATAAAATTTGCACCCTGTTGACTTAAATGGGGCAAGTTTTAAACCTGCTTTTAGCCTCTTAACATCCTTGATGTGTCATTACAAGTGCCCAGCCATGTGAGTGGTGTTATTAAGAGTGAACATGGTGAATCTGACTGCAGTAGATGTGAAAGATTTGAATAAAAGTGATGTTAATTCAGCCAGCTCACATACCTGTATTTCTTCCTGTTTTCGGTCAAAGTCCACAGTAGTCGATTGTCGATTCGATCGTCTCCCCAATGATCGCGCACGTGAACTCGACAATCGACTACTGCAAATTTTAAAAAGAGGATAACACGGTGTAGGCAACACCGATTTTTGCCGTTGTTCTCTGTACTAGCACTCCAAATTTACAAAAAAAATGAGCTCAATGTTAAAATTGACCGGAGTTCTCCTTTAGGACAATCCATGTGTAAATTCATAAGTCAACATCATTGCTGAGTATTTTCTCCTTAAAACTGCAGTGAACCAAAGACAGTCTCAAAAACACTGTTTGAAATCGCTAGTGTTTCTGACGTCAAAAACTACCTTGTAACCAATCAGATCAATGAGTGGATCTCTGAGCTGCTGTGAGTGAGTGGAGGCGGGGCTCATTTAATCGCTATAGTTGACGTCATTTGCTGCCGTTCAATCAATGACGGGAATATCTGATCTGTCCGCTTACATTGCAGACTCAAATGCACACGTCTGATTCATTTCAGATTTATTTCCATATGAATGAGGCCTAAAAACGAAAGAAAATCAGAATCTATGTGCTTTTTTCCGGCTAACATGTTCGTGGGTCATATCTGATCTGTGCCACATCACAAGGGAAATTTGGAGAATCAGAATTGGGTCACTTGAACCATGTAATGTAAACGCGGTCTAAGATATCAGCATAAGCCATCAATCAGTATCAGTTGGCCATTCCAGGCCATGATTCTGCTCATTCATTCCCACACTGACCTGGCTTGATCTTCATCACGACAGGCTTCCTGTGCTTGTCTCGCATCTGCTTGATGTCGAGGAGCTCGTGCAGGTTGCCGTTGTGCCGGGGCCATGTGTATACGAACACGCGGGAGCCACTACTTCCACAGTCCACCACCAGCCCGTAGTTCAGATTGGGGTTATTGGTGTCCGTGGCCTCCATGTCCGGCACCCGACCCAGACGTCTAGATGAGACACATTGATCACGATGATTAGATTGGCTGAGATGCGTTACTGAGGTAAGAGAAGTGATCAGAAGTGATACAGGGCTCTCAAGTTTTGATGAAGAGTGACAACCAGCCGACGCGGTGTCATTGGTTCTTGAGTTAAATCTTACCCAGATACAATAGTGCTATTTTCTGATTGGCTAACAACACCAGACGAACAACACCAGAGGAGACGCGCTTGATTCCTGCCGGTTCCACAGTGAGAGCGGCGCGGCCAGAGTTTTGGGTGCTGCGGCATATTAAATATATTACAAATAGTTTTTCAGCGTGAGAAATACAATGTGTGGCGGGAGAGCGTGACAAAAGACCGAAATGAGTGACTGTCACGCTCAATGCGTGACACTTGAGAGCCCTGGTGATAGGTGTTTTACGTGTGGAGGTGCCGGTCCTCTCTTAACCAGCTGTACTGGCCCTTCTCCGTGACCAGCAGCAGGTACAGCACCCCCGTCACACCGGCCAGCAGACCCAGCAGCAGAAACTGCCTGAAGGACGGCAGCAGGAACCGGGGCAGAACCGCCGGAGACAGGCTGAAGTGCCAGGATGCTGGAAACAGGCAGGAAATGCTAATCCTGCAGGGGAAGAAAGAATGATGAGCAATGCATCACTATGGATACTGGATCCTTTCAGCTCGGGTAAAATTGGGAAAGAAGATTTTTGCTGCTTGTTCTATTCACTTAAAGGGTTATTCGACACAAACATGAAAATTGTGTCGTCAATTACTCACTCTCATGTCGTTCCAAACGCATAAGACTTTCATTCCTCTTCGGAAAAACACAAATGAAGATTTTTAATGGAATGTCCATTAATGCAAAACTCTAACGCTTCAAAACATTCATAAAGATCGTAAAAGAAATCCATTTGAATAAAGCATTTAATCCAAGTCTTCAGTTTATATGATGAACGATTAAACCGCTCATTTCTTTTATGACCTTTTTGTGAACATTTTGGACCGTCAAGAGTTTTGGGTGAACAGAAAAGGAAAGACCCAAATATCTCAGATTTCATTAAAAATATTTTCATTTGTGCATTGACTAATGCAGTATTTATTATAAATGTTTTATCCGTGCACGCACATCATTATTTTTTAAATTCATGTGCCCTTATTATCTTTAAACAAAAGAACCCCATCTCTTCTCTTCTCTGATGATGTGTTTACTAGTGATGTTATGTCTCGAGACCGGTCTTGGTCTCTGAGCTCTCGGTCTTGTCTAGGTCTCGCTGTCTCAGACCGTCATAGTGGTCGGGGGATTTAGCAATACAATACTACAATATACACGACGGATTGAAGCGCGCGTCCGAGTGAAGACAGTGCGGTGTGCGCGAGCCACACGAGAAAACACTGTATCCGCACCATTGATCGCAGCGGCAACGAGCACTTTGATCACTTGATGATTTAAAAAACACATATCCTGTACAGTTTTTGATTTTTAATATTTTTCCCTCCGGTCTCAACTTGGTCTTGGTCTTGATACCCTCTGGTCTTGGTAGTGTATTGGTCTCTGTTTAGGCGGTCTTGACTACAAGTCTAGTGTTTACTGGCGTGGGGGCGGGGCAACCTGTCACTCACATGAGATCCACCAATACAAACCACAACCATCCAATTAATTCCTGATGGAGAAAATCTCATACTCCTGCCCTACATTTGTTCTTGTTCGAGAAGCCGTTTCACTCTAATATACATCGCAATAGGGAATAAAAGACTATTGCAACTTCTGTTTCATGCCGACTTTAAGGTGCAAAGTTGCAAGGTCAAAATTCACTGGCAAGAAAGGTCCATTGTCAAAAGCGTAGCAATGCATGAAGCTCAGCTCATACAAAAGTTGCTTTCAAACCAAGCAACTTTTGTGAGCTTCGCTTCATGCATTGCTACACTATTGACAATAGACAATGGTTTCTGTTGGTCAACAGTGCATTCGATTGACAAACTTGAACCCGTTGTGAAATCTGCTTGGCCAAATCTTGCATCCTTCATACTTTATACGATGACTATGTTTTTTTTCTCTCTCTTTTTTTTTTTTTTGCTTTTTGCTTAATTCAATGTACATAGCTAATGTCAGTGCAGTGATAAACTAAAAACGTTTGTCACAGATTACGATCTTTTATTTTGACACTGATGAATCATTCACAATAACACCAGGATTGTGCATTCACAGAGTAAAAAGCAACTATTCTTATTTCATCTCTACTTTAAAGGGATACTCCACTTTTTTTAGAAATAGGCTCATTTTACAACTCCCTCAGAGTTAAACAGAATATCAGTAACCAGACAGTTTCTGGTCCCATTGACTTCCATAGTAGGAAAAAATATATACTATGGAAGTCAATGGGACCAGAAACTGTCTGGTTAGTGATATTCTTCTATATATTAGAAAATCGGCTAAACGGATTCGAAAACGATAAAACCCAACTGTTTAACTCTGGGGGAGTTGAAAAATTAGCCTATTTCCAAAGTGGAGTATCCCTTTAAGAGGTTGTCAAGCAGAAGAAACTTCATTGATAACACTAAGGTAATCATTTATTGCCAATTGCCATTACATACATAAGATTTCACAAATCAACTTTTCCCATATGAGAAAACCCCTTCCCTCAAACGACTGCAGTTTTGTACTTGCCTTCCCATCGCTGGAGTGATGAACAGGTGAAGGTGGACAATCAATCCTTTACTGGCAACCTCTTCTCTATACAGGTGTATTCCTCCATGACGTCATATTTCAAGTCCTCATCATGATCAGGGTCTTTCACGCGAGTGCAGGTGTGCTGAGGAGACGTGGCATGTCCTGACACACACACATCAGGAAGTGAAATAACCCATCATCATCAGCACAGCCAGGACTGTGACGTTCACTTGTAGACAGAAGTGGAGATGTCTAGCTCGAGATCTAGATAACAATTAGGCCTAATGTCTTAACTTACAAGCTAGTTAGTAGCCTACATAGACAACATTCAGTAGAACGCGCCTGTGAACCCCATATTCGAACACAACCTCGATGCTGTCTAGGTAGGGAGCTCACTAGATATTAAAACACAACCGCAGATAACGTCTAATCACAAGCTGTGCGTTTCCCAGGCCGAGAACAGTTTCATGATAAAAGGATGTTTATTTGATACTTAAAAGTAGGTCAGGTTGTGGAGAGATTTAAAGCTGTCAGGTGTGTTTATCCTCTGATTAACAGTTAAGTTAGATAAATATCTGTATGAACGCAGGAAAATGTTCTCACCGTTCGGCTACATCTGGGACGGATGCGTCAATAATACAGCCATCCTCTGAGATTTACGTTACGAATTCATGAGTCCAAGAATTGAAATCCTCACGGTGAACACATAAATATGGCAGTTTAATTCCTGTGGTAGCGGTGATAGCTCAAATTCAGCCGAGAAAAGGCTCAAATTCCCGGTAGTTACCGAGCAACAGTTCAGTACTATCAGTAGTAAAGACGGTTAGTGCGCATGCGCGTCGATGCCGGAAACTTGCGCCTGCGTGTACACTGCTGCTATGACGTCATCCATTTCGTCATTCATATTTTATAGGTCACTTTTTTTACAGCTTATGGTCAAATCATATTATTTTAGAATCATACAAATATATTGTTAAAAATGACTAATGCACACTGCCGTTCAAAAGTGTCGGGTCGGTAACATGAAAAAAAAGCTTCTTTTTTTTTTTTTTTAGCAAGGATGATGTTACAAAAGATTTCTATTACAAATAAATGCTTCTTTTTTAAACGTTCTATTAAAAAAAACAAATCTGAAAAAGTGTATCATGGTTTCCATAAAAAATTAAGCATAACTTTTTTCAACATAATACATATTTCTTGAGCACCAAATCAGCATATTAGAATAATTAATACTTTATCTTAAATATTAATATTAACAGTATTACACTTTTACTGTATTTTTGATTGAAAACATATAGTAAATATTACCAGGCCCAAACTTTTGAACGGTGGTGTAAATTATTGTCTTTAGTTTCTATAATTGTTCATAACTTTTTAATGAGGCCATGTACTTACAAACAACAGATATATACTATATTCTTTACAAAATATAAATAATAATGTAGACACATCTAAGTGAGCATCTCACTTCTCAAAAAAAAATACACAGAGAATATTGTTTATTTGGCATCATAATTTGTAGTTTTATTAGAATAATACATTGTACAGACTTTACAAACTCAAGAAGGCCACTCTTAAAACGGTCTTTAAAAAACAAAAATAAACATGCTATTACAAACATGAATAAGGGCTCTTCATAAAGACTTAGGGCGTATTACAATGTAAGGACACACATGTTCTGTACTGTATCTGATGGCTTTCTTCATCTTGTGCTTGTGCTGAAACGCTCACTGTGCCGACTCCATCCTCCTCTGAGCTGCAGACATTCAGAAACACTCGCAATTAAGACACATTCACCTCAAACTTACAAGGTTTAAATAAAAAAATAAAAAAGTGAATATTTCATAATAAGTATATTCATTCATATTGCCATTGTCAATGCTGTATTGGAATTAAATGTCATTATCATCACTACTGCAATAATTCCCCCCCTTATCTCTTCATGGGTTTTTAATGCACCACAATATAGAATGAAAAAAATAAATAAAAAAAAATAATAAAAAAAGGAATATGTATATATGGAAAACCTCACAAACACCAGGGCAGGCAAGACAGACGAGAAGTGGTTTCAACGGGACAGCATCTCTGTCCCAATTTGAGACACTCTCGCACTGTACTCCCTCTTTTAATGCACCTTAGACATTGCACATAACACAAAAAAAAAAAAAAAAAAAAATTAGGAAAAGATAGGGACTGATGAGATGTGGGGGAAGGTTATCTTATATTATCTTATCATCTTATTATATCATCTTTTATTTTATGCAGCATTGACAATGGCAATTGTTACATAGGAGGAAGGATGGAAATAAAAATCGACCAACACAATATTGGCAATATGGTGGTAGTGGGGAGTGGGGTGGTGATGGTAATGACAATGGTAATAAATAATAAATGGTTACTTTGTTTACGCATACACACACATACACATACCCACACTCACACCCGCTCACATACACACTTAGATCAAACAATTAAATCACTTTTATGTCACTTCTGGAATTATGGATTTACAAGATTGCTCACTACTGTACTATGTTGGTTTGTATGTATGTCTGACTGTTAAATAAAAAAAATAAAAAAAAAATAAGTATATTCATTATTTTAATCTACACAGCATTAGCGAAATTACAATAATTGTGTGTAAACATCTTCACTTGCGAGAGTTAAAACCTTAAGCTTTTATTTTGGCAGAAAACTGCAGGGAAGCCATTTAAGATGTGCAACAGATGTGCAAACGTTTCTCAAAACAAATCTAGTGAAAAGCTGTAATCATCTAAAAAATAATTATATTTTTGACAATAATACTCCAAGTATGAGCACTAGTGATGCTTGCCTTAGGCCGGACACACACTTAACGACTGTAAGGCCGATTATGAATGTAATTTGATACTTACGACTGATCATGCCCAAACACGGCACGTCGCATTCAGTCTGTGTTTAAAATCTGCTGCAGCCGTTGGAAACAGTCTGTAAGTGTGTTTAATGTTTCAGCTAGTCGTTAAGTGTGTCCCCGGCATTAGAAACATTTAGAAAACAACAAAAACAGTGCTAAAAGAAGAGAGTAAAGATACAGTACCCGTGTCCGAGACACTGAGTCGACTCATCTCTCTGTCCAGCTCCTCATCTGTGATGCCCAGGCTGGAATCAGGCACGCTGGGCAGAGACTGGATAAAGTCCGCATCTGGGATACCCGTTTTCCTGGGAGGAGAGAGAGGGTGCGTGGGCACCACTGGGAGCACGTCCTTATCTAGGATAGTGTTCTCCAATAATGACTTCAGCTCCTCCTCCAACTCCTCTGAATCCTCACCTATGAGAACATGAGGAATTATTTACTCTTTCAGCCAACTTTATGGCCAATACACTCAGTCCAGTCGGTATTGTCATTGATGATGAAGGAATAGTAGAAGCCTGTATATGGGACAAATGCCAATCATAGCGAAACCCATATTAAAAACACTAGGGTCGGGTATCAATTACATTTTAATGATTCTGATTCTGCTTATCGATTCCTAAATTTGATTCCAATAAGGTAAAAAAAATCCTTAGATATCATTCACATTTAGTCTTATTGCAAAACATTTAATTGTAGCTAAATATCATGAACAAAAAACAATAGGCCAAAGCACTTACGCAATTGAACTAACTAGCCTAACGAATATAAACCTAGCCTAACTAATATAACATTACAAATATAGTTACAAAAGTAAGAACGAGTGAAATTTATTTTTGTCTTTTGTTGTTTGATTAGTGTTATTATAGAGACGGCAGGAGGAATGTTAGGCTGCTGTCACTTTAAGAGTTGCACAGATCCAATATAGTTATACAGAAAACACTTGAATGGTTCAAAAACACATTTTCTGTACGCACGTTTTGGATGTGTGTGCAGCACATAAAACAGCACAAGAGTCGTCTTGAATTTGAATTTCGCTTTCATATTGAAATGCTCACAAAGGAATTGATAAGGGGAATCAAAAAATGTATTTTATAACAAGTATATGATTCCAGAATTGGAATCGATTTTCGATTCCCAAACCTGCTCCACACGCATGAAACGCTCTCATTGTCTGCAGAAATGGCTGATATTCAGAATATATCTGGCCCTTTTCAGCTTTAAATGTATGCATGAGCACAGTGAAATACATAAAGTGAAACTTGCATACCAGAATCCAGCACCCCACCGGCAAGAGTCTGGTTGACTTCATCCTGAGTGTCGCATAACTGTGCAAAAAGCATAAATGCAAAATAAAGACCTTCATTCGAAATATGTATAACTATATTCAATCTACCATAGCATAAAGCATGAATAGCTAGAATGCAGATCTGTCATGCATCACCTCTTGTATCTGATCCACCAGGTTCTCTGCTCTCTCCACAGTCACACCCTTCAGAGAGATTCTCAGAGCCGCCACACCCGCCTGGTACGCCTGCATCACCTGCACACACACACACACACACACGCACACACGCACCAGAAGCCTTCGTCAAGACAATACACATGCCTGTGATGTTTGTGGTGTGTATCATCAACAACAATACTATTTATATATTCCTAAAGAAAATACATGCTAGGTGGTTGTGATTAAGTTGAATTTAACCACAAATGTATCTATAGTAAGTGTGGATAAAATGTGAATGGAGTCTCCAATTTCTTTTTTCTCTTTTTTCTGTGGAGCAAAAGCAAAAGTAGATATTTTGAAGAAAGTACATGCAGCTCTTTTCCATACAATGGTCGTTCATAGTGATCATGATGCCTGTCTTACCCCAAAAAGGACATAACAACATCAAAAGTCCAAACGACATGTGAGTGTCCTTTATTTCAAGGGGAAGATTTAGAAAGAATCACTAAAATTTCAATTCGTTTCTAACAAAAAATTAGAATAGAGTCCGCTCGACTACTTTTTTTTATTCTTTTTTTTTTAATTAAAGAATTGTTTTTATAGTTTTACAATATCAGAACCGTGGTACAGGTGTCTAATGGCAGCACATACAATCATCCATCAACTGGTAGTTAAAGGATCGAGTGAAGGGTAGTAGCAAAAAAAAAAAAAGAGTGAAGAATTAAAAACATTCAAGTCATTCTCAAGAAAATTCCAAAGAGGGGACCAAATACGCCAGAAATCATTAGACCTCCGGCGTAAGTCACAAGTTAGCTTTTCTAAAAGAAAGAAAGAAAGCAATTTGATTCATCCACATATTAACAGAAGGGACATGAGGAGTGGACCACAACAGGAGTATACATTTCCTCGCTAAGTAGGTACAAAGATATAGAACACATTCTAGATCATGGTTGAGGTGCAGTTCAGCTTTATAGTTCAGGAGATAGATACTCGGAGATAGAGCAAAAGATTTACCAATAATCCTCTGAACAATTTTATGTATTTCTTTCCAGTACACCTTGATCATGTCACAACTCCAAAACATATGCATCACTGTGCCAATATTACCCGCTCGACTACCTTTAAGGGTTTTTGTTGTCCACGTGACAGTCACAGTCATTGTATGGAAAAGAAGAACATTCTTTAAGTTTCTGCTTTTGTGGCAAACAGAGTTTGAGTGAATAATGACTTTAAGCCATTTAAAGTAGATTACTATATTTTCCAGAAAGTAATTATCACCTGACTATAAGTCGCACCAGGTCAAAATTGCATATTGAGAAAAAAAAATGATAAGTTGCATCGGTGTACAAGTCACATTTTATTATTACATAAAAATATTTAAGTGCCCCTATTATGCTATTTTACAGGTTCCTCCAAAACAAGAGTCTCCTACAACAGGTTTACATGCATCCATGGTCAAAAACACTTTAGTTTTCTCATAATGTCCATTGCACATCACCTAATTTCTGAAAACGGTTCATTCGAAGATTCTCTAAACCCCTCCTTTCTGAGAGCCTGCTCTGCTCTGATTGGTCAGGTGGCCCAGTCTTTTGGTCTACCGCTTACAACGCGTGTCAGAAACCAAATGACTATTAGCATCTAAATTACAGCTCTTGAGGCTTCCTTAGCACTATAAACAGTAACGATGGCACCGGTTTTACAGTATAAATTCCAGCGCGAGTCTCATCCATTGGAAGTGCATCAAAGTAGATTTGCTTTTGCACATTTTTTGCAAAAAACAGCGTCTTTTCAACATGTAGAAAACACGAACCAACTTCTACCAGTCGCAGCTACAACTACAGTGTCTGAGGGGCAAAATAGACATTGTTCACAAGCAGCCAATGAAGACCATAGACTGGCATTATGCAAATTTGATACATTGTTAAGTAGATTTGTAACAGGAAGTGAGACTGGAATTACTGACGACTCGTTTCAGGCAGTTCTGAACCAGTTCTTTCATTTAGGAGACAATAACTTTATTTGTCGTCCACTTTGATCTTTAAAACTTAGCAGACGTTTTACATTCACAAACAACTATATTACACACTACTTGAAATGTGATATTTTAAAAAGCTTTATAGAGGCACTTTGAATAAGCATTATAAACACTACAAACGTGATTACTTACATTTTGTAATAATATATCCAAAAATCACTTGCACAGTGTGATATATTTCCTGCAGTCGTGTACTTACAATATCCCAAAAGTCTCCAAAGATTTTTTATTTCAGAGAAATTCCAATTTTAAATAAGTGGCCGTCCCGGGAAAAAATGTCGCCTGTCAATGACGCAATATCCGCGCTATCCTCGGTTTCCGCTCGAACTCTATGCTCGAACTGCCATAGCCATGATGTAATCATGGCGACAGACATGGACAACTGCGTAATGCGTGACGTTTAGCGGCACAAAGTTCTTGTTTCGTTCAAACATAAACCATGGCAAGCAGACTTTGGGACAAACAAGGAGAACTAAAATGAGGATCAATATCAGCGTGGCGTTTTTGAGATGCCGAGAGCTCCACTTCCGCGACTAACTTGGACTCGACAGAGCTTCACGAGTCACGACTTTATTAGACAGGTGAGCAAATGCACATAAAACAAATCAATGTTAACGTTAGCTCAACATGATGACATGTTAGAATATGGTCAGTATGTTATTCTAATCTTGACCTAGCTGCTAGTTTCGTATAGAAAACGAACTAACACGTAGAATAATGGCGCTTTTCCACTGCATGGTACGGTACGGTTCGGTTCGGTACGGCTCACTTGTGGTGCTTTTCCACTGCATGGTACGGTACGGTACGGTGCGCTTCGGCGCGCTTTAAATGGTACCTGATCTGTTGAGGTTCCAAGCGTACCGTACCGGTACTAAAATGTGACGTGAAACACTGCAGATCACTGATTGGTCAGACAGACAGAATCGTCACTACCAGCGTCACTGGATTTGCGACACGAGACCGCTATACAGAGAACCAGTAGACAACAGCCAACACGGTAGCACCTGTGTTTTACTTACTTGAAAAAAAAGAAGAGATCAACACTTTAAAAAGGAAATGGCGGAATCGTGGTCGAGGTGCAGACAATCCTCTCGTTGGTTGCCTAGGAGCGGGTCCAGCGAGAGCTGGATGGGGCAGAACAGAATGAAAAAGTGTTCCAAGAAGTAGCAGCTAGCTCAGCTCTTAGCCGCACACGGCTATCACCGGACCTACAAACAGTGTAACGATCAGTCCCACCCACTTTGAATGGGTACTAACTGCAGTGGAAAAGCAACCGAGCTAGCGAACCGTACCGAGCCGAGTTGTACCACGCAGTGGAAAAGCGAAGCCGAACCGAACCGTTCCGCGCCGAATCGAACCGTACCGAACCGAACCGAGCGTACCATGCAGTGGAAAAGCGCCATAACATTATAACTTTCAACACACATTTAAATGCTGTTTAGTGTGATAGTGTAACGTTAGACCAAGTGAAACAGCGCTGCGTTCCCTCACAAGTTTAATTCGTCTAATAAACTGACCTGTGTGAGTAATCCAGCACTTGCGTGTAGTTCTGTAGAATTAAATGTCCTTATTCCTTTATATCTGCGGGACTCGCGTGTGATATCTGTCTCTTTAGCAATCGCAAATGCTTCACACCACTGTAATGTTAAAAAACATGAGTGTTTTCACTCATCCATAAACATTATTAGATCCATCAGCTTGGCAGCAAGTCCCATCATTCAGCTCGTCACTGCGTCATAAAACATACGCATTTGTTATTGTTGGAAACTGCGCCCTCTTGTGGCCAAAAAAGCTACATATTGTACCTTTAACTTGAACTCATGTAACCCTCATTTGTTAAAAATTGAAATGTGTGTGCTTTGTGCCTGTTTTGCACTTTGGAATATAAGTAGCAGCCCGTTTTAGGAGATTAAAAAACACAACGCAACTAGAAAAATATGGCATTCGCAAAAAAAGTACAATAGAGATCGCTAAGACATGTGACCAACTGGGCGGCAACGTCATCAGAACGCAAAGAATTATGGGTATGTTTGGCCAGTTTACACAGAGTTTAGATGGGCTGGCATAGCAGGCTTGCTTTCTGGAATGAAAAAAATAAAACAGTAGTGTGAAAAACATATTATAATCCTACAAAATGCAGCGGGCTAAAGATAACATTGTCGGACCATACCGCCTAAAACTCAATTCTAATGCAAAGACGAGATATGAGGAGAAAATAAAGGAAATCAAGGGACTGGATCCTTTATGAGTGACTGGTCAGGAGACGTCAACCTGTTGCCCAACTTCCAGCACAACTACATGATATGAGATATATATAAATCAGACTTGACAATATATTCTCAATTCCAAAAAAATAAATAAATAAAATGCACAAACGTATGACAAATCTACACACACGAAGTTTTCAATAACTTCAAGTCGCAAGTTTAAGCACCACACTCCTCGCGCTCTCTCATCTATCTGCATGCAGTCAGAATTCATGTCAAGATTGCAATCCTGGAGTGTGTGTGTGTGTGTTTGTCCGCGAGAGGGCGCGGGCACGAGCGGAGAGAGAGAGAGAGAGAGAGAGAGAGAGAGAGAGAGAGAGAGAGAGAGAGAGAGAGAGAGAGAGAGAGAGAGAGAGAGCCCTGCTTATGAGTGACGACGGACGGAGGACAGAACCACTAAACATTCAAACGTAACCTATATGGTTACACTTTAGATCTGTGATATTAGTCTGATTTTATTTGAGATTTCGGCTTCCAAAGATTATAGAATATATTTGAGGTATTTGATAGAGAGACGCGATCGACTGGTGGAAACATAAGAACATACTCCGTCATTTTGTTCATAACAGGACATCATTCAAACAGAACTGCAAGGTTTTTAATTATATTTGTGTACACTCGCAATAAAACACAACATTGTGCTTTTGTCACACTCTAAACTCTGCTGCTATCCATGCCAGGCATTCGTCGCCTTTTTGTCACCTCTGAAACATGGGTTGTAGTTATTATTTTTCCACGCTGGAAAACGATAAAAGGATTTTCCGTTCTTAAGCTTTATGCCACTTCTATCGTGAGAACGACTACTGCAGTTTACAACACAGCATGTAGACGGAATCTTGTACACTGCGTTCTTCCCTCCATGCAATCAATACTGGCGCCTTCTGTTTGTGCCGCGGATCCCCAAAATGCTTTGCGTTCACCACTGGTAATACGTCACTGGTGACGTCACATTAGCAATCTCTATACAGAGCTGGCTGGTAGGAGTGTGTGTGACACTCCCTGGTGTTGGCCAACAGACTGTGCTGTCACTCACACCAGACTGTGTCATCTGTGTGTTTGTGTGTCTCACCAGGCGGTCGGTTTGAGAGTTTGCTATTCTGTCCAGGATCCCCTTCACTGTCTCGAGCTGAGCAAACAGACGATCCGCTTTCTTCTCCACACGCTTGCTACCACGTAAACACCTCAGGGCCTGTGGCAGCACAAAGTGGGAATTCAATAATACACTTTTCTTGCCTGTTACATTAAAAGGGCGTTAAACACAAACAAAGTGTGCTTATACCTGTGATTTCTTCCCCTCTTTAAGCAGTGATTTTGCCTGCTGCTTACACCTGCGAGTTAGACAACACATACAGCAGTTTAGCTGCACTGTAATTACCCATCATGCCACAGAAACCGCACCGGACCGAAAATAACAGCTGCGTCCGAAAGCTTAGGCGTCTAACTTTTTGTCTATCAGGTAATGACTTTGCAGGGAGCGTTTGCGCATGAAGGCACCTCACGAAACAGACTTCTGAGGCCACGTAATGATTTAAAGGGATAGTACACCCAAAAATGAAAATTATCCCACGATTGGTCATCTTTCGTCTAGGACAGACAATGGGCATTACACACAAACTGACCACCAACCGCAACTTTCAGACACTATGTTTTTTTGGCTCAACTGTCACAGAATCAAACGTGTGGATGCGAACATCATACGCCTGTGCTGTGCAAATCAATCAAATGAAGGCATCTCAGACAGTAGACAGGCTGTGACGCGATCATAGGATTCAGACGTGCCTTGTTCCCTTCCTACCCCAGCGTTATTTAGCTTTCGGATGTCGGACGCAGCCAATGTCAGTACAGTTAGTATGAACTGGCTCACTTTTCTGCCTCCAGTCCCAGCACCTCCACCCTCTCCTCCAGAAGCTTCTCGCTGCGCTGGAGCTGATAGATGCCCAGGTCCACCTCGCTGACAGGAGACACACGGCCCTGTCCTGCCTGACTGAATTTCACCAGCTATACAGAGACAAGAGCAAAAGTTCAATCAGGACCGAGCAAACTGAACCCAAACATGTGCTAAAAGATACTAATCCAATAATCAGAGCCTTTCAGCGACACAGATTTGAGAGAAATGTTGAAATGTCTATGCTTAGAGTTTAGAAATGTAGGGTTGGTAAGATTTTCACCAAGAAAAATTTTATCAAAACCGTAATATTGTGGCATACTATTGCAATTTGAAACAAACGTTTTCTATTTGAATACATTTTTCAGCATCATTACTCCAGTCTTCAGTGTCACATGATTCATCAGAAATCATTCTAATATGATTTGCTCAAAAAACGTATTTCTTATTATCAATGTTTAAAAAAATATTTTGGTGGAAACCATAATACATTATTTTTCCTGTATTCTAAATAACATTGTAATTGTCTTAACTGTCAATTCTGATTAATCTAATGTGTTTTTGCTGAATGAAAGTATTCCTTTTCTTTTGAAAAATGAGAGCTCAAACATTTGAATGGCAGTATACTGAGAATGGTTAACTTGCATTAGTATCTATTCAAAATACATTCACTTTCTATTCTAAAGTGTTTATGAGTACATCAGGTTTCGCTCTTGTACACAAACCCACCTTCTCTCCTTCATGCAGTGAGACGGTGACATGTTTTTCTCTCTGGAGCTGTAGCAGAGCCATGCAGAGCGTGCTTTCGTCGGCACAGATGTGAGAGGAGAGCGCACGCAGCTCTGGGAAAGACAGCAGAGAGCGCACCGCTAAAGGAGAACCTCGATATGCCGCCAGAAGCGCCGCAGCCTTTTCCTGCAACAGAACAAATCTTGACCGATAACTGCCTGCATAGGACATATAAATAACACACAGTGGGGGCTTTTTTTAACTATTGCAAATTATAAATAAAAAAAAAGAAAAATTAATGTCAACACTGAAATTACAGCTCCAAAAATGTATTTATAAATAGGGCAAAGTTTCGATCAATCATCAGGCACAATAACCTTGTGGAGTAGGATGCAACTCTTTTTGCCAATAGGCTATATGCACGCATAAGTTCCGCATTTGACGCAAGGATGCTCTTCCGTTTCCGGTTGGGGAGATTAAAGCGGAGGAGAACCGAGGAAAATGGGATTATGGCAGAGTCTTCAAAATGTACTGTCCTCCCGTCTTTAAAACGAAACTTTCATATGTTTAGATGTAATTTTATATATAGTTATGTTTATTTCATATAATTTTAAAAAGAAGCATAAACACAACGAGGGGTGTCCGTTTTGTCTGTTTTTGTGACTAACGTTTCTTTAGTATAACCATGGAGTATAAAATTCAATATAAATTCTTGGTATTGCACTGGACTCTACGATCGGCGGAAGTTATCGAGCATCCTTAACCCTTCACCGGAAATACCGCCGTGCATAGAGCCCATTTGGACATTTTTTCAGAATGTCTTAGTATTCATTATGTTCCCCAATATGGGGAATAATGTCCTTGCTGAAAAAGTGTTGATTTTTTTAAAAAAGAAGAGTCTTACTGACCCCAAAACATTTTAAATGTAGCATATAAATGCAAAGGGATATTAATGTCTAAATACTTTATTCTGTTAGGTAGCACCATTTAACTTGAATATTTGAATTGAATATTCGATTCACACACACTTACCTTAACCAGTTCAATCACAACGAACATCTCCTCCAGCGGGACCCTCCCGCTGCCCAGCAGAGCCGACAGAGTCCACTTCAGAGGCCGGACTAACAGGAGTCCAACACCCCACGACAGCCAGCCCGAGTCGACGTTTGCAGCGAAGTCGGACTCTTTCTGCACCTTCCCACTCCTAGAAGGACAAAACAAATCCGAATAACACGCCATAAATACATGTAATGATTAAACATCATAATATATGAGACACTGGCTGCGTCTGAAAGCTTAAAAGCGCTGCCTTCGGAGGACACATTCATTCCAAGGTCGGAAGGCATTAAGGCGCATCCGAATCCAACGTTTCACTTCCTGTCTCCTGAGAGCCCTTCATCTGATCAATCTTTGAAGGCAGCATAGATGCATCCTTCACTGCCTTTGATATCCCACAATCCTGTGCGTTCCATTCCATGACAAAGCATTTTGAGCTAAAACTTAAAGCTGCAGTCTGTAGTTTTTCCTCTTTGTCGCCATCTCTGTTTGAAATCTGCAATTGCAGTTATTCGCGGAATTATCAGCTTTATGTGGGTTGTGTCTCGGCACGACACAGCGCGGATGAATCCAGTGTTTGAGGAGAATGTGCGGCTGTCAGTCGCCAGTTTGGAGACTGGCATTCGAATCACAGATTATGCTTTTTATGTATGACCAACATAATAATTTTCACTGGAAAATGTTTCATCTAAACAAGTAACATCCATTTGTTCTGACCAACTAAGGGAAAAAAGCATTGCAGTAAATCGTGCTGATTAAATCTAACGATTGCTTATCATATCACGTCAAACCGTGCAAATTATACTTTGTTCTCTAATTGTTAATGTTCAACATCAGCATCGCATGACTGCATTTAATTAGCCTGACTCCGCCCTCCTTCGTACTTCCGCTCAATTTTCATTTTCCTTCAGTAATACGTCTGGGATTCTGCTGTAGACTTTGGTTTTCTCCGATCAATTTTTTACCGGGCTAATAAGTGAACAGAGGGAGTGGCTGAGAACGATGACGTTGATGTCGTGTGTTATTTTGAGTTGTAGTTATAAATCTCCACCTCCAGCATCCTCACACTCATAGTCCACTAGCCGAGACTCTTCTTTATGTGTACAGATGTGACGTAATGACGCAAAGAAATGTCCGAATCTCCTGCTGAAATCCACCAGTACCACTGGAATTAAAAACAATATTACAAGCTTACAGTGTTGAATCGATCTACGGCAAGCACATAGTTTTGAACACTGGATGGATATGTACTTGCTCAAATTTATTTAGGATAATTTTTAACCCAAAAAAGCTACGGACTGCAGCTTTAAAGACAGCATCTAAAAGTTGCGCATTGTGTGTGAATTAGGGGTGAAACGGTACATGTATTCATCCCGAACCCTCACGGCCCAGTGCATACAGTCAGACGAGGAAACAAAGTCCACTTTTTATGTTGTTTCTAGCAAGAAATCACAGTAACTAAATGAATATTCACTTATTTATCCCCAAAGCTCTCTCTATTTTGCTGCAGATCATTACAGTGATGCTGCCTCAGAAGTCAGTTTCTTATGTGCCTTCGTGTGTAAACGCTGCCTGAAAAGTCATTGCCTGATATAGGGCAGCGAGGCAGAAAGTCAGCCGCCAAAGCTTTCGTCCGCAGCCATTACACTCGAGGAGGTGACAGTGACTTACCGAATCATGCTCTGAATCACAGTACTCAAGCCCAGAGGAGCGATGCCCTTCCTTCTGAAACTCTCATTCAAGTCCTGCACACTCACACACACCGACCCGCGTCTCCTGCAGTGGTCAATGATCAGAGGACTCCAGAAGTCGATCTTCCCATCCCAGTCTGTACAGTCAACGTCTCGGTTCTCTTTAAAGGCAGAGAACAAGAAAGCCATCCGCTCGTCATCCTCCCAGTCCGAAGGGAAGCGCGCGTGCCTGTCCTGCGCTGAAACCGTCATCGTGCTGCCAATGAAAGAGCTCGAATGATTAATGACTATCCTGTGAAAGAGAAGTACACTTTAGCATACTTTTAAAACAGTAAAAGAATTACTTCAGTGTGAAATGAACATGCACTTAACTGCATGTTATTTACAATTGAAGGAAAGGTATTAGTTTAGTGTTTTTTTAACCCATCAAGTAGGCCTTAGAGGGATAGATCACCCAAAAATTATTTCTGTCCCTCAATTGACAGCTACGCAACTGACACTTGAACACTTCAAAAAGTTCATTTTTGAACATTTTTCTTATATTTATATATTCGGTGTATATTCTTATATTATATTTGGCGTATATTCTTATATTATATTTTATTTGTATTATTATTTTTTACAATATCTTTATGAACTTTTTGAAGCGTCAAAGTGGTAGTTGCGTAGCTGTCAATGGTTGAACAGAAAACTCTCAGATTTCATCAAAAAGATGTTCATCTGTGTTTCGAAGATGAACGAAAGTCTTACATGTTTGGAACGACATGAGGAGTAATTACTGACAGAAATAAACTATCCCTTTAAGTACATCTTCGTTTGTTATTTAATGATTACATGTCTTTGAAATATCGTTAAGTGTACTGCCAAATGTACTGACAATAATTTATGGTAATTTCTATTGATGCTTGTGTGTAAATATATTTGGAAATGCACATTTGAAATTATGAAATCTATTTAGTACATTTAATCTGTTAATATATTAACTTTAAATGTAATGTTGAAAAACACACTACAGTTAAATACTTTACAAGTGCTTTAGTATGTTAGTCAACAAATTAAAATAGGTGTACCTCTTTAAAATAAAACTTTTAATTTGACAGTTACAAAATGCACTTTTTCAGTGTTTTAAGTAGAAACATAGTCAAGAAAGTTTACACTTAAGTGGCCTTTTTATTCTAAAATATTAAAGAGATAAACTTGGCAAACTGTGATCTAGAATGTATTGGGCTAAAAATGATTTTGAAATGTGTTTTAGCCTCATTGTAATTTACCGCTCACCCAGCTCAAATACTGATTTCTGTGAAAAGTTACAAAATATGCTGACAAATTGCAACTTTGATAAATAATGGGGGATTTCAATGTAAATCAGGAAGATAAATCAGCCAGAAAAAAACTCAGACAATAACAGATCGCTTTGACCTCACACAGGTAACTAAAGGCCCAGCAAGAGTAACACAGTCCACCAAAACCCAGATTGACTTGATATTCAGCAACAGACCAGAAAGAATCACAAAATCCCTCAACATCATCATAGGACTATCGGACCACAATTTAGTACTAAAAAATTATCAAAAAAGAGATTTGGTGTCTCTACTGTTAAAGAGCAGGAATCATTAACAAAGACCAAGAACATTTCAAAAACACAGTGAATAATTGTAATTGGGATTCTTTGATGACTTGAAAAGATGTACATGAGGGAAGCAATACACTCAAGTAAACTACAGTGTATAATTAAAGAATTCACATTAGGCTTACACACAGGGAAAAAAGAAGTAGTCTTCCATGGGTTAATGCAGACATCCTGCAAAAAAATGAAAGAGCGTGATCTTGCACTAAAAAGGGCTAGGCCTATATCATCTGTCTCATGATAAACATCATTTGCCATGCTAAGGAACACAGTAACAACAACCATGTGGAGAGTCTAGGGCCAACTTTATTCTGACCATGATCAGCGAGGCAAGGGGTAACTCCAACTAGTATGTGGATCAGCAAGAAAATAAATCAAGAAAACCGGTTGAACTAACGGTGGATGAAAACCGTATTAGGAACCCAGCTGAAGTAGCTACGACATTTAATCAGTATTTTGATTACTCAGTTACAGCCATTGCCCAGCTGTAAATGTTGAGGTGTGTAAAACCCCATCAACAGAACCTAGTCTTGTGTTTACATGAAGCAAACATTAGAAAACTTAACCCGTCCAAAGCTAAAGATGTGCAATGCTCAAATGTCAGTTTAGCACTAGCTAGTCCCATCACAACAATATGTCAAACAGATATGTCAAAGCCATTGTATCACCCATTTTTAAATCAGGAAACCCACAATCCGTTTCTAATTACAGACCTATAAGTATTTTACCTGTAATGTCTAAGGTCCTGGAAATCTAATCACAAAAACAAAAGCTCTTTTCATCTTCACACACTACAATTTGGATTTCGACATAACCATTCAACCCAGTCAGATCATTGCTATTTCACTGATAAAATCAAGTAACCACTTGACAGCAATAGGAGCAGTCTTTCTTGACCTTAGAAAAAGGCATTTGATACAGCCACCATATCCTACTGGCTAAATTATCCTCTTTTAATCTCTCAGACAATGTATTAAAATGGATAAACTCATATCGGAGATTAATATTCAAATGTATGCTGATAGATCCTCAAAAACCATTTAGCTGACAAACTCACAAATGAGATGGTCAAAGTTGGTTGAATCAATGCGGTCTACAACTCAATGTGTCTAAAACTGTAGGTATGTTTTTCATGAAATCACATAAGATAACTAAAGATGCAGACATCCTGGTGTCAGGAGAAAAAATACAAATACGTCGGCATTCATCTGGACTCCAAACTCAATTTTAGATCACATGGAAAGCAAACCTGTAAAAAAAAATCAAATTTAATCTAGCTAATTTCCGATTTATTCCGAGAAATTCGATGTCTATTCAAGCTGCCAAAACTTTCATGCACTCAATGATTGTATTTAATTTCACCTACTGTTTAATGAGCTGGTCCCAGTCTAACTCCACCACTCTGAAACCACTACAGTCTTTATACAAACAGACACTCGATATAAACCACAGCATTTTCATTCATGCACCATTTTATTAAAATACAATATTCTAAGTTGGGAAAATCGAATTAAGTTCACAAATTCCTGTCAGGTTCACAGAATCGTACACGGGATGGTCCCACCACCCCTTAGTGATTTTGTCAATCTCAGAACAACCGCACATAGAAGTGACTGTATTATTCCACTTAGAAAAAGTGCTTTTAGTCAGTCCGCCTTCTCTGCGAGGGCTTCTCAGGAATGAAACACCATTCCAGTAACAATCAGAGACATCAGCACATATACAACACACTTTCCATCTCATCTAAAATGTTGGCTTAATAATCAGACCTTCAGCACTGAAGCACTGCCATCTTGTGTTACAGTTGTGAATGTGTGTCTTTTTCGGTATTTTGATGTAAACTGTCATTATTGCATGTTTTTATGACCTTGTTAATGCTTATCATCTTAATCTGCATCTAACAAATGTTTTAACCTACTTTACTGACAGCGTTGTTTATAAGGTTGTATGCTTTCCCTAGGGTGCCACTGTACAACTGGCCAACAGGACTACAGATGATGGCTAATTGTGGCACGTTACAGGTGTACTGTTGTTAATATGCACTGTCCTGGTAAATAAATAAAATATATACTTTTATAAAGTACACTACAAGTGTACATTCACTACAATTAAGCACACTGTTTTGTCACAAGGGTAACATGCATCAAAGAAGTGCATGATGGGTAGCTTTTATTGTCGTTTTAATATAACGATGTTTGGTTAATTGTATAAGGTAAATGTATATCAGGAAACTGGTCACACTTTTTGTTTCTAATGGCTCTGCGGTGTTAACCGTACAAATAATCAAATTCTCTCAGATAACAAACATGCAAATTAGCACGAATATTCGACTTATAGTCTTAAAATTAAAACTCAAGACTGGTACAACTAACAAGAATAGTTTTGGATTAAGAATAGCATGTAAGACATTGCTGTCAGTTTAGCTCGATAGATGGTTGTATTTGCAGGTGCTCGGCACATTTGATCACGGTCAGGTTTGCTGGCAAAGTGAACAGATCGTAAGATGCAAACCAAATCCGTCAGATATAGCCTAATGTCGTGTGTCAAAATCTAGTGAGCTGCTAAGACGCCTCACACATGCTGTGACTGTCTAGTTAAGATCACTAGGTTTCGAGACACTGATTCTTCAGTCTTAGATGTGGTTTAAGATTCAAGGCAAGCTCAGACCTCAAGTTCAAGCAGCTGGATCAAGTTCTCAGCTAAAATCTCCTCAGTGTTTGTCGTGACATCCATCGGCGGGGATCCACATACTGCTAAATAACCGGCGGGGGAGAGAGACTCGAGTCTTTACCGTTTCACTAAACAATGATGACAAGAACAACACCTCACCCGGAAGACAACAATGCTCTTCTCCCTCTGCGCGTCATCATGTCGTCATCATCAGTCCACTGATGGAGCTTCACTGCCACCTCGCGGTCGAAACCATAGACTGGAAAATAATACACACTGACAGAAAACATGCGTCAGCATCAGAAGAGGGGTTACAACCTATTTTTTACAGTCTATGATTACAACGGGTTTGTTGGCTATTTTGCATCTGTTTTTTCATTGTATTTACTCAAGATTATTTTGGAAAGATTTAGAAACCTTTATTAATAGAAAACTGAAGAGTATGATGGAAATTTGTGTTTTTGATGTGTTTATTTATACACAGAATGACTGTAAAGAACAACATATAGCCTATACAGTTATTTGTTTTATTAGGAAAATACCATATAGCCTACATAAAAAGAAGTGGGCTCAAGGTAAACCAAATTTTTCACATTTTATAAATGACTTCACATTATATGTACATATTTTGGAACAAACTAAAAACAAAAAAGCAACGCAAATATGTAATGCTTTGAAAGCACTGGATTTTATGTAAAACTTTTTTATTTATTTTTTTATTTCCTGGCAGCTAATGTTAATGTGATATTGTGAATATGTCAAACCTCTTGTTCTTGTGGCATTGAATACAAAATAGAATAAAAAAGAAACAAACAAACAAATAAATAAATAAAATGGGTTTGTTCAAGAAACACCAGCGATTTCGAGAGAAAATACTCAGCAAATGTGTTGACTTATGAATTTACACATGGTTTGTCTTAAAGCACATTAAAAAGACCACACAGACATATAAACAACATTAAAAACTAGATTTTTTGGTAGGCTACTATATGGTACATGGTACTATAATATGCAAAATTCTATAAACATTTTCTAAACATCTTTTTCCAAAATTATATCTGTTTTTACAAAGGTCAAGTTATAGAAAGAAAATAGTCTGGAACCTAAAAATTGACATATAGATAGCCTACTGCATATAAAAATGTAATATAAAAAAACATGGTAGAGTCTTGTTTTCATTTTCGTATTGGTCCTGTTGTCCTCAGGACATTTCAGAATTGTTTTTCACAACTATCTTATACTCCAAACAATGTAATGATGTAAAAAAAACTCTTTTTTTATGGATGTCAGAAGAAAAAATGTTTTAATTAATAGTTCTAACTCAAGTGTGCTAAAATAGGCTATATTCCAATGCAGGTGACTTCAGTTTCTTTAATCATTCGTGTGCTGGCTTGAAAGCGTTCGAGAACGTCTTAAATTTGTGAGCTCTCTGAGACAGTGATCCGGCGTTTGGTGTTTTATCAGAACCAGGCCTTGGGTTACCCAGCAGAGGAAACGGCATAGAAGAGCTCAGCTGCTTCACGGAGGATTCAGTCTTCGGCTTGACAGCCACAATCTTTGGAAGAATTAGTACATTTGGTCTTGTACCGGCTCGAAAGCTGTTCTCTTTCTGTGTCTCATTTCTCTTTAGTTCTACTTGACAGGTGAACTCCTCGAACCACTCATCAAACCACTGGTCATCGCTGACATTGTCCAGCCATGGAGTCAGAGACCAGTCATCGGTCATGCACTCCGCTTTTTCAACCTCCTCTATTTTCTTCACCTTCTCTGGGGAAAAAGTATTTTTCTGTTGCATGCTTTTTGGAAGATGCATTAAGGCTTTTTCATCATCCCTCAAAGAACAAGCATTCGTCTGAAGCTCTACACTCGTCTGGAGTTTCACGTTATTTTTCTGGAGCACTTTAACAGAAGAAGTAGGCCTATTCTTCTGAAGGAACTTATATGTATGCTGTTGGTTCTGGGACACACCAGCTAGACGTGTTGGCAAGTTGGTTCTTGCATTTGTTCCCTTTCTGGGAAGCTCATTCTTGCCGTCTTCTTTAACTCGGACACCCCTGTTGGCACAGGAATCATTGGGCCAAAGACTCGAGGCGAACCCCCTGACCTCAGCGGGACCGCAGGACGCAGCGGGACAGAAGAGATGGTTAAGATGGGTCCCCTGCTTTCTGTCATCGAAACGCTTTTTCTTCATTTTCGGCAGTTTGGTAGACGAGCGGGAGCGTGTGTTCCTGTCACCGTTATCATCGTGGGTCGAGCCGAGTCCATGAATCACGATCTGAAGTCGGCGAGGGATCGCAAGCGAATAATGGCCTATCGAGCTGTCACTCATTTAAAATGTGCTGTTATGATGATGCATTATCAGAGATGTGCGCGAACTGCAGCATAACCTTTAAAAGTAAACATCGCGTCACGTTTACAACACTTGAACGCACGTTATCAAAAGCATGGCCGAACAGCTAGATCAATGAGAGTCTTAAACTGAAAATCGAAATTTAATATATTATTAATAATAATAATAATAGGCTAATAGACCTAATAATAATAATAATAATTGGGGAAAATCAATTGTTAAAAGTCATCTTTTGAAAACGGTGATCTTGATGTTGCAATGCTTAAATTTTAAATAGTGTGATATCAGCTAAATTGGGCCACTTTTTGGTAAATCGTTTGGGACAATTATACCATATATGCCTTTCCATGTGTTTTTATGATTAATAATGATGACTGTTTTTGATAATTTTGTGTTGAAATTATGTAATAAAATATAATTATTTAGGCCCTACAGTTCTTGAAACATCAGCTGTGCCAACTGTTTTTGCATGAGCAGTTTCAGGTAAAATGGGCCAGCTGTTCAGGTAAAAGGGAAATAGTAATTTATCATCAATTTTAATTGTAAAACACAATTTCTAGCCAAACATTTAAACTGCATTAAACAAACATAATCATATGTGCCATTTAAAAAAAAAAAAAACATTTTGGGTGCAAACCCAACATATTCAAACGTGCAATTAAAAAAGTCTATTTTGGAACAGCATATAGGCTAGATACAGCAGTGCTCAGTACAACAGTGAATAGATTCTGCATTGTAGTGGAATAAAATAGCCTATATTGCCATGGCTATTTTTAAACATGTAGACCTTACATTTAAAAATAAAGAACTGAACTCCAAAAAACTACTATAGCCTATAGGCCTACTATATAGGCTATAGTTGACGCGATCGGCGACAGCAACGAGTTGATTCTAATATTCAATGCGTTTTAAAATGTTGTAGATTTATGTATATAGCTAGCAGCATATTCTAATCTAATAAATTAGTGACTATGTTTTTAGACAGGTCTTGGTTAATGTTTTTTCCCCAGTTTTGTTCAAGCCTTCAAGGTAAATAAAGCAAGTTTTAAGAAAAAAATTATTTGTCTTGGGGTAGGCTAAAAAGCGCGCGTCTGCTGTCCGGGTGAAAGGCACAATAAACATGATCATAAACAGCTGACTGACTTTTTCATTTGTTGACACAGGTGGTAAATTATATCATATTTAGCCTAGTTGAGTGTGTAATGTATTGTTCATGCAAATCTATATCATGCATTACGGTAGTTCTCCGTGTGTGTGGAGAACGCTGGTTGGAGCGGCTGGTGTGTAACGAGAGAGAGCGGAAGTGAAAGTACGCAGCAGTAAAGCCTCTGCAGTGAAATGGTTGTCTGTGTCGTTCCTCTTAATAGTAAAACATAATAGTGGCGACGAGGTGGTTTCGGAAGCCTCCGTGCATAGAATGAGCAAGAAAGACTCAGACGAAACAAACGGCATAGAAGAGGAAATTGAACTGGTGCGAGTCAAGCAGTAGCGCATGAAGACAGCCACAGTCACATGCTGAGCTCGTGGGAGTAGAGCGGCATCTAGAGCATGAAATTATTACAACAGCCACGAAGGTAACAGCCGGTCTGTTGACATTCACTGCTCGAAGTTAATGACATATATATAAATAAAATAAATAAAAAAGAGTGAGAAAAGAAAGAAGAAAAAAAAAAAAAAAAAAAAAAAGAAAAAGGAACAGCATAATAATAAACCAAGGAAAATGGCCACAATAGGACGAGTGCCGGAGTTTGACAGTACCAAAGAGGATTTTGATACCTATTTGGAGAGATTTGAGCGATGGCTGGCAGCAAATGAAATTGACAGTGAAAAAAAAGCAAATGTTTTCCTGAGTGTTTTGGGACCAGTCGAATATGGCCTTTTGAAAAGTTTGGTTGAGCCAGGAAAAGTGGTTGATTTAACATACCAGGAAATCTCTCAGACCCTTTCCGATCACTTCAAGCCCAAGCCAATTCTGATTGCAGAACGTTTCAGATTTTACCAACGCAACCAAAGTCCTGGGGAAAAAATTTCTGATTACATTCTGGCATTAAAACGTCTGGCAAGTTCATGTGAGTTTGGAACATTTCTGGATGATGCTCTCAGAGATAAATTTGTCTGTGGACTATCTGGAGAAGTTTATCACAGAAGGTTACTGTCAGAGAAGGACCTGACTTTCAAGAAAGCCTGTGATGTTGCTCTTGCACTAGAACTAGCGCAAAAGGACACCAAACAGCTGAGTGCCCAGGCGGCCATAAAGGACACAAGTGTGCATAAGGTACAAAATGTCGGTCGGGGCAGAGAGAAATACAGTGGATGGGGAAATTCTCAATACAGTTCTAAAAAAGGGGCCCAGCAGCAACCTTTTCCCAAGCATAGAATCAACTGTTACCGCTGTGGGAGAGGCAACCACCATCCTACAGAATGTCGCTATCGTAATGAGAAATGCCACAACTGTGGAAAAGTCGGACACTTACAGCGTGTATGTAAGAATCACAAAACACAGCGGCTAGACAATGCTCAATATGTGTCAGCGGACATATCCGACAATCAGTGTGCAGTGGATGATGACCTGTTTGAGCTCTTCACTGTCTACTCTGCACAAGACAAGGCAGATGGCATTTATATTGATCTTCAGCTTAATGGCATAACAGTTAGCATGCAACTAGACACAGGAGCCTCGTTGTCGTTGATTCCAGAGCATATATATACTGAAAAATTGAAAGACTGTTTATTGAGCCCAACCTCCATTCATCTGGCCTCGTATACTGGAGACAAAATCCCTGTGTTGGGTGAGATCAAGGTTCCAGTCACATATGAGGGACAACAGTGTTCACTTCCATTGATTGTGGTCAAAGGAGACAAACCACCATTGCTGGGACGTAACTGGCTCCAGAAAATTTCCTTAAACTGGAGTGAGATCTTCAGCGTGAGACATGTAACACCGGTGAGTGTTCCTTCCCTCTCTGATGTACATGAAAAACACAAACAGCTTTTTCAAGAGGGGTACGGCAAAATTAGTGACTTTAAAGCAAAAGTGAGAGTGCAAGAAGGATCTCAACCTATCTTTCATAAGCCAAGACCTGTTCCGTATGCTCTTAAAGAAGCAGTAGAAGGGGAACTTGATCGCCTGGAGAGGAACGGAATTATCTCTCGGGTTGTAAGGAGCGATTGGGCAGCGCCCATTGTGGTTGTCCCAAAGAAAGACAAGTCAGTTAGGCTGTGTGGCGATTATAAAGTTACAGTGAACAAATGTATTCTTGCAGAGGAATATCCGTTACCTAACGTGGAGGATCTTTTTGCCACATTGGCTGGGGGAAAAGTTTTCAGTAAGATTGATCTGTCTTTTGCATATCAGCAGCTGGAGTTGGATGCTGAATCTGAGCAGTACCTTACCATAAACACGCACAAGGGTCTGTTTAAGTACCATCGTTTGGCCTATGGAATATCCACGGCACCTGCAATTTTCCAACACACAATGGACCAAATCCTACAGGGACTTCAAAATGTAGTGTGTTTCATGGATGATATTCTGGTCTCTGCTCGGTCTCCTGAGGAACATCTGGAAGTACTGGACAAAGTACTGTCACGACTACAGCAACATGGAATAAGAGTGAAGAAATCAAAATGTGAATTCCTCTGTAAGTCTGTGGAATATTTGGGATTCAAGATTGATGAAAAAGGAGTTCATCCAACAGAGAGCAAGGTGGAAGCAATCGTGAAGGCCCCTGCTCCAACTAATGTCTCAGAATTACGCTCCTTTCTGGGACTTCTGAACTACTATGGGAAGTTCGTAGCAAACCTTTCCACGCTGTTGCACCCACTCCACCGATTGCTGCAGGCCAATGTAAATTGGCAATGGTCTTTGGAGTGTGCTCAAGCCTTCAACGCCTGTAAACAGCACCTGTTGTCAAGCAAGTGGTTAGCTCACTACGATCCCAAAAAGCCATTAAGACTCGCCTGTGACGCCTCTCCCTATGGCGTTGGCGCAGTTATCTCACATGTGCTACCATCAGGGGAAGAACACCCCATTGCGTTTGCATCAAGGACTCTGACAGCAAGTGAAAAAAACTATGCGCAGATTGAGAAAGAGGCTCTGAGCATAGTCTTTGGTGTGAAAAAGTTTCACAAATATCTCTATGGCCGCAAGTTCCATCTGCTAACTGATCATAAACCCCTCCTTGCAATCCTAGGCCCCAAGTCTGCCATTCCAACATTAGCTGCCCTCCGTATGCAACGGTGGGCTTTGACCTTGTTGGCCTATGATTATGAAATCGAGTACAGACGCTCTTCTGATCATGCAAACGCGGATGCGTTGTCCAGATTACCGTGCGAGGCAATCTCTACTGGGGAGGAAGAGGGAATGGTGTTTCAAGTCTCACACCTAGATGAATTGCCCATCTGTGCAAGAGATATTTCCACTGAGACTAGGAGAAATCCTTTGCTATCAAAAGTGTTGGACCTAACTTTGTCTGGATGGCCCAATCATGTCACAGATGAACACTTGAAACCGTTCTTTGTAAGAAAAGACCAGCTCTCCACAGACCAGGGCTGTATCCTGTGGGGCTCAAGAGTTATCATTCCTCCGAAGTATAGGGAAAGATTGTTGTCCGAGCTGCATGAGGGTCACCCAGGCATAGTAAGAATGAAAGCATTGGCAAGAGGATACCTTTGGTGGCCGGGTCTCGACCAAGACATTCAGAACTTTGTAAGTAAGTGTGCTCCATGTGAGTTGGGGCGAAACCAACCACCCTGTGCTCCTCTTCACCCTTGGTCCTGGACGACAACACCCTGGGAGCGCATTCACGTAGACTACGCTGAAATAGACAAGCAACACTTCTTAGTGGTTGTGGATGTTCATTCAAAATGGGTGGAAATCTTTCCTACTCAGCTGACCAATGCAGAGAAGACTATAACCCTCTTGCGTCATCTCTGGGCTGCCTATGGGTTCCCAAAGGAGCTGGTATCGGACAATGGCCCACCATTCACCTCTAGGGAGTTCGAGGAGTTCCTAAGGAATAATGGTGTGCGTCACGTTCTGTCTCCTCCATATCATCCCGCCACAAACGGTCAGGCCGAGCGAGTGGTACAAACCTTCAAAAAAGCATGGGAAAGGTTACGAGCACAATCTGTAGCACCTCATCTTCGCCTGGTTCGTTTTCTGTTGACCTACCGCAACACTCCCCATACAGTAACAGAGCGAACACCTGCTGAACTGTTTCTGAAAAGACAGCCTCGTATCCGTCTCACACTGCTAAAACCAGATACATCGGCTGTTGTTCTCAAACATCAAGCTCAGCAGAAAAATGCTCATGACACACCTTCCAGGAAGCTCAGATTTTTTGAGGTTGGCCAGAAGGTCAGGGTGCGGAACTGTCGACACTCAAATCGTGCCTGGCTTCCAGGGGTCATCTTGTTCAAGCATGGGCCTCTCACATACCAAGTGCAAGTCGGAGATCGTAGTGTGAAGGTACATGTGGATCATCTGCTGTCCTCTAATGTACAGGACAGAACGGATGCTATGGGCAGTATCATGGCCAATGACTTTGCTCCGGAGGTGAGTGACAAGGGCAATTCCAGTGTTACCCAGCCCTGTGTTCCGGTTGAAACAGGGACAGTTCCCGGTCCTGAAAGAAGATATCCATTTCGACAGAGAAAAGCACCTAACAGATTAGATCTGTAGTTATGGACTGATTAGTGGTTCCTATTCATAAGAAGTTCTAACCACGTGTATACCAGTATGTTCTAAAAAAAAAAAGGAAAAAAAATCTGTAGTTACATTGTTGCAATTGTTTACCATGTTAAGGAGTTAAAATCTATGGGGGAGGAAATGTAATGTATTGTTCATGCAAATCTATATCATGCATTACGGTAGTTCTCCGTGTGTGTGGAGAACGCTGGTTGGAGCGGCTGGTGTGTAACGAGAGAGAGCGGAAGTGAAAGTACGCAGCAGTAAAGCCTCTGCAGTGAAATGGTTGTCTGTGTCGTTCCTCTTAATAGTAAAACATAATAGAGTGTACAGTAGCCTACACCTTATAAATAATCACTATATTTATAATGAAACGAAACCAACCTCAACAGAAAATGTGGACTAAACTGCGAAGCATCGAAGTTATAGTTGCTTATACCGGTAACCATGTTTTCAGCCATTGTCACAGCACGTAAAGTCAATAAAAGGAAATTTACTTTATAAATGACATACAGGGATTTTAGTCATAATCCGCCATTGCCACATGCAGTAGGTTCTTCATAACCGTTATTTGCTTGAAATGCTCCAGATCCAGGCCTATGTAGATATGTGTAGATATGTGTAGCCTACTGCGGAAACAAAGACACCTACATTTGGATGCCCTTGAGGTAAGCTAAAACATACCAAAAATTTATTTCAAAGTGAACTATCCCTTTAAAAGATGTAGGGAAAAGTATACACTGTTGGGAAATGTTACTGGACAAATTAAACAGTCTGAAAAGAGTTTATTTTCTAAAGGGCCATTAGTGGCTCATACTGTACACTAACGGTCAAATTTTGAGGGAAAATTAAAAAAAAATTTGAAAGAAGTCTCTTCTGCTCACCAAGGATGAATTTGTTTGATCAAAAATACTGTAAAACAGTAATATTGTTAAATATTATTACAAGTTAAACACTAGATGCACACTAGATACAGGAAATTAATCTTTTTTCTCTTCTTCCTAGCTGCTTTCATTTTATTTTCACATTCTTCGTTCAGTGAATGTAAATTACATTTAGTTTTATCTTACATTTAGTTGCTATTGACGCTGCTATCGCTGAAACCACTCAGCTTGCATGACGTACTTCCGCCCGAAAGTATTTTATTCAGACACTTTTTTAAATGATAAATTCAACATTTGTCGACTGAAAAACCACAACTTGATAACTCAAAAATATGTTATGTTCATGTTAAGGTTAACAGTTTTAATAATTTCTCCTTCGATTCTGAGAAATACGGAGGTGCATTGTGTTGGGGTTTACGGGTTCTACTCCTGTTTCAGCTAAAATATCTTAAATAAACCAACATATTTAAATTTTCTTAACGTAATCATCTAGATACAGTGCAATTAATAGTTTGGCTGTACTAGATATTTTATATATTCAGTAGATATCTTTTTACAACCCTACTTTGCAAACCAGAAAAACTACAACTGTAGTGCTGATTTGTATCAAGCTGCATTGAGTAGCTGTAGGGAATTGTAGTTTTTTAAAACACTAGTGTTTTTCTTTGAATTGGAGGTTGTAAATAGTGAGTTGAGTACAGTGAGGAGTTTAGCGGGATTGTAAACAAATCTATGTAATCAGATTTTAAATGTCTAATTTTTAAATGGTTTAAAATATTTTTTAATCATACTTGATATTATACTACATATTACTCCCAAATTGTTGACTATATTCACATGATAACTGAGGACAAGAGCTCTCTATAACAGTTGGTCCCATGTCTGTAACCCCTTTTATTGCTTAATTATAAGCCTTCAAATATGAACCAAGGTGATGTTTCAAAGGTCAGAACAAACAGTGTATGATTATGATTCAGGCCGCATTACAGGTCACAAGTCAGATTGGATCAGAACATTCAGAATATTTATTCAGTTCATCTGGTTGAAGATCGGAGTCATCACGCCGGTATGGAGACAAGTTTGTTGAGGATCAGTGCTGATGTCTGTCGTGTCGAAGAGGCCTTCACAGGCTGATGAGGCTGGCACTTCAGGGATGCGTTGTGGAGGTCCACCATCTGATCTGGATACGGCCCGGATCCGGCTGACTTCAGTAAACCTCGGAATAAACAGAAAGACCAATATTAGCGTAGATGCCATTCTTCTTATGATGTAACGAGTATATCAGGTGTTATAGGAAGTGTTCCAGGTTCCGGCTGAGCTAATCTAGGGGCGTAGAATTTAGTAGGGACGCTAGGGACGTGTCCCTACCAATATCCAGTGACACTGATATATCCCTAGCAATAATTTCGATCAAAACTTAAAATATATTTATATATTGATGTCCCCACCAATTTCAAAACCAAACCTACGCCACTGCTATGCAGCCCAATAATCATTTAACTGATTTTAATAATAGAAATGTATAATGTTCTATATGAATGCCAGGTTAAAGAGATGAGTTTTTAGTCTAAATTTAGAGTGTGTCTGCTTCCCGGACCATGTTAGGAAGACTGTTCCAGAGTTTTGGTGCTAAATAGGAAAATGATCTACCGCCAGCACTTGGTTTTGATATTCTAGGTATTATCAACTGGCCAGAATTTTTTCGCAGTAGACGTGAAGGACTATAATGCGTTAAGAGCTCGCTCAAGTACTGGGAAGTTAAACCATTTAGTGCTTTGTAAGTAATCAGCAATAGTTTAATAGGGAGCCAATGCAGTGTTGACAGAACCGGGCTAATATGGTCATACTTCCTGGTTCTGGAAAGAACTCCAGCGGCTGCGTTTTGGACCAACTGGACTTTGTTTAATAAGCATGCAGGGCAACCACCCAGTAGAGCAGGGGTCAGCAAGTAACTTTGGCCGATAGCTAATATTTCTTTTAGCCAGTAGATGGTGGGTCAACGACTTGTTTTTCCATTTCCTGAACTAAAATGAAAAAACGAATAACGACGAGTTTTCTGATTGTGTGCTCCAATCAAAAATAGAAAAAATGAATTACTGGATTAGAACATTTTCATTTTAGATTTTTAATTTAACACCTTAGCTATAGGCATATATCAATGAAATCATTTTAAACAGATCAAGTACTATTGTGGTAACAGATTACAGCCATTATAATAAAAGTGTGAATAGCAATCATGCCTCATTCGCTTACAGTCCAACTTTATTCCTTTACCGCTATTTTTATTATTATTTATTCACACACACATACACACCTAAGGTTTAAGGAGGTCTGCGCGGGACTGTTTTTCCCCGTCCCGCACCCACAAGGTTCTATTCAGCATCTGCTTAAAATACACTCTGTGTTCACCCGCTTTAATTCCCGACCTGAATACGCTGTCGAAAGATGTCGGGAGCGGGTTATTGTCAGTCAGACCGCCTATCCGTCCAAAGTTCCACCAGAGTTCCGACCGCTACCATCTTTATACTTTAAAATGTAATCCCGCGCTGCATGATTCCTTATGGGCGTTTCACACAGTATGCGGCGGTGAAATCCCCGCGTGGCTACGGCTTTTCTCAAGTAGTGGAAGACTTTTGTGCAGCATTTAGTGCAAATATTTTTTATCAGGTAATACGAATAAAAATAGGCTGAAAAAAAAACAGACTTCCAAAATAATCAGGCGAGGCAGAAAATATTGCTGTCGCCTGTTGCCGACCCCTGCAGTAGAGGTCTTCACGGGTCCACTTGGATCCGAAAACCCGAGGTCCGACCCGAGACCCGAGCGGGTTCGGGTCCAAAACTCCCGACGAGTGTCTCGGACACGGGTCGGGTTCGGTATCAGTAGCCTTGGGTCTCGGGTAATTTAAAATAAATATGACTTTTCCAAATGGACCCGAGAAGACCCGAATTCTTTTAAACTATGCTGGGCATTTAAAGGGTACTTATTATGGCATTTAAAATGTTCCTAATATTGTTCTGGGAGTCCACAACAACAGTTTTACATGCATGCAATGACAAAAAACACTTTTGTTGTCTTATAATATGTATTTATTTTTACCTGATTTGCTCACCGACTCCCTAATGATTCGTTTGACGACTCATTTGTCCAAACCCCGCCTTTGCGTGACGCTAATCGGCGGTGATTGGTCAGATGACGCAGTCAGTTATTTTTCGCGTTAGCCCAAAGCTTAAACATATTGATAAAGCACTGCAGTACTACAATACACTTCACATAATTTCACATATTTCAAAAAACAAAACAAAAATGACATTGGAGACCTAGAAGCTGCTGAGCGTAACTCTCTCACACACACACACGCACACACACACGCACGCACGCACACACGCACACACATACATACTTATTGAGCATGCTACAAAACTAGGGCTGGACCAGAATATTCGAATATTCGTTCGGTGGGTTGGTATTCGATTTGAAAATGTGACATTAGAATATTCGTTTTTTTTTTGCAAATCTGGCATCCCCCTCGAAACGGTTCTCATTCGCGCTTGTATATGTTTTACACTATAAAATCTGGTGAAATACAATACTTTACATATAAATTCATTATAGCTACTTAATAAATAGATATTTGCTTCTTCTTGGACTACTAAAAGTGTTCCTGCAACGGGAGTATTCTCTGGCTAGAGCGCAGAACAGCAGAGTTTGTATGGACAGAAGTGAATGCCTGAGCTTGTATTTTGGGTTAAGCTGCATTGCTTTGACATTGTGGAAAATAGAATAATAGAAACAAAATATATTAAAATGTATGTAGTATTAAAATGTATGTATGTATTAGTGTGTTTTATATCACTAGTGCAGTGTCCGTTCTCGGAGCATATAAGATATTAGACAGCATATCAGAGTCCATTCTCTGCTCGCGTGAGGCGCGCCGCTTCTTTATTTACATCTACCCTACTTTGTCAGTAATTTGTTAGTGAGACTATTAGACTAGCCTACCTTATTAGAAGTATTGCATAAGTTACAGACCTGTGTGTGTTTTATATCACTAGTGCAGAGCAGTGTCCGTTCTCGGAGCATATAAGCTCTGCTCGCGTGAGGCGCTCCGCTTCCCGCTCGCACTGCTCTGTAGTTTATTAAAAGTTTATTAATTCTGAACGTGTCGCGTGTCGCCTGTCTATCTATATTGCACCAAATACACTGCACTCCCTTGTGAAGTCGTTTGGATGAACGGTTCTCGAAATAATAATAATGCGCTGATGATGATCATGCGCATTTTACAAGCACTTCAAGAGGCACACACACACACTTGCACACACGACACACGCAAGGTCTCTCCCCCTCTTTGTTGTGCGTGCGCTACACGGTTTGGAGCTCGCGAGCTCTAGATTCCGGGAGATTTTAACACATTTGCGGGCATCAGGGAGCCGCTATCAGTATGTGGGAGACTTGGGATGTCTGAGACGTATAGAGATTCCGAAGCTTCGAATATTCGATGTTTATTCCTACCAAAGCTTCGAAGCTCAAAAAATGGTATTCGGACCAGCCCTATACAAAACCCATAAAAGCAACAATTATTAATAGTACTTACAGGGTGTGATTCGGAGGAGGAAGCTGATCCAAATAAACTTGGTATTGAACCTTCCTATATCAGCCGACTCACGAATCCACACTTAAAAGCATTTGTGTTTGTGAAGCGATCGTGATTAAAATGACGCGAACACACACAAGGTTCGGGTACAGTTGTAAATATAAACTCTAGCCACTGAGTCTTCACATGCTTGTCCCTGGGCAGTGAAAAAAAAGTTTGTCTCTGTCTGCTCGGCGTGCGCACTGAGTGGGCGTGTCGAATTCAAATAACTTATACAAGTGACGTACGAAAGTTAGAGAAAATGCATCGTTCGTCTATCGATTCATATCAGCGACTCAGAGTCGACTCTTACTTTTGAGAGACAATAACTTTGTATACGGTGAACTTTCATATTTAAAACTTTGCAGGATGTTTTTGTTCACTTAGATCTATGTTACACACTACATGAAAGGTAATTTTCAAAATTCCATGATAGGTACCCTTTAAAAGTATTTAAACTTATGCTTACTATATTTTTGGTTGAATAGATCTTGCACTTTTCCTACCAGAACATTGACACGATCTCTGGTACTGGGTGTTGCGGCTGAGGAGCTGGCAGATGTAACAACAGACAACAATTCATTTCATAAAACTGTATATTTCCTGAGTCTATTTCTGTGGATGTGTATATAACCAATACCTTTGAAATGCAGTGCAGAGCTCTTTGCTGCTCAGTTCAAACACCTCGAATGTGGACTTTTGGCGGTCAAATGATAAAATGGCTGTTTCCACACCCAAATCCTCAAGCTTGGACACCTTTACACTATTTAGATAAAGAAGACAACCACACAAATAGTAAATCATTTACTATAGACAAAACCTGTCCAACACTCTGGTTTACTTGGGTTGTGAAACCCATTTCTCTGTAACAACTCTGTAAAAACAAGATAATGTGTAAAGTACTGTAGATGACCTGATGTCTCTTTCAATACACACAGCAGTCTTACACTGATGAATGCAACTTGCGTGAGTGAAGTACTTGCCAAATACTATCTTGAAAATCTGTTTCATGACCCTTGTAAACTCATGTTTATGTTGTTTAACTCATGACATGTTGTTTGTTAGAGTGGCACTAAAGTAAACCTTACTTCTATGACACTGGTGTCCAAACCAGCAGCAGATGCAGCTCTTGGTATTAATTCTGAACATCTCATTGCAACCCGCTGGAAGTTGATGCTGTAAAGGGAGACAAAAAGTTTAGGTAAAGAGATATTAATGTTACATATGCAGGCAGACAGACAGGTTTTATTTTTCAAGTTCAATGTCGAGGACAGCAATAAATGCGACACACACAGACACCACATTCTATTTACTCGAGTGTTCGTGTTTTGCATGAATGTAATTGTAAGCTTCCTCGTGTGGGATCAAATCCAGCCAAGCTTTGTTCAAACCCACAGAACTTTATTTTACATTCTAGTCAAGATCCCAAGATTTACAAACAGCCATAAAATACGTCTTGGCTTTGCCCCACTAACACAGAACGTTTAGGGAACGTTAGGGAACGTTAGTTTATGGTTCTCTAAAGGTTAGTTCGAACCAAACCAAAAACTAACGTTTAGGGAACGTTCCCTCAGGGTTATAACGTTCCCTAAACGTTAAGGGAACCAACCAACTAAAACGTTCTCCTGTGGTTGCAGCATACCTTCACACAACGTTCCCGTTTGGTTGTTTTTGGTTGTTCTGGGTTTGAAATGTTTATTTCAGCTCCATTTAATGACGTATATAAAAGGTTTGCAGTCACTTGATTTAGATTCACTCAAAAATGGTTCGTCTTATGAAATATAAGTAAGATAAACAGCATAGTAAGAGAATATATTTATTTTTATGCTGATAATAAATTTAGCTAAAAACAATACTTTTTTGCTTGATTTTGATTTTTTTAACTGTATTAGTTAAAAATACTTAAAACAAGAATCTATCAATAGAACGATTTTTACAACTAAGAAAATTCACTTCTTTCATTCCACATTTCACTTCTAAGTGCGCAGTTCGGTCCAAATCCAACCGTTACACCCCCACACCAGTAGGGGGAAAGGCCTCTGCTTTCAGGTGACCGGTTGTACTGGCTTCCGTGTTGTGCTAGATTTACATACACCAAAGTCCTTCTTCTGGTCTGGATCGATACACAGAACATGCCTGGGAACCCGTCTTCTTTCAGGTAAATGGACACTCGAGATTAATTGGTGTGTTTGAGCACAGGTATATTAGCCCTAGACACGTTTTAGTTAGTGCTAACGTTAGCTCCCAACTTAACTGACCAGTTCATGTTGCCTAGTAGCCTACAAGCCATCTTGTGTAGGCTAGTTACATTTTTTCCCGTCTCTTTATAGAAATACACACGCACTCACACTGTTTGTGAGTTTCATGAAGGATTAAACAAATAATAATAGTTCGGTAAAATATTTGTATAATAGTTTTCTGCTATCCCTGTTAGAATACATTCAGAACATGTTTCATTTATTCCTGTACCGTTGGCATCCCTGTGCCGTCGAGCAAATAAGGGTGTGTGATGTTACACACTGTAACGTTAGCATTACACTTTACGTTTAAACAGTAAATAATAAGAAACTCTATCTAATGGTTAAGTGTAGGAAAGAGTGGGTAACGTTAGTTAGTAGTATGAGAGAGAGCAACACACTCCATTTTATTTTAAAATTACCCTCTAAAATGCTGATTGGCCAGGTTGCCTGACGTCAAGGCGTGTGACGCAACAAGGACGTTCCAGATTGGCTGGGAGAAATGGATACGTCTACGTAGAACCCCGTTCACTATCAGGAAGAATTGGAAAAACAACCAACGACCTACACAGCTTCACATTCTCACGAAAAAGTAAGTGAAATACGCTACAGTTTCATGATGTTGTGGTTGTAATACAAGTGTTTGGGGTTTAACCTTAAGCCTTTCCCTCGTAGGGCTTTGTTATATTCCGTCACTGCGCATGCTCATATGACTGTTTTGGGTCCTGTAGCTGTAATCTGGATTTAGCTCTAGCTAATGGCTGTACTAATATATATCTTTAATGCATATATATTGGGCTTTGTATGCTGGTGCACAACGTGTATGCTTTGCCACATTGTATGTTTTGTGTCATCATGTTAACCTGCTTGCGTTCTTGTTACAAATAAGATATACTGGTTCTTTTAATTAATTAGCATTTCTATGGCTGCTGTGTCTCCCCATTAGAAAGTCTCTGGGCTACGACGCCCATGGACAAACCTATGGATGAGACCAGTGACTCCTGCAGCGAGGAACACCACCCATAAGGTTCACTCAGGTACTTCTGGGTCAAATATACAGTCAAGAAAATCTGGCTCTGTACAGGTGACCTATTGCTGCTATACTATATATAAATAAATAAATAGTTTTCTCTGTATGGAAATACTGCTTTGTTCTGCTACTGGCTCTCAAAAAAGTACAGAAGGAATTATTTACACCATTAAAATTTTCTTTTTGTAATCTGTACAAATTGTTTAGTCTTTTATTTCAGATGAAACTGTTCCACAAGCAAGAAAGCATTCCAGGACAGAGTGTGTGTCAGGAAGCCCTGTCCGTAAGTTAACATTTCTGCATGCATTTAAGAAACCAGAGTCATATTTCCTACCATGGAACTACTGAGTACTGACATTCAACCTGGTGCATATCATGTGACTGTTCTGATGTGTTTGTCTCTTTCTGTCTTTTTACAGGCCTGCAGATGCCTCCACCACCTGCATGTAAGGTTTTTTTTTTTGCCATGCGCAAGAAACCTGCCATAAATGAACTGACCAATATTCATATCTACTTTCTTTTTAGTCAACACCACACAGAAAACCAGCCAGTCACCCAGAATTGAATGGGTCTATTGTGACGCAAGCTCAGCCTGAAGGTACAGTGGCTTTGAATTTTCCAATTAAATACAATTTCATGACAAGGAACTTGAGAGTAACTTGATTCTTTTTGTTGTTGTAAACAGCAGAACTCATCACACAGAGGGAGGTGGCTCAGCCATGGAGACGGAAATGAGAGGTAAGAAGACTAACTTAAGTTGTTCACATATGCAAGTATATAATGTATAGCAACTAAAACTAACACCAATAATTTTTTCCATAGCCGTGAGGACATCCATTACCCGCATGGCACAGCAGATGGATGCATTTGAGGAGAAGATGGATGAGCTGCTCATGCTCTTAAGGAGCTCCTAGTCACCTCCCTCTGCTCCAGTCGATGACATGTTGCTGTCGCCATGCTCTACAGTCACAGAGTTCGACAGGAGTCTCGGTCAACAGGAGAGGAGGGACAACATGGTAATTAAGTGGCCATAGTCCTGCCCTAAGATTAACACTATATAATTGCATAACTTCAAATATCATTATAACTGAACTTACGGCTCTTACAAAATGAGATTGTACAAGCTCTCCACTTTGTTCTACATGTATCATTTGTATTTCTATATGTTTTACAGCAACTTTTCCTGACAACCCTTGGAGGTTCGACCAGAGGTACTGCCATGCGTCGCATGCTACGGCAAGTGGCAACCAATGACGTGCTGAAACAGTATAGTCTGCGGGGCAGAAAGGCAAAAAGAAGGCCTTCCAGGACCTGACAATCTGCAGGGTTATTACAGGTAGGTGTTATTTTATTGTTCACATCAGTATTATTCTTAGCTTGAAGGTTTTAATTTGACTTGTAACTATGTTTCATTTTGACTTCTACTCTAGCGACCTCCAAGAAAAACTTCCATGCGCTGCAGCAGACGCGGAGGACTTGATTGGGCAAGTGCTAAAGTTTGCCCCACACAGACGGTAAATTGAAATTCTTCTATGTGATGTTCATAATAATCAATGGAATGGGTAAACTATCAATATTTGTTATCATAAAAAACAGGGTTGTTAGTAAAGCAATTTGTCTTGCTTTTGTCAATGTGTTCATTCTTAGTATGACATATCAAACTTTTGTTTCTTTCTTTTTAGGCCAGCTGAGAAGGACTCGACCTTCAGAACCATGGAGCCCTATTTTTGTTATTATATTTTTGCCACTTTGGCCATTCACCTACACATTACATACTTTATGCATCTTGCACACTACATTTGCACTATTACTTTGCACTCTTCATCCCACTCCATTTGTACTTGTATTGATATTATGTCATAGTTGTAGGGCTGGGTAATAAATATCGATTTCTCGATATTAATCGATTCTCATTTTTACAAACCGATATCGATTCTTAAATCTCAAGAATCGATTAATCCTGTTTCATTTAAATTAATGGAACATTGTAGCACGCATCCAAAACATCGCAATAATCTTTGTCCTTTGTTACTATTGATATGAAACCGTGTGAATTTTCAAATTACGTTCATTTTCTTTTGAAATTCAAAAACACAAATACCGTTTTGGCGCTGTGGCGTGAGATCGCTCTGGCTCAGCTCAAGAGAAGGAGCAGCGCGGAGCGCTTTGATCTCTTCCGGCTTAATAATACCAATACAGCGCAAAAATAAACATTAATGAGCATCTGAAAGTGTGTTAAAAGATAGAGTAAAACTTATAGAAATCCGTATCATGTCACATTGATTCGCTCAATCAGTGTTTCAACCGTGGAAAGACGTCAGTTAAACAGCTTGTAATCAATGTCATGAATCGTCATATTTACCTCAGAAAAACCACATGTGGCCATAAACTTGTTAGTCAGCTAGAAAAAATAACTCTAGAGAGGAGCATTTTGTTAAAATATAAGCACAATATTACATATGCATTATAATCTTAATGTTCTTCAATGTTTTATGCATATTTGAATAAATCTGGCAGCCACCATTTAAATGTTTATATTTCATATAATCTTATTATAAAAAATAAATAAAAGGGTAATTTAAAGTCCCTGTAAAGGTAATTAAAAAAAAAATTCTAAACACATTATAAATGTTTATTTATTGTAACATATCCAAAATAATCAATATTGTATCGAATCAGAATCAAAATCGAATTGAATTGCAAGCTTGTGAATCGAATTGTGAAATTTGTGTCAATACCCAGCCCTACATAGTTGTATACTAAAATTGTATAAATCTGACTCTGATTCTTGTATTATTTTTTTTTAGGCCTTTTATTTTTTTGTATTTTCATTTTATATTAAAGTTTTAAATCCCATCAAGTTTGCCTGTTTGTTTGTTCATTCATTCATTCCTGCTAATATATAATAATTAATTCCTGCTCATGCAGGAATTAGTAATACAGTTTAAAGTAATAATAAAATTGGTACCATTGTTGTTAAAGTTATTTAAAGGTTAGGAGAATGTAAAAAAGAACGTTAGGGGAACGTTCCCTAAAGGTTGCCTAAAGGTTGCAATGTAACCAAAAACTAACGTTCCCTAAACGTTCAGAAAACTTTCCATGGGAACCAAAACCTAACCTAAACCATAACCTTCAGGGAACGTTCCCACAACCAAAAACTAACGTTCCCAGAACGTTCTGGGAACCATAAATTGTTAGCTGGGTGAATATTTCACTCAAGTCAATATGAGTAACGTTAGGGGTATGATATAGCTTCAGTGGAGCGTTAACTGTAGCCTTTACAGTGTGGAAAAAGTCCTTTTTACAAGCTAACTTAGTGTTTGACTAGAAACTAAATTTCCCCATTAGCTTCAGACGTAAAAACATACTTATTAGCAACGTTAATGCTCACATAAAGCGTAACGTAACGATAGGCTAATAACGTTAGCATTACGAACACAATTGCAATATGGTTATATCATGTCAACACATGTCACGCAACATTAAAACACATTTTATGTATTGTTTTCCCTTATTGACTAATTAGTTACAGTTTAAATGCTCGGTTTTTATCATTTAAATGGTCTTACCTGAAAATATCAAGCGGGAAATATCGAAAACATCGCTGCGTCATCCAGATCCAGTAATTAAGTTAGTCAACCCGATTAGCGGCGAGCTGGATTCCTCTGGACAATATTGGATCTGGAGTCTTCTCTTGTGATTAACCATGTGGATGGATGATAACAGCCTTCTGAGCAGACCAGTATAGGCGAACCAAGCTACCCTTCTGGCCCATATCTGGCTGATAACCACGGATAACGCCCATTCAATCGAGTGATAACATTTGAAGCGGGTGATTATTTTAGTTTTTGTGCGTTCTTGTGGTCCAAGCCTCTTTTGGACCCCGCTTCACCCCATCAGAAGGCGAAGATTCTGCTTTTGATCTTTTATAAAGGTACATGAGGACAGAATCAGGCCTTCTATCACCCATCGGAAGAAGGGGTGTCACATATGACTTCAATTTCTTCAAGGATAATTTCGTTTTCTGATGGATGTTTTCTATACTGTCTTGAAAGCTTTTCTTTGCCCCCTTAATGGAAGAAGCTATCTCCTGCTTCAACCCATCTTTCTCCATCTGAACCTCATCTTTCTCCTGCTGCAACATTGGGCTCAGAGACAACCCTTCAGGTAGATTAAAGCGGGCCTTTTGACCTTTCTTCACTTTCTTTGCCTGCTTTGTGGGAAAAGCATTGCTCTTCGCACTGAGGCTCTG
Source organism: Chrosomus eos (assembly GCA_036326025.1). Classification (NCBI taxonomy): domain Eukaryota; kingdom Metazoa; phylum Chordata; class Actinopteri; order Cypriniformes; family Leuciscidae; genus Chrosomus; species Chrosomus eos. The sequence continues at coordinate 5,529,165 of CM070836.1, read as the reverse complement.
AGGGACAATTTCTGGAGGATGAGTGAAGTCAACATCTTCCTCGTTCTTTAGCTCGTCTACAGAAGAAGCATTCGTCTGGAGTGTCTCTTTAGAAGAAGCATTCGTCTGAAGTTCCTCAACAGAAGAAGCATTCGTCTGAAGTTCCTCAACAGAAGAAGCATTCGTCTGAAGTTCCTCAACAGAAGAAGCATTCGTCTGGAGTGTCTCTTTTAGAAGAAAGCATTCGTCTGAAGGTCCCCTACAGAAGAAGCATTCCTCTTGAGTTCCTCCACAGAAGAAGCATTTTGCTGTAAGAACTTTTGTCTATTCTGAAGCAAGAATTGTCTCTGGGGTACAGCTCTTCGAAGTGGTGTAACCTTGGCCTGCCTCTGTCTTTGTCTCCACAGACACATCACTTTGAAATGGTTCTAAGCTCGCTCTTGTATTACCAGTTGTCTCCTCAGGCACACTTCGTAGGCCATTTTCTGAACCGCCTTTGTGATCTTCATTAACCTGCTGCGTTTCTTTGGGAGAAAAATGCTTCCTGAGCAAAGACTTGAACTGTTTTTTCACAATGAAAGTTCTGACTTCTTCTACTTGTGACTTTACAAGGAGGCCTTTGTCGGCACAATAATTATGCCTGCTGAACTTAGGAAAGGGCGCCAAACTCCTGACTACAGAGTTGGGGATATAGCCATCTGGAGCAACGGGCCAGATTATTTTGTCCTGGAGATTCCTCTGCTTACTGACATCGGACATCCTGATTTTATCCGACAATTTGGTAAGTGCCATCGCGAATAACGAGTAAAGAGACCGCAAGCTAACAATCACGCTGTAAAAGTCTGCGAGGAATCACTAGAAAATGTGTGTACTAGGCTAGCCTACTCTTATGGCGTCATCGCATTGTGACGTCCAAAAAATTCCAAATAGCCTAAGATAGTCTTTAAAAGTAAACAACACGTTTAAAACAAAATTACAGTTTTGACCACAGATTACCATATTAAAAATGATTTGATACAACGTTGAATGAGCAAGCTGTTTTGAGCACCTAAACCGGAATACCGGATCGGCATTCTCAACTGTCAAATAATTTCAATAATTTGGCTACAATATTAGCTATTATTATTTTTTTATTCGCTAATAATACTGATAGTCCTACTATTTTTGTTGCTGTTGTTACTGCACAGAAATAATTTGATTACTGATGCTGTCAAAATCAACTGGTAGCTATAGCCTGGTATATATTTAGCTATAATAAATTTAGTTAAAATTATTATTAACTTTTTTCGTTTTTATCATCACATTTCAATATTTCCAAGAAACACATGGAATCATTGAAATTTGATGATAAAATATATATAAAGAGTTCAGATGCAAAAGCCTCTAAATGCCATCTGAAATTTTCTTCTAAAATGATAATTTATCAAACTCATATATTTAAGTTCAATAATTTCACTTAAATGGCAAGAAAAATTACCCATTAATTGTCATGTAAGTGAAATTACTGAATTTAAATATACGAGCTTGATAAAAAATGATCATTTTAGAAGAAAATTTCAGATGGCATTTAGAGGCTTTTGCATCTGAACTCTTCATATATATATATATATATATATAATATATAATATATATATATATATATATATATATATATATATATATATATATATATATATATTGTAATAAATATCTTAAAGCGTGTATAGGAACCTACCAATCAATGAACCGACCGGGTAGATAGTACAGAATATAGCCAACGTACTTGTCTGTTTCTTATTAGCTAAGCTCCAAAAAAGGCTAATATGCAGAAACCCACACAAGGGTTGTCCTAATTTAGATCAAATTGGAGATTAGATAGAATTAGATAATTGGTGGAATTTTTTTTTAAATGTAACAAAATTGTTAGATGCAAATACAATCACAAACAATCAGCTACAATAGGCATATACTTCACAAGGAGACAATAAAGCACCATTCACGCTCATATTCATGTATATTTCATGCAGTTTGGTCCTTGAGTTTGATAGAATCAGTGACAGACTGACAGTTTAATTTAGGAGCATTTTTAAAAAAAAATCAATCAACATCATCAATCAATCAATCAATCTGCATACAATTTTGAGGACTTTTGAACGCAGAATTAGAGTTCACTAATGGTTTCTATGTGAATCCCACACTGGCCCCTGCAGGCATCAGCTGACAGTCCCATGGCGGAGATGCTCAGTCACTATTGGCACCTGGATGGAGATAGACAGAGGAAGAAGGAAAGGAAAACCCCTTCATCTTTGGAGGCTATGGACAAAAAAAGACTGAGAGGGTGAAAGGATGGAAACAAGGTCAGAGACAAATATTTGCTGTTACTTACAATTTTGAAGTTTGTATTTTCCACTATATTACATTTCATTTTGATTGTTTTTCAACTATATATTGACAAATTTACCTCATCACAGCACACTTATAATAAGACAGCCAGTGTGATAAAGGCAAGGTAACAACCAGAGAGTCTGCATTCAATAATAATATTAATCACTGCAAGCTGAAAAAGAAGTTATTCATATGCAAGACAAACAGATATTTCAACTTTATTTTGTCGCATCATAAATTACATTTCCACCACAGTCAGTTATTGCAATACATGCTGATGACAGCAGACGTTTTATAATGACATGCCAATTAGTAATTCAGCGTATTGTTCCCAAGTAATAATTCAATATTTTCAGAGAATAATCTGCATAGAAAAGCAAAGCCTTAACAGTCAAGCTCAACTGAGTGATGAAAATGTTATTTTTCTTGGTAACACATTATATTCTAAAAGTACCTATACAGACATTTTCATGTTATGATGATACATGAATCAGGGAGTCATCTGTCTAAAAATATAATTTCACTTTTTTATATGAAACTGCTGAACAATGTACATCATATTAGCGTAACATACAACATATTCATTGCAATGCATATGATAAATGTTCATTTAGCTTTGAAGGCCCAAGTGGGTAATCAGTATTAGTAGTTGTAGTATTATTAGTAGTAGTGTTTATTAGTAGTAGTGCGTATTAACATGTTTTTTTTTTAGTAAAAGGGATAGTTCCCCCAAAATGAAAATTAGCCCATTTTTTACTGTTTATGACTTTCTTCTTTCAGACAAATACAATTAGAGTTTTATTAAAAAAATGTCCTGGCTCTTCCAAGCTTTATAATGGCAGTGAATGGCTGTTTCTGTTTTGAAGTCCATAAAAGTGCATCTATCCATCATAAAAGTGCTCCACACTGCTCCGGGGGGTTAATAAAGGCCTTCTGAAGCGAAGTGATGCGTTTGTTTAAGAAAAATATTCATATTTACCATGTTACAAAGTAAAATTCGAGCTTCCGGCCATAAGCATAACATCTACTTGTGCCTAAAGCGCAAATTGTGATGTCAGAAGTAGCGTAGTGCGTCATGGCGTAGCGTAAAAATCAGCAGTACGTCGCATTACTCGCATAAGTTGCGCTTTAGACTTGGAAGTGACTAAAGTGGAATCCGTATGTTCGTTTGGCCGGAAGCTAGAATTTTTCTTTGTAACATGTTGAATATGAATATTTTTCTTAAACAAACGCATCGCTTCCCTTCCGAAGGCCTTTATTAACCCCCCGGAGCAGTGTGGAGCACTTTTATGATGGATAGATGCACTTTTATGGACTTCAAAAGAGAAAGAGCCATTTACTGCCACTATAAAGTTTAGAAGAGCCAGGACATTTTTTAAAGGTACAATATGCAGGATTTTTCACCACCAGGGGTCGCTAACCTCTTACAATAACAAAGGCGTATATTGATGACGTATATTCCGCATTAAGCGTAATTATGGATCTTGTCGTCAAGCTAATGGATCTTTTATGGATGAGTGAATACGTTGTTAACATGACTGAGGTGTGAAGCAGGAGCGATTGCTAGACGTAACGTTATACCAGCGCCACACGCAACGCGAGTCCCGCGGATATGAAGGAATGTATTGTAGTCCCGATACAATCAAGTGCTGAATTACTACTCACAGGTCAGTTTATTAGACAAATTATTTTTATTTTTATTTATTGACGTCATTGACTGGCGACTCCTCACCGCTGCTCACACGCCCCGTTTCCTTGGTTAAAATCGCAATTTTCTCACGATTTACAAATAGTTGGAAACATTTGGGATATGGTAAGTAATCAACTAAACAAAATATATAACATTGGCCTAGTGGTTTTTGAATATTTTACTGCAAAAATCCTGAATATTGTACCTTTAATATAACTCCGATTATATTCGTCTGAAAGAAGAAAGTCATATACACCTAGGATTACATAAGGGGGAGTAAATCATGGGCTAATTAAAATTTTTGGGTGAACTCACCCTTTGAAGGATTAGTTCACTTTTAAAAAAAACTTTTGCTGATAATTTACTCACCCCCATGTCATCCAAGATGCCCATGTCTTTTTCTTCAGTCGAAAAGAAATTAAGGTTTTTGATGAAAACATTCCAGGATTTTTCTCCATATAATGGACTTCAATGGGACCCAAACGGTTCAAGGTCCAAATGACAGTTTCAGTGCAGCTTCAAACGATACCAGACGATGAATAAGGGTCTTATCTAGCGAAACAATCGCTCATTTCAAAAATAAATAAAACATTTTAAGTTTTATAAGCACAAATGCTCGCCTTGCTCTGTTCTGTGATGACTCTGTTCTAGTTCATTGCGTCTGTCACGTGACAAATGAACGAAACACTCGGAAGGTAAATTAATTATTTATGTTCCCTGTGAATTATTTTTGACTGTCACTGCATTATAATGATTTCTTAATTCAAAATATGATCAAGATTGCGTAGTTGGATGTGTTCGGGGAATTTAGCGGTTACAAGTATAACGTTTAAAGCCACTTGAATGAACGAAATGACTCGAAAAAAGATTCGTTCATTTTGATGAACGAGTTCGAACAGGAGAGTCTCAACGTAATTGCAGTATCACGTGACGTCACGAACGCGCATCACAGAACAGAGCAAGGCGAGCATTTGTACTTATAAAACTTAAACTTTTTTATTTATTTTTGAAATGAGCGATGGTTTCGCTAGATAAGACTATTCATCGTCTGGTGTCGTTTAAAGCCATTTGCAAGCTGCACTGAAACTGTCATTTGGACATTGAACCGTTTGGGTCCCATTGAAGTCCATTATATGGAGAAAATCCTGGAATGTTTTCATCAAAAACCTTAATTTCTTTTCGACTGAAGAGAAAGACATGGCATCTTGGATGACATGGGGGTGAGTAAATTATCAGCAAAAGTTTTTTTTTTAAAGTGAACTAATCCTTTAAGATGGCTTACACTAATGTGTGAGTGTATTTAGCAATGACAGAATCAATTCATGTGTGAAAGAAGATGTAGAAAAGGTGTGGAAATGTTGCAGTTCTTGACATTTAAGCCCCAGTAAAACGTCTCCAGCAGCCTATTTGGCACTGAGGTCCACCACGAGATGCTGGTACGCCATGGTCTTTCCTTTAAAACTGGCCGCTAACAGAATATCCTTATTGTCAACAGACACCAGACTGAACCCTCGCGGCGCTAGCATGTTCAGTTCCTGAAAGGGCAGGAACCTTTGAGTGAGGTCGTCCCACAGATAGATCCGAGAGAAGGAATAATCGCTCCCCAGCAGAAGGTACTGCCTCACTCCCACGCTGAACGGATACACGGCCATTGAGCCGCGTGACGGCAGGGTTTGGATCTCCACGAAGCGCTGGTTGTCCCAGCGGAGGATCTTCGAGTCTCCTATGAAGCGCGTGAGGCAGAGATACAGCACTTTTCGCACCCAGAAGTGCTTCACCATCTGCACATCGCCTGAATCTGTGATCAGTGAGTGGTAGAGGAACTGGCGCTGGCTGCGGTTCCACTGATACACCACCGGGGGCTGCGAGGAGCTGGAGAGGATGAGGCGAGGTTTGCCGTCCATCTCGAGGAAGTCGATGTGTGTGTCTCTGTGCCAGGGATGGAGAGACTGGTGCGAGTAAAAGCCGTTACTGTTCCAGCGGTACAGGCTGGTGGAACCGGCTTTGGAGCTGTCGACTACAGCAAAATACCAGTCGCCTTCAATCTGGAAAGTCTCGATGAAGTTGGGTTTACGGACTCGGGTGGTGTCGATGTCCTGGATTTTGACGAAACGCAGTGGACCTTCCTCCCATCTGACAACAACAACGGGATGTCATAAGAAGAATAGATGATGATGATATATTTACATGCAAATATTATATAAATCTAACTTTTTGAGGTATTGAAATAATAAGGTGCATTCAGTAGTTTGGTGATACGTTTTACCACGTTTTACACAAATTAGGCCCTGTTTACACCTGGTATTAAGATGTCTTTTGGTCGATCGGATCACAAGTTGATGACGCTAAATACAGGTGTAAAGCTATAAAGCACATCAGCTATATGTGCTCACACTTGTAGTTCGGTTAGATTTGTTTGTTTGGTCCGGACCAAAAAAATAAATTTAGTCCTGGTTCGCATAGCTTTCAAATTGGCATTTTTGAAAACACCGAACCTAAAGACATAGGAATGTGTTCACAACCTGATTGGTCCACTTTTATTATGCATATTTCGCTACAGAACTTACCCAACATCCAAAACAATGCTGTGTTCTGAGCTAAATGCGCTCGTTGTATGTGCATAGCTACATATGATGGTATTTTGACCAGCGGAGAACTCGTGAAGAATTTATAAAATTTGTAAAGGAGTAATAAACAGCGGCAGGGATCCCTCCGTCTCTCACACACCACACACACACACACACCACACACACACACACACACAGATCTGCTGTGAGGAGACGCGGTTCTGATGCCTGCATGGACTGAACTGCTGGATCTCGACTATGACGAGAAAATGTCTTTGGTCCGTGTTGCGTTAATATTTCATTCAAACCACATCAGAGTTCGTTTGGAAGCGGATCGAGATCCATCTTTTCAGCGTCTCGGTCCCTTTGCTTGATGGGTATCAAGGTTCACATTTATTTAAATGATGAACCTATCATTTGTTGAATAGGTAATTAATGAACCGCTGTGGTATCGGTACCCAAAGTATGCGAAGAACAGCGATGGTGGTGACACTAGCTAAAGAACTACTGATTGCACAGTAAAAAAAATTTTAACAAATGAAATATGTAATGTTATTTCTTTACGGTGAAATCTTACAATAGAGAAAGTATATTCGACAATATTTTGAGTGTCTACAATAGTGATGGGAACATGAAGATTCAGTCTAAATAAACTTAATTACTTTGTAAAACGATTCACTGTTTCAATGCACTTGAAACACTTGAGGCTTTTAGCACCTGCTGGCCAAAAAGCTGTAAACGTAGGGGTGGGCGATTTATAACCGGTAGACACGATTAACCGGTTGAAATTTGTCAACCGGTAGAGATTTGTCGTCTCTATAGTGGTTATGCTCAGTCATTTTTAAGCATTGTGTATAAAAATGAAGTGATTTTAAACCATTGAAGCCTAATAAGCACCGAAAGAGAATTAATTTCACCATATGTGCACATGAAGCCACTGCTCATAAAGTGCATGAGTGTGTTTTGCCGCCTAATTGGGCTTAAACTGTCAAATGCACACATTTATGAGTCAAAATGCTGAACTTTGCAAGTGTCCTCGTAAACAGACATTTTTGTCTTAAGTGAACGTAAACAGTTGAGGAAGAAAATAATGTGTAACAGTATATTGGATCCATGCATTCGGTCTTAAAGTGACAGGAGCCTAATGGCTCGTTTCCACTGAGCAGTACGGTTCGGTTCGGGTCGGGTCAGTAAACCATTATCCGGCTAGCGTTTCCACTGCCAACAGTACTCTACTTGATAGGCGTTGTGTTTGCCGGAAAGAAGCGATCAACGTCATTTTCGCGCGAAGAAGAATATGTTCCGGCCGGGGAACATGAGCGCCGAGCGCCCGGTGGTCGCCAGGAATGGATCAAATTATCATAAATCATTATAAATAAACCACAGATTTGAGCTTTTAACAACTACATTCTCGCCTGAAAAACTCTTAAAACTACATTTCGTGAAAGAATAACCGTAGTATATTTTATTCCAACTGTATATTAAAAAATGGCGCTGCTTATATGTTGTCATTCCCCTTGTAGTACGTGCAAGTGACAATACTCTGTCAACCAATCAACGTTCTGCAGTGAGTCTAGCTCCACCCTTTAGTACCGTACCACTGTGCTAGGTACCCCAACGGAAGGGTACCCAAAAAGCTGTACGGTACGGTTCGGCTTTTTGGTACCATTCACAACTTTTGACAGTGGAAACGCGAATAATTGCGTACCGTACCGAACTGTACCGTACCGTACCGCTTTATTTGTTCTATTGCTTGTAATTAGTTTATTTATTGTTATTTCATCACTGATTGTGTACTTGTCTTCAGTAGCTTGAGTTTTTTTTTCTTTACTTAGTCTTGTAGTTTTTTGTGAAATTGAAATTGGTGAAAATATTTCTAAATTTCAATGGTATAAAATTTTGATATAATAAAACACGTATTTAAAGCAAAAAGTGATATATATAGTTATCTTGAAATAAAATTACTCATATCATGATTTAAGATATAGGTCATATCGCCCACTCCTATGTAAATGCATTGAAAACTCAGCCCAAACATAATGAAAACTTTATAAAACCAATTGCAAAAGTTTCCATGTAAGTGTAATCTATTAAATGTAATCTAAAAAGAATTAAATACCATTAAATATGAAGGTTCTGTAAAATGTGTGTTTTATTCATTTGTATTCTTGTTTTTTTTTTTTTTTTACTAGGCAGGACTTGGCAATTAGAAGCAATTACGTATAATGTTCGTTTGTGTGTTATACATGCACAAGTATTACAATTCATTAAAAATTACCTATAAATAAAGCAAAAAATAAAACTGACACAAGATCAGTTAAAAACCATTAGACACTCGTTGATGACCAGGAACTACTGATTCCAAACTAAAGATACGCAAAGGCTTCATGAAGCAGTGTTTCGAATGTGCCCATCACTACAATCGAGTCCATAACTAAAAAAGTGCACATAAACATACTTGTAGATGTGTGATCCTCCAAAGAGCTGAGCCACAACCATGTAGAGCGTGTTGTTGATGACCACAGGTTTACAGTAGACCGCAGAACGAGCTGGAATAAAGTACATTTTAAATCATTATGTTTAAATAATCTTGTCATTCGATTTAAAGTAAATATATATTTAAATGTACTAAATTGCAATTACAAATATATTTAAAAACATGACATACAAGTATATTTTAGTTTACCATGAATGCTGGTCTGTACATTCGGCAGAACACTTTAACCATATTTCAAAGACAATATAAGTAATGAGAAATTACATATAAAGATGTACTTAAGTCCTACTGAAGTAAACTACAATACATTTTCATTTAAGTGCAATTAACATGCAATTAAGTGTAGAGTACATTGAGCTGTCACTCTCGTGAATCAAGATTTTGAGTAAAATGTTGGGAACCACTGCTTCGGAGAATATCCCCATTTTCTTTTATTCTTTTGCATTGGTTCTACCTTTTAAATAAATAAAAAATGAATAACAGCTGATGTTTGACTTACATGTGATGTTGTAATGTGTCTTGAAAAGCATGTTCACATGATCCCAAATGAACACGGTGCAGATTCCTGTGTTGGGCTGAGCAAAAACTGTGTACTGGTCATTGTTAAACTCGTATGACTCCACAGACAGAGACTGGAACGCGTATACCTCATATACTGCAAAATCTGGATCACAAGAACGTTTCACATTAGTCAGTGTGTATCGTAACTGCTATTTTTCACCATTTTAAAATCCACCTAATTTTAAATGGTCCTGCGGTGTGACATGATTTATTCACAAAAAGACTCCATGCAATTTCTGTAAATAATACATCTAAAATTATTTTTTTTTAAACATTTCCAATTATTATACATGCGTCATATAAAATATACAGATATGTATTTTTTTATATGATGCATACAAATCAGAAATGTTTAGTTAAATAATTTATAAATATACATGTATTTGTAATTGTATTATAGCATGTCACAACACAGGACAATGCAGAAACTGTTTGAAATGTCATGCCAATAACACAGAAACACTACATGGCCAAAGGAATGTGGACATTTATTATCAAAATCAATGCTTTCTACTAGATAAAGGAGGGTCTGGCTCTCTCGCTCCAATTCCTCCTCAAAGCTGTTTGGTTCAGGTCTGGGCTTTGTGCAGACCAGTGAAGGCCATTTCTTTGTAGCCTGGATTTTGTATACAGGTTAATTTTCATGCTTTAAAAAAAAAAAAAAAAATTCTCCCCAAACTGTTGCAACAAAGTTGAAAGAGGAGAATTCTCAAGAATGTCACTGCGTGAGTTCGCAATTTAGCAATTCGGTGACCGTCAGGGCCATTATCGTCAAAGATGATTGACAATATTAGCATATAGTTTGGATTGGCGGTCTGGTTCTGTTCTGGGCTGAGTTTCCCGATAACGTTGTCTCTTAGCGTGCTACGAAGACTCTTAAGGTATAACTTAACTGAAGGTATACCATTTCTAGGCGTGTTCCCCGAACTATACCTTAGAAAGCTGCTTAAGATATACCTTCTTACGTGCGACGTTACCGGTGCTGTCCGTGGCGATGATGCTGAATCTGTTGATATGGATGACTCGAGAATCAATTATTCTCTCGTGCAGGGGCTGTTTATGTGAGAAAGCGCTTTTCTTTATAAAAGAAGCACTTCAGAAATAGTGGAAATTGAATTTACTAGGACTCATGGGATATTATAAAAAATAATCTGAACTATAACAGCCTATAATAGCCTTGCCTACATATTTTTAAATTGTATCATATATTGCTGCCATAATAACCATTACATTTTTTATGTGCTTTCTTCTCTTTCCCATTTATGTCCGCTGAGGTGAGCTGCGATGAAATATTGTTCTTGTAAATACTTTCAAGCATTTCAGTAATAAAAGTGTAGGTCACGTAGCTACAGTGCTCGGCAGTGATCAAAAAGGATTTAAACAGTGAATTTTGAATCTCTTCTTGTAAACTCAGAGATGTGGATTCAGACGGCAATTAAATTACCACACGACCTGTTTGTCAAAAATCAGTAGGTACTAATTTGGACAGAGATTTTTACGCGGGTTGGGTGAGAAAAAACACTGATATTATGGATTTGAACGGGACTAAAATAACCGACATACCCCTGTAAATGTTTAAAATACCGTAAGAGCCCATGATAAACATTATTAGCGTCCGAATAGGACTTAACTGACAGTAGCCTATGCTTTCACTGGCTTTTAAAAGCGCTCTTTAATTAAATATTATAAATTTATAAAAATTTATTTATATAATAATATAATAATAATTTAACAAATAGTTAATGAAATTTATCTTATAAAATAATATTAATGAATGTCTTGTATTAACTTCATAATTATTATAGACCTTTAACAGTGATAAGGTAAAGCTAAGAGTGGTCCAGACCAACCTTCCAAACGTATGACTTACAGAAGGTATACTTAACTAAGAGCGTTTCAGGAAACACGTATTAACGATAAGGTACAGCTTAAGGTGTAACTTAAGAACGACGTAGCGTTAAGAAGGTTTCGGGAAACTCAGCCCTGGACAAGAACTCAATGGCCATCCATGACGCCAAGCATGAATAACAGCCAGGAGACCAAAGATAAACCCCCTTAGGGTAAACAGAACAGTACTGCAGATATCATTCATGTTCAATCATTTAATGTACAACATAATTCGAGAATAATGAGTCTGATTCGAAGAGGAATATCAGAAGTCCTTACTGGACGAGAGGTGGAGCTGGGGATGAGGGAGGGTAATCCGATCCTGAGCAACGGGATAAAGCTGCTGATAAACTGAATGGGCCTTATATATGGATGCTGTGAGAGGCGACTTATTCCTATAGGTAGATATGATCAGCCGAGTCAGCGGATTTACGCGTCCGTCGTCCCAAGGTCAATGAGTTTTTGGTTGAATGCCTGAAATAAGCTCATGTTTTATTCTACGTCATAACCTACATCAGTAATACCCTACTCCATTTTTTGTTGCTAACAAGTGTCTACCCAGGACTAGAGAGGGTATGGGGCACTAAACCTCATCTCTGAACGGGTTAACTCAACTACTCAGTCACTTTCACAGCCTTGTTGTGTTTATAATCACGCTCTCGCAAACTAATCCAACTATCCAACTAGATTTTAAAGGGTTCATGAAATGCATTTTCAGATCTTTACATTATGTTTCTGGAGGTTAGCTGATGACCGTAGCAAAGTTTTTTACACCATAAAAGTTCAAATAATTGTAAAAAATTATAGATAAAAATACTATCTTTAAATGGGTTACATCTTCTGAAACACAAGTAAATGCCAACTGCCGTGAACTTCAACTTAGTTGAGAAATAAAATGCATGTGTATCAGTATATTGGAGCAGTGCATTCACTCTTAAAGTGACAGCAGCCTAATATTCCTGCAGCCGTCTGTGTTTTTAATGTTAATCAAACGATAAAAGACAATAAAATCACTTGCTGCTCTTGACTGAATAACTTTTGTAACTTTAATAAAGATTCATCTGTATTTAATATATTCAGTGAAGACTGTGAAGTGTTATTCTACATTTGATGACTTTATTCAATTTCTGTACCTGAAATTTAGACCTCTCTGAAAAAGGGAGGAAAAAGTTTCATTTGTGTGTTTTTTATATTTTATATATTTGTGCTATTGCTATTATTTGTTCTTATTTTATTACTGACTACTTAAAAATATTTGAAATGTATATTAGTCTAGTATGTTTTGCTGTGGTATCACATAAGTCAAACATAATGGAAACAATAACTATTTTTACTTTATTTATTACTTTTGTGGAGGGGTCAGTGGAAATGTTGGCAGAGCAAGTAAAGATGTGAACCACTGGTCTAACCGTGCCAGTCGCAGTGACCCCTGATCATAAACTTTTGTTGGTCACAGAGCTTATTTACTGCAATAATGGAAAAGCTAATGGAAAATCCAATATTGGCTTTCTCTCTAGGGAACCAGGGTAATGCGAACTTCCATGTCGGGCTACAAAAATACGTCATCCCTGCGGCAGTTTAACTTTAAGGTTCGTTTTCAGTTGATTTAAAGAGCCTGGAATTTGAAGGGGGTGTCCTTACACTTTTGACCATGTAGAGTATATATTTGACAGAATTACAGATGTCAAATATCTTGTGCTAAGAGTGTGTGAGTGTCCTTACCTGCACTTATGCAGTTGAAGTCTCGTGGCGTGAGGTCGTGGATGCGTCGGCCCTGGAACTCAAAAGGACTGGCGCAGTAAATGGCGGGAACAGAGGTGTTGGTCTTCTCCATCCAGTCAACTAACCATTTGATCTTACAGTCACAACGAAACGAGTTCCCTCGCAGGTCTCTGCCAAGAGTGGAGAGAGGAATAAAAACATACAAAAAGTTTTCAAACAGGGATGTGTGGAAAGTTAGAGAAAAAATAGTTTATACAAAATGTTTAACAGAACATACGGAAGCACTGAACCGCAACGTAAAAAAAAAAATAATAATAAATTCTAGCATTTCGAGATTGGATTTTTTTTTTTTTTTACATTTCTTTAATCTTGAAATGTTTCGACTTTATTCTCGAAATACTAGAATTTCTTTTTTTTTTTACAGATTTGTTTTTACACTTCTTTAATTTCGAAATGTTTCGACTTTATTCTCGTAAAAAAAATAATAATTCTAGCATTTCGAGATTAAAGTTAAAATATTTCGAGATTAAAGTTGTATTAAAGGAGTAGTTCACTTTTAAAAAAACTTTTGCTGATAATTTACTCACCCCCATGTCATCCAAGATGTCCACGTCTTTCTTTCTTCAGTTGAAAAGAAATTAAGGTTTTTGATGAAAACATTCCAGGATTTTCTCCATATAATGGACTTCAATGGGACCCAAACGGTTCAAGGTCCAAAAGACAGTTTCAGTGCAGCTTCAAAGGGCTTTAAACGACACCAGACTATGAATAAGGGTCTTATCTAGGACCCTTCGAGTCATGACTTGAAAAAAGATTTGTTAATTTTGATGAACGAGTTCGAACAGGACAGTCACGAACGCTCATCACAGAACAGAGCAAGGCGAGCATTTGTGCTTAAAAAATTAAACTTTGTTATTTATTTTTTAAATGAGCGATGGTGTCGCTAGATAAGACCCTTATTCATCGTCTGATATCGTTTAAAGCCATTTGAAGCTGCACTGAAACTGTCTTTTGGACCTTGCACCGTTTGGCTCCCAATGAAGTCCATTATGTAGAGAAAATCCTGGAATGTTTTCATCAAAAACCTTAATTTCTTTTCGACTGAAGAAAGAAAGACGTGGACATCTTGGATGACATGGGGGTGAGTAAATTATCAGCAAAAGTTTTTTTTAAAGTGAACTACTCCTTTAAGTCGACTTTAATCTCGAAATATTTCGACTTTAATCTCAAAATGCTAGAATTTTTTTTTTTTACAGGTTTTTTTTTTTTTTTTTCGTTGCAGTTTAGGGCTTCCGTGGTACATGTTATTAATTAAAAAAAATCGTTTTAATACACTCAATGGCAATTAAAGGCTACTCATTTTATTTTGGAAACATGTCGCCTTTATAATATAACGCATACTATTTTCACACACATTATAAATGTACCATGAAAGAACATAGCGTATTTTAGTAAGACAGTCCCTCACAGGGGAATTATCATATTTGGGTATATGTATACATACAGGTCTGTGAGGATGTCCAGGTGTTTGAAGAGATCTCTGGGAAGAACCTGCAGGTTGTTGTTGGATATAGACCTGATATAGAGAAAGAGGAGAGACATAAAATTTATCATGATTCATACCTCTATTCTTCAATCTCATCTATAATGCATGACACATTTGACTCATCATGTTAGAAGCAGGGTGTGAATTACAATTATTCTCTGTATATACAGTCGTGCTCAGAATTAATGGTACCCCTGGTAAATATGATCAAAAATGGCTGTAAAAAATAAATCTGCATCGTTTATCCTTTTGATCTTTCATTCAAAAAATTGGCAAAAGTCTAACCTTTCATTGAAGTAAAAGAATTGAAAATGGGGAGGAAAATCACATTATAAAAAATATTTTTCTCCAAAACACGTTGGCCACAATTATTCATACCCCTAGAATTTCTTATGAATAAAATATCTATGAAGTTTATTTCCATTAATATTTACCTTTGTTAGCACACCAGGGTGACTAGGAACATGAAATTGTCCAGCTATGACTTCTTGTGTTACAGGAGTTTAAATATGAGGAAGCACAAAGGCCAAATTCCCTTAATCATACATCACAATGAATAAAACCACAGAACATGGTTCTGATGTGCATCTAAAGATTGTTGAGCATCACAAAATAGAAAGTGGATGTAAGAAAATAGCTAAAGAATTGAAAAATCCCATTTTGATCATCAGGGCAATAATTAAGAAGTTATAATCAACTAAATATGTTACGATTCTGCCAGGAAGAAGACGTGTGTCTATATTTTCTTAATGAAAGTTTGAGTGGCCAAAGACTCTCCAACGATCACAGATGGAGAATTGCAGAGATTAGTTGAGTCTTGGGGTCAGAAAGCCTATTAAAAAAAATCAAACAACCTCTACATCACCACATGTTGTTTGGGAGGGTTTTAAGAAAAATGCTCCTCGCTCATCCAAATACAAACTCCAGCATATTCAGTGGTTAGACACGACTGGATCTTCAAACACCACGGGGTTCTGTGGTCAGATTAAACTAAAAAAAGAGCTTTTTGGCAGCAAACACACTAGATGGGTTTGGTGCACATAAGGATAAAAAGTACCCCATGTGTACAATTTAATATACCGTTGGATTTTTAATGTTGTGGGCCTATTTTTCTGCTGGAGGTCCTGGACTTCTTATTCAGATACATGGCATTGTGGATTCTATCAAATATCAACAGATAAAAAATCAAAACCTGACGCCTTCTGCTAGAAATCTTATAATGGGCCGTGGTTAAATCTTCCATCAGGACAACGATCCAAAACAAACATCAAAATCAACACAAAAATGTGTTAGGGAGCACAAAATGAAGCTTCTGCCATTCGTACCAGTTCCCTGACCTGAACCATATAGAAAATGAGTGGCTGAACTGAAGAGAAGAAGCATAAACATGGATCTGGGAATCTGAAGGATCTGGAGAGATTCTGTATGGAGGAATAGTCTCTGATCTCAGGTCAGTTGTTCTCCAAACTCATCAGGCATTATAGGAGAAAACTCAGAGCTGTTATCTTGGCAAAAGGAGATTGCAAAAAGGTATTTAATAAAAGGGTATGAATAATTGTGGCCAACGTGTTTTGGAGAAAAACATTTATTTTATAATGTGATTCCCCCCCCACTTTCAAATCTTTTACTTCAATGAAAGGTTAGGATTTTGCCAATTTTTTGAATGAAAGATCAAAAGGATAAACGATGCAGATTTATTTTTTATAGCCATTTTTGATCATATTTACCAGGGGTACCATTAATTCTGAGCACCACTGTACAAGACTGTGGGGTGGACTATATATAAAAGTATTCTGGTCTAAATGAGTCTGAACCCTTTTGGAACTAGTGGTGAAAAGACAATTAGTGTTTCTCAAGACAAACCTCAGATAACAGTAATCAATAGAAATTAATTTAAAAGGTTGGCCACTCTGAAGTCTATTGTAGAAGTCACACAATGACGTTACACTATGTAGGCCTTAATAATAATGTAAATAAAATGTCTTAAAATATTCAAAACTGGTCATTTAATTCATGTTTAAAAAGATTTCTGAAACTAAAGTAACACAAGTGTAACAGCAAAATAATTTTACAGCTTATTTATGTTTTATTTTAGTACTTTTTTTTGTATTTCTCATCTTAATCCATATGGCAACTGATTTTCTTTATCTATTTTTTATCCATTTCAAAATTTAATGAAAAAAGGAGAGGATAAATGTCATATTTTTGTGGAAAATGGATAAAGAAAAGCAATTACAAATGCCATTCAAATGTTGCATTTAAAATTGATTATTTTTAAACATAAATTAAATAATCAATTATTAATGCATCTATGCTGTACACCAATTTAAAAAAGCAATATATTTATAAATGTATTTATTATTTTTGCATGAATACACTGATAATTGACTCCTTAAAGCGATACATACAGATGTGTCAGAGACTTCAGTCCTCTGAATGTGTGCTTTGACAGGGCTTGGATATCGTTGTTCTCAATAAATCTGTAAGGAAGGGTGAGAAAAGAATATGGGAGTTAAATGACCATTAAGACACGTAAATTAATTCAACCAACAACTCATTTTGTCAGACAGCCACAAAGTGAAATATTTGCAGGTGATGTCATTAAAAAAGATATATAGGTACTGTGGGGTATTTGAGAACGAAAGATAAAAGATCAGGACAGGGATATTAATCAAATGGCAGCTTCTCTCCCTAATAAACGGTATAGGCTAAAAGCTGTTCCCTGATGGATTGAAGAGTCACGCGTTCAGGGAGACGATGCCCAGCTCCCTCTGCAAACCTTGCCGCATTTGCCTTGTTTAAAGCTTTTAGCTTAATGACACTGAGATTGTGGGCGTTTTCATTAATGCTAAAAGCTTTCTGCAATAGCAAGTTCTTCCCTCGCTCTCTCTCTCATCTCATTCACTCTTTCTGTAGTCATTGAGCTGGCAGTGCTTTAGTCTGAAAGACAACGCTACCTGAATTTTAATAAGGATTCACAGGAAACAGCACAACTTACATGAAGATGAAAGATGCACATTGCACACACGCACACACACACACACACACACACACACGCACGCACGCACGCACGCACGCATGCACACACACACGTTGGTGCAACAGCATTATGAGGACTCTCCATAGGCGTAATGGTTTTTATACTGGACAAACTGTATATTCTATCCCCCTACACTGCCCCTGTCCCTAAACCTACCCATCACAGGAGACATGCTGCATTTTTAATTTATTAATAATACATTGTTTTTTTAAGCCATTTGATTTATGAGGACTTTTGAAGTGTCCTCATAAACCACCCACAAGTTGTAATACCAGTGTAATACACATGTCATAATACAAATTTGTGTCCTCATAAATCACATAAACCAACCCCCCCCCCCCCCCCCCCACACACACACACACACACACACAAATATATATTATATTAGTGAGGACTTCGCATATTCTTCCATTGAGTTTATAACAGGTTAATGATTTATAAACATGTTTTGGACGATTTCTATGCATTTTTAACTAGCGAGGACCAGTAAAATGTCCTTACTAGTCATTTGTCATAATATTTCTCATAAGCATGATTTGGCCCTCACAAGTATCGCCAAACTTGTACTCACACACACACAGCTGTGTTTTTGTGATATATGAGGACATTCCATAGGCGCAATGACTTTTATACTGGACAAACTATATATTCTATCCCCCTACACTGCCCCTATCCCTAAACCTACCCCTTACAGGAGACATGCTGGATTTTTAAATAAAAAAAAAAAACATTGTTTTTTATGTTTTTTAAGCAATTTGAAATATGAGGACTCAGGCAATGTCCTCATATATCACGTGGAAGTTGTAATACCAGTGTAATACACATGTCATTATACACATTTGTGTCCTCATATATCACAAAAACATGACCAACACACACACACACACACACACACACACACACACACACAACACACACACACACACACACACACACACACACACACACACCACACACACACACACACACACACACACACACACACACATGCCTTTTATCTCAGTGGTATATCATGTATATATTTAGCTATTCACAGTTACTTTTGAGCAGCTGCCATGGAAGAAATGTGCTTTTTGAGCATCTACAAAATGACCTGTAAAGGAAAGTAGTTTTAATTTATAGAAACGACCACAAATCCTTTGGTGCATCGATTTGAATTTGGCACATCCTCCAACAGGAGGCGTATCTGTTGATTCAGCATTGTGAAAAGCAAAACGCAGAAAAAAGGGTTATCAAATTCTAACTGGCAGTGGAGAAAGAAAGAGAAACAGATAGAGAGGAAGACTGAAAGAAAACAAGGGGGACTTATCATAATTCAAGAAAAGGCAAGACTAGTGTTTTATTTCATATAGCTTTTTGTGGTTGGGAAAGCTGATGTGCCATATTATCTCATATCAGAATCTGTCAGGTAAATGTTCGGGCAGATGTTCAGTGTCAATGGCTGTGCAAATGATCCAACATTCAAACTTGATTTTATGAGAAATATTTTGTATGAACATTGCATGTCAATGTCTGGCTTATAATGACCAAATCCTTTCAAAGCCCAGAGGAAGATGCACTGGAAGATGATCTAAATATAGAAGAACTTTAACATTATTTTCTAGCTCTTTCTTGCATTTATGTGAGCAAAATCCAGTGGAAATATAAGAATAAATAAACTTACAATGCAGCAGCAGATCTCCTGAAACATCTAATCCGTCCATCTGTTGGACAAGTGATCAATCCGCCCACCGGCGAACACACTCATCTATCTTTAGTAAATCGATTAGGCCATCCATCCATTCCTGATCCATCCATCCATCCATCCATCCATCCATTCCTGATCCATGCATGCATCCATCCACCCATCCATTCCTGATCCAACCATCCATCCATCCATCCATCCATTCCTGATCCAACCATCCATCCATCCATCCATCCATTCCTGATCCAACCATCCATCCATCCATCCATCCATTCCTGATCCATCCATTCCTCATCCATTCCTGATCCATCCATTCCTCATCCATTCCTCATCCATTCCTGATCCATCCATTCCTGATCCATTCCTCATCCATTCCTGATCCATCCATTCCTCATCCATTCCTGATCCATCCATTCCTCATCCATTCCTGATCCATCCATTCCTCATCCATTCCTGATCCATCCATTCCTGATCCATTCCTCATCCATTACTCATCCATCCATCCATCCATCCATCCATCCATTCCTGATCCATCCCTCATCCATCCATCCATCCATCCATCCATCCATCCATCCATCCATCCATCCATCATACTCACAGGTATTGCAGGTGTCCAAGTCCAGCAAAAGCATCATCAGAAATGAGAGTGAAGGTGTTTGAGTTCAACAGCCTGTGCAGAACGAGAAGAGAGGGACAAAGATGAGAGTTTGCACTTTCACTGAGCTATAGATCACAAAAACATTTCTGTCAAGACAACTATAGGAGTATTTTGCATGGTAATGGATATGACAGTGTTGATGTACTTGGTCTTGGCAGAATAGATCTGCTGCTGTAGAGTAAGTACAGGACTCTCGTTTGCTAATACACACACGACACACATGCTGTGAACAAGACGTGTGATGCTGTACAATGCAGCCAGGGGCTGGAATTGACTTTTTCACTCACCAGCCAATTTGGCTACTACATTTTTTAATTAATAAAATGTGGATTTCATTTCATTCATTCATTTCATATTCAAACAAATTCTTATAAAAAAAAATCCTGTCACCCAGCAATCTCCTCCCTTCCTCTTTCATCCTCATCAACAAAAATGTATTTAAGGTGGACAGATCCATACATTACAAAGAACATAAAAAAATTAAGGATGTTGGAAAAATAACAATGTCTTTTCTGTTAACCAAATGCTTTTTAATTTTCGCTATTGCTTCAATGCAAATGAACAAGTGCGCCTTTATTTGTTGTGTAGTGACGTGTGTTCAAGTAAGCCAGATATGAGCAGATTCTGTGCAGTACGCTCTATTTAATATATCATAATGACACACGTTAAGTGTTTGTGCTAAATCTGCACAGATTTGCCTTACAAGAACTTCAGGCGATTGCACACTGAGTCCGAAATTTACGTATGTGTTTTTTCGTATTCGTGAATTGGTGGCTCTGAATTGTCAAAACACCATTCAAACACCATTCAAACTGCTTGCCACCGATGCGAAAAACGCATAAAATCGATTTTTTTTTATGACGGACGAAAGTTTCTGAGGCAGTGTGGAAGCGTGATTGACATAACGTGAGGTCGTATTTATTTTTTAGCGTGCGAAAAATTTCGGATGCGAATTTCGGACTCAGTGTGCAATGGCCTGTCCTCAGCAACGTGAGTAAAAACATAATATGTAACACACCAAATTGGCTAGTGATTTGACAGCGTTACCCGCCACAGTATATGAGTGTAGCGTACATGAATTACACGTAGCAGATCTATACAGGTGGAGCTGGGAGGGTGGAGGGTTTCTGAAAGCGTCACGCACTGCAAAGGCAAATCCTACCCAAGTATTTGAAGGTTGTGCAAGCAAGCTCATTGGCTGCTGATACAACAGGAACCAATCAGCTGTGCCCTATAAATAATGATTTGCAAGCATATTGAGTGAAGGACCGTTCAGCCTGCGCCATCTAGAGTTTCATGACAGAACTTTTTATTTCTCTACATTTTACACATTTAGTCATTTGTACAGATGACTGACACATTCCAGCACATGACACAATATAGTGGCCACAAATTAAGAATTATTTCTCTCATTCTAGTAAATTGTGGCCATGTTGAACTAATTAGTTCCCTCATTTTGATTTCACTTAAAAAAGGGAGTGAATTATTACAACATGGCCACAATATATTAAACACATATAGCCTACAGCTTAGTTAAATGTTAGCCCTCTTCAGTGGTGGAAAGAGTACTGACAAATTGTACTTAAGTAAAAATATTGCTACTTAAGTAATAATTTACTTGAGTACAAGTAGAAGTACTGAAATATAATATGACTCAAGTAAGAGTAAATAAGTAGTTTGCTTAAAAACTACTCAAGTAACTACGTTACAAAGTACTTATTATTTTTCTATTTTTACCCAAAATGGGGAGATGATAGCGAAATGCAGCGCTAAACACTCTCATGTCATCTGTTTCATTCATACTGAAGGCCCAGTACTGATGCATAGAAGTATTAAACTTACACATTTCAGGAAATGCCTTATTGAATTGAATTGAAAGCCTTTATTGTCATTGTACAGGATTATATGGATATAATAACATGCAAATAGTAATGTTTTGACTGATGAAACATGAAGACAAACACATTATAGCTATAATATATCTGTGTTCATCTATCAGGTATTTTCAAAAGAATGATGTATGTCTTTAAAGGGATAGTTCACACAAAAATGAAAATTAGCCCATGATTTACTCTCCCTCAAGTCATCCTAGAAGATATGACTTTCTGCTTTCAGTCGAATACAATCAGAGTTATATTAGAAAATGGCCTGGCTCTTCCAGCTTTATAATGGCAGTGAATTACTGGAGAAAAGTGCATCCATCCATGATAAAAGTGCTCCACATATAGACTAGCTTTCTCTGTTGTCAAGAGCAAACTTTTTATTACTAATTTTGAAAAGTAAGTCCAAGTAAGATCATTTGAATGTTTTGATTTGAATCATTTCATAATTAAAAGCAAAGAAGGTTAAGTGAGAGGTCCGATAAAAAAAGGTATGAAAAACAATAAAACAGTATGAATAAAAAATCCCCAGTAAAAAAAAAAAAAAATTAAGTGGGCTATGGTTAACATGTTAAATTAAATTATCTTTTTTTCGTTGTACCCAACCGAAAATGTGCTGGGAACCCACTGTTGCCATAGGAACGAACTACACTTTTACATGCATCTGATTGACAGATAAATCATGCGATCTTATTTCACTGTTTTTTCAGCTTTGTACAAAGTTTGCTTCATATATTTAGTTTAACTGTATTGTTAATGAGGGCGAGCTTTACCATTAATTGAACTGTGTGCATATTTTAGACACTTACATTGATCTTGCTCCATCCATGCAATAACTGCGTCCATGTTATGAGCCAAGCTTTTTTATTTACTTCAACTGCTCAGTGCTCAGGTATCATCAATGGTATGACCCATTTCAGTAGTTGCCATACTTAAATATGAGCAGAATACTCACTTACATTCACTGAAATATTGAAACGTTAGCGCTACTGATTCAAAACACGAGCGCCAGTGATTGAATGTCAAAGCGCGGTTTGAACGCCCCGCCCCCGCGAACTGGAGGTTTTGATTGGTTTTGCACCCGAGTCAGACCTGTCTGTTATTGGCTGAACTGCTTCAGTTCTGTCTGTCATTGGCTGAAGCGCAGGGCTCCACCGCAGTAGTTTGAAAAGTGTCTGTCAAATGTCAGCTTGCCCTGTTCCTCCGTCGGCACCTTTGTCAAAGTACTTTGTACTTTTTATGAAAAATAAATGTAGAGAAGTTGAATACTTTATTTTTATTTTACTCAAGTAAGAGTAAAAGTACCACAATTTAATTATACTCAAGAAAGTAAAAAAAATCAAAAAATCTACTCAAGTACTGTAACGATTTGTAATTAGTTACTTTCCACCACTGGCCCTCTTAAACAAAGGTAACCAAACCCGAAAGTACTGTGTAGTTTACTTCAGGTCCTCTAGACATAAAAGTAAAAAATATGTCCAGTATAAACATCTCTATTTAAGGTTTGAACTAAAAAGTAAAATAATGTGCTCTGTATGTTCCCTATAGGCTCAAGAGTGAAAGATTATAGTAGATCTTAAATCAAGAACTCGAACAGTGATCAATGTTTAGAAACTTAACAGGATTTTTTGCATTATTGTGCTCCAACTGTATATTTATGGATACAACTAAAGCATGTTAAAGGAATAGGAAATTAAGATTCAACATGTTAAGCGGAAACGTTAGGTTACTGACGTAACCCCGGTTCTCTGATAACATGAAGTGAGGTATCTCACTATGGGAACGCCTCTGGGCGTGTCCGATCGCGGAAGCACCAATTACACCACGTCTGCCAACTATGGCAGACCAATCGCTGCAGCGATCAGGGAGTCCCGCCTCCCTGTATATAAACGCAGCTTACCTGCCGTTTCGTCATTCTCCGCATATCTCTTCTCCGTGCGAAAAGGCAAGGAGGGCAATGTTGTGAGATACCTCACTTCATGTTATCAGAGAACCGGGGTTACGTCAGTAACCTAACGTTCTCTTTCTAACATTCGTTCGGTATCTCACTATGGGATATAGACAACTCCCGTCTTGCCGATATGCTGACGAAGCAGACTGAAGAAGAGGGGATGTAAATATACTGAATCATAGACCCAGTCTGTGAGACACAGGATAAAATGGGGACAGGTGCCCCCTTTATTAAAAATCATCTCATACCCTTTGACTACTTACTCCCAGAACTGAGTGTGCCAGAGAGGGTTCTGTAACATCCAGTCTATAAAAACGAATAAATGTGTGCGGAGAGGACCAGCTGGCTGCCGCGCAGATTTCCTGAATAGAAATCCCCTTAAATAGAGCCCAGGATGTAGACATCCCCCTAGTAGAATGCGCTCTTAGTCCTACTGGGGGCTCTATATTCATGCTTTTGTAAAATAACACGATCGCCTCCACCACCCAGTGGGAAAGGCGTTGCCGGGAGATAGGTTTTCCCTTGTAAGAGTCAGCCCATGAGACAAATAGCTGGTTGCTCTTACGCAATATGTGGGTTCTCTGTACATAACTGTACAGCGTGCGAACCGGACATAAACAGTGTAACCTCTCCTCTTCTGGAGAAGAAAAAGGAGGGGGATGAAAAGCTGGCAAGTCTACTGCTCTTACGGTATCCGCGTGCTCATATACTTTGGGCACGAACGCCGGGTTAGTTCTAAAATTAGCTCTTTGACCACCCGGAGCGAACTTCATACATGAAGGGTGAACTGATAACGCCTGTAGTTCACTCACCCTCTTTGCTGTTGTAAGAGCAAGTAACAGAGCCGTCTTTAAAGAGAGCAGCTTTAAGGCAATGCTATCAATGGGCTCGAACGGGGCTTTTGAGAGCGCGCTCAAGACCATAGACAAATCCCATGGTGGGACCAGCGTTTTTGATACTGGGTGCAGCCTACGTGCGCCTCTCATAAAACGACAGACTAGAGGGTGTTGGCCAATGGTACCCGAGTCAATACCCACATGACATGCCGATATAGCGGACAGAAAAACCTTCACCGTGGAAAAAGCTCTGCCTTTATCCAGGAGGTCTTGGAGAAAACACAGCACATCCGAAACAGAGCACAAGAACGGAACAATGTTCTTATCTGCGCACCATTCCTCAAAAACTCTCCACTTTAGGTTATATAAAGAACGAGTCGAGGCCGCCCTCCGCGCCCCTCAACTTTTGGAGGTAGTCCGGCTGCACTCAGATTCAACCTCTCACGGGCCAGGCCCAGAGAGCTAACCTCTGAGGGGAGGGGTGGAATATTTCTCCCCGTGCCTGTGAGAGGAGATCCCTGCGCGCTGGTAACTGCCAGGGCTGGTCGTAGAGCAGTTGCGCAATCTCCGCAACCCACAGTCTCCCCGGCCAGTACGGCGCGATCAGAATCATTACATGTCTGCGCTCCCGAACCCTCCGTAGTGTCGGCTCGATCAAGCTCAACGGAGGGAACGCGTACAGTAACACGTCTGGCCACTCGTGGGCTAGAGCATCCACACCCAATGGTGCATCGTCGCCGACCAGAGAGAAGAACAGGGGACATTGTGCGTCTTCGCGCGATGCCTAGAGATCTACGGCAGCCTGGCCGAATCTCTGCCACAACATGAGGATCACCTGGGGGTGGAGTCTCCACTCTCCGTACAGGGGATTCCCTCTGGACAATAGATCCGCTCCCCTGTTCATTATCCCCGGGACATGTGTCGTGCGTAATGACAGGAAGGTCCTGTTGCTCCACATAAGCAGTTTCTTCGCTACCAAGTGAAGCGTCTGAGAACGCACTCCTCCCTGCCGATTTATGTAGGCAATCACCGTTGTATTGTCTGTCCTGACCAATACGTGATGATTCTTTAGAAAATGCACGAAATGCCTCAGAGCTAGAAACACTGTCAGTAGCTCTAGAAAATTTATGTGCTTCTCTCTCAGTGCGGGAGACCAAACTCCTCTCACTGTCCTGCCCTCGAGCACTGCGCCCCAGCCTGTGAGAGATGCATCTGTCGTCACCACTTTTCTCAGTACGATCGGACCCAGAGGGCATCCTGTCCTGAGAAAAGACGGGACTCTCCAATGACAGAGAGCGCTCATGCATTCTGGCGAGACGCGCACTCTGCGGCTGAGGCGGCTCTCGGGGCGAATGCCCTGTGACGCTGTCCAGTTCTGAAATTCTCTCATTCGTAACAGTCCCAGGGGAACCACGGACACAGTTGAGGCCATCAGTCCTAGTAGCCGAAGACATATCCTGAAAGAGACTGATCTCCCTCGTTGGAAAAGAGAGAGCAGCTGTGAAAAGTCTTGATGCGGTCCTCTGATAGGAACGCTCGAAACGTCACAGAATTCAACCTGAGACCCAGGTAGACTATTTCCCGAGACGGAGATAGACAACTCTTCGCTTGGTTTATCTTGAAACCTAATCTCTCCAGATGTGTCACTAGTGTGTGTGTGTATCGCTCTCTGCCTGCCGTCGGCCCGGCGCGCAGATAAGCAGATCGTCCAGATATGATGAAATTCTGATCCCTGCTCTCCTCAACGGAGTCAGGGCTCCTTCTACACACTTGCTGAATACTCGAGGAGCCAAATCTAGGCCAAATGGTATTCTCGTATACTCGTATGCTGTGCCCTGATAGGCGAACCTCAGATATTTCCTGTGCGCAGGAAAAATATCTATGTGAAAATATGCGTCCTGGAGATCTACCGAGGTGAACCAGTCTCCTTGCCGAATATTTTGACACAACGTTCTGATAGACAGCATTTTGAATTTGTATTTTCTGAGGTGTCTGTTGAGGACCCGTAAATCCAGAATGGGACGGAGACCTCCCCCTCTCTTGGGAATCACAAAATAACGGGAGTAGAAACCCTTGTGGCTCTCTTCCGTTGGAATCACTCTTATCACTCCCTTTTTCATTAAAGAGGCTATTTCTTCCTCTAAAACCAGAGCTGCTTCCCCTTTGGCCACTGAAATTAACACTCCGTTGAACAGAGGAGGTTTTACAGCGAATTGAAGCCTGTATCCCCTCTCTACGGTGGTTAAAACCCAGGGATGAACTGCGCATGCGCGCCAGTTCACTGTCTGAGCAGCGAGTGGGCCCTTCCTGTCTTCGCTCACTAGAGGTGCCGTAGCACACTCTAGCGGCAAAGGAGGGGAAGACCGCTCCAGTGATGGAGTTATATTGGTCTTTATTTGTGATTGTTTTAGTCTTTTGTGATCTTTTTCTCTTTTTTTCACATTCTGCGCCCTCGGTCCTTGACCTGGATGCGTCAGAGGAAAATTTATTTTTGCAAAACTGCTTGTGCAGTTAGACCTTCTTCCCTCGTAACAGACCTCGAAGGTGGAGGGGGAGGCGATCTCTTGGGGGCACTCGCAGAACGGTGGCCACATTCCCGCAAACATTGGACTCTGAACTGTCCACAACACAAACATATTTCACCTCTGAGTTCCTTCTCCTTTTCCCCGCGGGAGGAAGAGAGGAATCGTTCTGAAGGGATGGAACAGAGAAACCCTGGGTGCTGTCTCCCAACCCTTCCTGATGCTGAACTGATGTATCAGGTCGACCGCCTCTTTTTGTCCCCCTGGGGGGCTGGCGATCGGTGTTTCGCTGCTGCGGCCGCGAAAGACTGTTTAGGTCTCACGAAACCGGGTTTTGGCTGTGGGGCCGCGTTGCCCGGCTGTTGTGGTGGAGCAGAGCGGGAAGGCTGGTAATCTGAATGCCCTCCTCTGCCTGACGGTCTGAAATTCGGCCGGTTCGGGTGATAGGGCCGAGCCGCCGGCTTTCTAGGGAGACAGACCTGGAAAGCTTCTCCCTCCTTCTTCTCCGCATGTCACACTGCTGCCGCATCGCCGTTACCGTCGCGCCGAACATGGCTTTAGGATCTATAGGGGCATCCAGGGGCATGGGTCCGACTTTCCACTGACTGCCACGCGGAGCCTTCTTTCTCGGGTCTTAGTCGAGAAAGCAGCGCAGTGCGGGCATCCCTCGGGGTTGGACAGTGCTGCCTGCGCGTGTTTAGCGCCCAGACAGGAGATGCAGAGGCCGGATGTGGGGGGCGACCTTTTCCCCCGGGGCTCTCCGGTTCTATCGCGGTGGCCATGGGGCTTGCACTCTCTTCGTACGGTGAGTTCTCACGCAACGTGACAACTGGTACGGAGCCGTGCTGCGATTAGAGAGCTATCGTTTTCCTTATCCTTTTGGTGCGTGGTAAGCGCCCCGAAAAAACTTGGAAAAGATTAGAGAACTTAAGAGCAAGAAAACTCGTCTTGACACGTTAGTTATCGTACTCTTAAGTGACGAAGTCACTCAACGACCTAAGGAAAATCTTGCGTTAGGGACGTTACCTCTCGGCTCCGTCTGAAAACTGTTAAGCAATTGTTCCCAAAGTCTGCTGAGGACAGCTTCCGAAATCTTCCACGGGGAAGAGAGCGAGAATGACGAAACGGCAGGTAAGCTGCGTTTATATACAGGGAGGCGGGACTCCCTGATCGCTGCAGCGATTGGTCTGCCATAGTTGGCAGACGTGGTGTAATTGGTGCTTCCGCGATCGGACACGCCCAGAGGCGTTCCCATAGTGAGATACCGAACGAATGTTAGAAAGAGAACTGGACAGCATCTGAAACATGCTATTAATCATGAAAATTATGACATCCCTCAGTTGGTAACAAACAAAAATTATGTTTACAATAATGCACTTACAATGAATGGGAGTCTATGGGGTTACACACAAAAATGTGACGGGAGTTGATATGCCAGTGTCTTGTCCCATTGACTTTCACTGTAAGTGCATTACTGAAAATATGATTTTTGTTGGTTTTCACAAACTGAGGGCTGATTGAGGGGAATTATTTAATGTCACAATTACTGAAGATTAGAGAACTGCACAAAAGCTTTTCAAATGGTGAAGTTGTGTGCAAAAACCTTCTGTTGTTTAAGAACTGTGTCTAGATCACAAACATTTAAAAGCAGCATTGCCTGAAAGATCACCATGTAAATCTAGCATCACTGCCTGTGGAAATTAAGAAGCCACAATACATTCCCGTGGCTGTAAGCACATCTTGCTTATTGGTCTCAAATATCAGTCTGCTTCATGACATCTGGCTATATGAATATTATTTCAGCAAGGAAAAGAACGAGATGTACAGATTTGATTGCTGCTGACAGTGGATTTTCTGTTACAAAAATATTTTTTTTTCATACAGAAATACACACTAATATATTTTACAAGCATTGCAAATCTGATATTGCAGAATGTGTTTCATTTGTTTACTGATTCAGTGACTAAAGAACTGGCATGCTGTCATTTGAAAACAAACTTCTCTCTTGTGTCTTTCTCTCTCTCACACACACACACACACACACACACACACACACACACACACACACACACACACACACACACACACACACACACACACACACACACACACACACACACACACACACACACACACACACACACAGGGAGGACAGAAACACTGTTGTTGTGTGAGTCTGTAAATGGAGGGTCTGTCACTGATACACATCACATTACACACTTCTCAGACATGCAGCTGACAAACACTACAATTATCACTCTTTTTTCCCTTTCAAACACGCACAGGCCATAATAAGAAAATGCAGAGGAGGGTTATGTGCATCTAGTACTCACAGGAAATGCAGTAGGTGCATGTGGGAAAAAGCTCCTTCAGGAATCTCTGTGAAGGCAGCGTTCACCATAGTCCTGATAAGATAGAAGAAACCATCATCATCAGCACCATCATCAACATAAATGTAGTTGCTGTTACTGTCATCTTAAAGTAAATGCTCAAAAATGTCTTCATAAAATCTGAAAATCTCATTTTAAAAGACAGCATGATGTTGATATGTGTAGTTGCATGTCTGGTTGCTTTGTCAAAAGCGTCCACCCTTAAGTCTATGTAGTGTCTTCCTAAGATATGATTGGCTAGCTAGCGCAGTGTACGTATATTGGGTTGTTTTTGCCTGTTTAATTGCCCTCATGATGGAACTGCTTGGAAGAGTAATTACATACCTCTATAAAGCTGCATAATTTAAGTTATTATTCATCTGCAAAGCACAAGCGGTAAGTACTTAATATTTAGTACTTTGATATAGGGGTTTGAAACATTTCTAACTCTAAGTATAACTCTGGCATTATGGTGAATAATTCAGAGATAACACCACTTTTTCCAATATATACATCATTAAAATGCAGTAAAAAGTCATTTTAATCTAATTTTGAGGAGTTATGTTTGGCCTTTTTTCTTGAACAGTTGCTCCCCACACCTGAAAGGATCTCACTGTTTAATTATTAGAAACTAGGACACAGATCTTCCTTCCCTTTTGTATTCTCAGTCTGAAAATAAGGGCATCATCTGAGTGCTGAGCTCTATATGCATGAAAACTTTCTTTGGAATATAGCCATTAAACTCAGATGAAATCTTGGTAATGTAAGTCTTCAGTTAAATTACTATTGTACACAAACCTTCAAAATCAATTGATTAAATAAATGGTATCTGTGGTTCTGATCTCTCAGAGAGAGTTGACTACACAACAAACTATACTGACTTCACCTCAGTCAGTTGAAAGGAATAGTTCACCCCCTATGAAACTCTCAGAAAGTATAGTCCATCCGACTCTGTCACCATACGACAGATGTTTGTGACGAACGGACTGAAATTAAGTCGTTGTTCATTAATAATTTCCCTTCCCCACCACTAAATGTCATGACATGAAAATGATCAGTGAATAACAAATATCAGTTTCAAAATATATAGGGCAATATATTGTGTCAAATCAACTAGTGCTTTACTATGTTTACAGGCTATATGAACTGTCACTATATAGAAAATATGAATCTATGACTATATGACTGTATTATAACACTTTACAATACGGTCCCAATAATGAGCAATACATTTGTTACAGTATTTATTAGTCTTTGTCAGTATTAGTTAATACAAATACAACTGTTAGTTCTTCATTCATATTAACTATAACTAATGGTAACAAGTGGAACCTTATTGTAAAATGTTACTGCTAAACCTTTATGCCAAAGGGAATGACGTCATAAGTCACTTGACAGGTGACATAAAGTTCAACTCAAGACAATCCATGTTATGCCGCAGTAAAAAATGCTATATGAGTGCAAAATCATGGGAAATTATAATAGTCTTATTTTATATCAACATCTTTTCTCTACTTTGAATATTAAGAAATGAAGGACAAGAGAAATAGGTAACCGTGATCTTTCAGTACTCACAGGGAGATGATTCCTGGTGGGAAGCTCTTGGGAATGGCTTTGGTGTCCACGCAGAAGGCACTGTCTTTAGTACAGGAGCAGGTGGCAGGACATCGTGGGATTTTGGATGCTTTGCGGCCCACCGTGTTCCCAAACAT
The DNA here is from genome assembly GCA_036326025.1 of Chrosomus eos. Classification (NCBI taxonomy): domain Eukaryota; kingdom Metazoa; phylum Chordata; class Actinopteri; order Cypriniformes; family Leuciscidae; genus Chrosomus; species Chrosomus eos. The sequence continues at coordinate 5,497,700 of CM070836.1, read as the reverse complement.
ACAGAAAAGCAGCAGGCAAACAGACAGCCGCCAATCTGGCCATCGTAGAGTCCGCCTGGGCCTTGCTTCCACCATCTTCCACCTTCTCTTCTCCTGCTTGAGTCAAGAAACACAGGAGGCTGGAGAGAGGGATCTGTTTTTTATCCTTTCCTTATTAAGAAAACTGCAAGAGAAGAAGCTCCAGGGTGTGAACGGGAGAGGAGGGGATGTGTTAGGCTCAGAAGAGACTGACAGAGGGAACAGAAAACGAGTGGGCAATGACTGGTGTTCCCTGGGTGCGTGTATGAGTGTGTATTTGATTGTCTCAGTGTACTCTGCGGTGTTCTCTCTCTCTCTCTCTCTCTCTCTCTCTCTCTCCTCTCTCTCTCTCTCTCTCTCTCCTCTCTCTCTCTCTTCTCTCTCTCTCTCTCTCTCTCTCTCTCTCTCTCTCTCTCTCCTCTCTCTCTCTCTCTCTCTCTCTCTCTCTCTCTCTCTGGTGCAGCTGTCAGAGCACAGACTGCAGGAGTGTGTCAGCCAGCGCTGCTCCGCACACACTCAGCCTCAGAGACCAGAGTGCAGCAAAGCTGACACTGAATTATTAACAGTCGCATGGGCCAACTCTTAAGCAGTAGCAGGGAACACAGCACAGAACATAGTGGGAAGGGGAGATTGTGAACCAAGATGTAGTAGCAGGGGGTAATGGACAGGTCAGTGGAGGTAACACTAAATAATGTAAAATCTTCATGTTTACGCTAAGGAAAATTTCAAGCAAACCTTCTAGAAATCATGGACATATAAGCACACGCTTTAATGAAAATATACTCGTCTTCTAGACTAGTGGTTCCTAAGCATGTTGTAGGGGATCCCCCAACAATACATCTAGGATTTTTTTCTTATCTGAGGCTACGTCCATATTAAACCAGATACATTAGAAAGCGCATCTTTTTTTCTTTAAGTTTTGGACTTTCTTCCACACTGAGACTGGATTTTTGTCCAGCGAAAATTGAGCTTTTTTAAGAATCGTTCCCAAGTGGATGAATTTGAAAATGCAGTGAAGTGTGAATACAGAGGTATTTGAAAACTATGACGCATGTTAGTTAGTCATGTGATGCATATTGTACCTATAGATATCTATGGTTATCATAGCTGTGCCTGCTATTTATGCTTATAGTCTTGTTAAAGATTAATGTTTCTTTGTACAATCTTCATATTACATTCCTAAAAATATGACTGAAAATGTACTCACAATTGCTGTCCTGTGGCAAAAAAGAAGAAGAAGCAAATTGCATAGACCATACATGGACTGCAACCTAGATGAACTAGAGAGTGGTGAGATATTTTGCTAATAAAATGGTCTTGTTAGAAGAATGGCATGAAAATGGCTAGGTTACTAATGTAACCCCTGTTCCCTGAAGGAGGGAATGGAGACCTTATTTCAGAATGACTGATGAATTGGGATCTCGTCTGAGTGAAGCGCGTATGTAAGGTGCTGAACTCACTCATTCAAGTTTAGCACTAAGGAGCAATGATGGTGTACCGGCCGTTCAGTGATGGTACAGCGATTGTGACGACAGGACGTTACGTCTTCAGGGAACAGGGGTTACATTAGTAACATTCAGTCACTTTGGACATTTACGTCAGAATGACTGATGAATTGGGATCCCTACCGAAACGCCATGATTGCTGTCCCTTCCAGTATCCTGCGTATGCTAACCAATCTTTCTCTTCTGCAAAGTGCAAAAGGGACAAAGCAGAGCAAGTGCTGGCCTGGGGCTGCCTCATCCAGGGGCAGCGCTTGCTGGTTCACCACCTGATCCCTGAATGGGGAGGTGGGAACCTTGGGCACATATCCAGGCTGGGGTCTCAGGATTATGTGAGAGTTGGGAGGCCTGAATTCCAGGCATGTTTCATTGACCAAAAATGCCATCAGTGTAGTCAGATCAATAATACTGTTAAAATGTAAGTGTCCCCAACTAAGCAAACCAGAGGCGAGGAACTAAAACTCAATCAGTGACAGAATGGAGAAAAAAAAACATGGGTGAACCCAGACCATTGGGTGAGCTCAGACCATTTCTCCTCTGGCCAATGAACGAACATGGAAGAAAGCACCACTCTGATCGGGCATTTACGTGTGTCTTCTCTGTGAGAAGAACACCAATCAACGAACAGGCTCCCCTTCAACGCATAAACGTGCCTCGTAGAGGAGACTCAAGCTGAAGTGATCGTGTCTACCACTCCTGGAGGTAGATCACTTAAGTCTCCACATCCCGTCCAGAGACCACGTGTGGAGGTGGGTGCCATAAGGTGCCCCTTCTCAGAGAAAGCAGGTCCTTGTCAGGGGAATCCACCAGGGAGGGACTCTCGAGAGAAGCATCAGTTCTGGGAACCAGTTACGGGTGGGCCAGTACCGCGCAACCATCAAGACCTGCTCCTTGTCCTCCCTGACCTTGCACAGTGTCTGTGCGAGCAAGCTCACTGGGGGAAACACACATACTTGCATGTGTGCCAGCGCATCCTTGCCGAGGGTCCCCTCGGTTAGGGAATAAAACAACTGACAGTGGGACGTGTCTGGAGAGGCAAAAGGTCTACCTGTGTGGCTCTGAAGCGTCTCCAAATCAGCTGGACCGCCTCGGGGTGTAGTCTCCATTCTCCCGGAAGCATGGGCTGTCGTGAGAACTCATCAGCCGCATGATTGAGATGGTGGGCGAGTTGAGACATGCGACAGGAGCGTAGACCACACTGATGGTTGATTGTAAGCAACGGTCAATGTGTTGTCCATCCGGAACAGTACATGCTTGTCCTGCAGCAATGGTAGGAACCGGTGCAGGGCAAGGAATACTGCTAGCAATTTGAGGCAATTGATATGTCACTGCAGTCAAGGTCCTGTCCAGAAACCCAAAGCCCATTGCACACGGCACCCCAGTCGGTGATGGAGGCATCTTTTGAGACAACAACATGCCTGGACACTTGTTCTAGGGGAACCCATGCCCATAGAAAAGCTGAAGGTTTGGCAACAGTCCAGTGTGAATGCCACCCGGTGTGTGCGGCTGCACCATGCCCATCTCGGGACTCTGCCATGTAGCCAGTGCAGAAGCAGTCTCAAATTAAGCAACCTGAGCAGCGTGACTGTGGATGCCATATGCCCAAGTAGTGAATTAATTCAGGCATTTCACCACAGACTGAGCATGCTCGTTTGTGAGACATGCTGTCATGTTGACCGAGCACAACTCCATACCGAGAAAAGAGTTTCTCTGCATTCTCTGAGCTTGCTCTTTTCCCAGTTGACCCAAAGCCCCAGATGGCTGAGATGCTTGAGCACCAAGTCCCTGTGTTTGCACAACTGCTCTTGTGAGTGGGCAAGGATTAGCCAGTCGTCGAGGTAGTTGAGAATGTGAACACCGTGATCCCTCAGGGGGGCAAGAGCCACCTCCACAGACAGGGACAGCCCGAAGGGGAGGACCTTGTTCTGATTTGCCGCCCCTCGAACGCAAGACATAGAAACGGTCTGGGTCGAGGGAGAATCGAGACATGAAAGTATGCGTCCTACAGGTCGATCACTGCAAACCAATCTTAGAGTTGAATGCATTTGAAAATTCATCTTTGCCTTAACATCTGGAACGGGAGCTTGTGAATGGGGCCGATTCAAGACGCGGAGATCAGAGATTGGTAATAATCCACAGCCTTTCTTGGATACAGTGAAGTACGGGCTGTAACCCTGACTTCAAATCAGCTGGAGGGACAGGCTCTATCGTATCTTTCGCCAGTTGGACTGCGATGTCTGCACGCAGTACAGGAGCATCAATGTCTGCCATTAAGGTGAACCAAAATTAAATGAATCGCATAATCCGAATGAGTCAGCGAGACAGGGTAGAAAGCTCTAGCCAGGCTTCCAGACGCCGTACAAGTGGGGTCAGAGGGACCACTGACGTACCCGCAGTGGGGTAGCGTGGTGGAGCACATGGGCCTGACCCGGAAGGCACATCGTCCCGGAGTGGAGTCAGAGTGTGTAGTACAACACGTACCTGGCTCCATGATTTGGCAGGATTCCCGAGTTCACACTTACGAATGATCAGAGAGTAAATGGTTAAGCGTATTTGGTGTGCTGTCCGGGGGGAGGGCTCCGAGCTCGGAAATTGGGCCCGAAGCCAGAGTACTCCCCCCGTATCTCTGTTTAGGAAGATAATCAGGCAAGTGTGAGGAGATGGGGTGGTGGAGGGATGCTGAAAACTGTCGAGAACTATGGGTGAGTTGACTGCATATATTTATAGGCTTTACTCATGCTGATTGAGTGGACCTGTTGATTACTGATTGCTGATAGCTGGTTGGAATGACTTGATTGTTGATAATTAGAACGTGTTCCTCCCGAACCATGTTAATAAAACATCAATTTGTGCATGAGTAGGCACTGCGTCCTCGAACTGCACACCGCTGCTTTCTGGTGGTGGAAGAAGGGAATGAGAGGCATAGTATCGTGCACTGCCATCCGCGCTCTCTTGGGACCCAGAGATTGAGGAACCTTCTCTTTCACTGAAATTTTGGGTACCGCTGACCTTAGGGCCAGTGGCGGAACAGATATTTGACAAAACAAAAGATTATCCACAAACATCCATATCTACAAACATTTATGTTAGATGCAATTAATCGTGATTAATCGATTATGACAGTACTAATATAGTACTAAAATATATGTTGTAAACATGTAAACAACAGCTATGGCTGTCCATATATAACAGAAGAGCTGTTATATAAAGACAAGCTGCAGTACTGCAGGAACGCAGAAGCTACTGACCCCATTTCAAAAGCAACATTGAACAGTTAAAGCTTACATTTCAGATCTGCATTCCAGTCACACCTGAAGAAAATATCTAATCTCATTATGCATTCTAACGTTTGAGCGGGATGCTTGCCTCAATAAGTGACACTTAATAAAGTGACACTCTTTTTAAGATATTAAATCAGACACATTTGAGAAATCAAAAGTGTTCAGAGTGCTAATTATGATATGTGAACACAAGGGGGCACTAGAGCATTGCCTCAATTCTTGTAGTTGAAGGTTCCTCTGCTGAATGAAGAACTGGCCTCTTTTTCTTTTTCCCCTCCACGTCCTCTGTCACTCTGTTCCTGGCAGGGTGGCATTGCAATGGCAGGCACGACTGTCACCAGCTGACACCACACACACCGACTCTATTCAGCTAGCCCACGTCACAGGTACACAAACCAGGCTTTTTTCTGAGTCATGTTCTCACTTCCGAGAAGCCCGGTGTGGAGATACTGAACCAGGGCTGCATTTCCTAAAAGCATTGTCAGTCTAAGTAGATTGTAGAAGCATTGCCACCAATGACGCTTTTGAGAAACGCAGCCCAGGACACTGTCAGGAGAGAGAGTTGGAATCGAACAAGTGTTTTAACGGCCTCTCTTTTTCGCACTGCGCCGTCAGCAGTTTTCCCACAGGCATAGCATTACCAGCTGTGCTTCTGGAGCAGGGCCCTTTGGTTACAAACATCTGATTTTATGGACTTGTTTTGCACTGGCTCTTTGAACAGTATCTATCTATCTATCTATCTATCTATCTATCTATCTATATCTATCTATCTATCTATCTATCTATCTAGTCTGTCTTGTCTTCTTTCTGTCTGTCTGTCTGTCTGTCTTTGTTCCAGGTAACTTTATGCCTGCTTTGATTATCGTGAGTCATGACTTCCAGTCTATGGACCGGTAACCTGTAGGGCTTTATGCTGTTTGGAAAGCTATCGACCACCATGAATCACTGCCTCTCCTCATGCACGTTAAACAGGAAAAACAGCAGATAAACATGCTATGAGTTTATATCCCAAACCCACTTCCCGAGTCGATTCTTTTGCCAGGCTCCGTGAAAGAGTCTCTGTGCATGTTTCCCTTTCACATCTGTTGGAGTTTCTCTATCTTTAAAGTTTGGCTGAAAGTTTATTTTATTCTTTTTTTTTTTTGGCTTCTCTATATGCGCTCTGTGCGGATGCTGTTATGAATCATTTACTTTTATATTCTGGACGGACCAAATCGACTTAAAAGAAAGTGGCAATAATTACTTTAACATGCATCAGAGAAAACTGGTCAAGCCAAACCTAAAGTGCCATGAAGAAAAGGCCTTTTACTAGACTATTGCCGGCAATTCCAGTGAGACCATTAGGCAACCAGTTTTTGAAAAAAAGTGGCTTCCAGTCAAATCAACTTTTTAAATAAAATTTTGTGTTGGTAAATTTCAGTACGCTGTCTATTGAATTTAGTTTTGTGCTACTCAACGTTGACATCCTTAGCACAGTTAAAGTCCCCATGAAATCAAGTGTTTTGGCTTTTAGTATGAATATGTTAGCCTTACTGTTATCTATAAACTAGTGTGCTCCAAAATAATGACAAAATTTGCATTTAGAAGATTGCATTCAAAACGTACAGTCTCTCACTTTCACCAATATGGATCAATGATTTTGATGACATCACTCTGCACTTCAGCTTCTCATCAGATTTTCTGTCCAATCAAATGCTCTCTAGAATCTGAAGCTCCGCCCCTACATTATAAATAGACGGGCCTTGCATCACGGGCCTTGTACATTACGTACGCGCATCACAAGTGCGAGCACGAGCAATAATTTGCTGGATGCAGTTCACTTAACGGCCACCGGTGTCGCTAATAACAAGGGTTTCTGAATTCTACATATAGCCCTTTTAGTCACCCTTATGTTGTTCCAAATCTGTTTGAGTTTCTTTCCTCTGTGAAAGACAAAAGAAGATATTTTGAAGAATGTTTTTTTTTACTATGGAAGTCAATGGGTGCCTTCAACTGTCTGGTTACAAACATTCTTCAAAATATCTTCTTTTGTCTTTAACAGAGGAAAGAAACTCATACAGGTTTGGAACAAAAAATTATTTTTGGCTGAACTATTCGTTTAAGGCAACAAGTAAAATATTGAAACCAGAAAAAGAAATACAAGAATATCAATACCATACAGAGAAAAAACGTAAACATCCTATGTGTACTAGATTTTATTAAACCACATTAGCTTTACTTGAGACAAAGGAGTAAAGAAGAAGAGAGAAAATTTCTGTACTGATTTATATATTTCATTGACAGTAGGTTCAGCCCTACAGTCTTACTGAGGAAGATTTGTGTCCCATTTTGAAACTAAACTATAGGAGTGCTGTCATACAATTTAATCTAAGCCCAATTCAATTACGCAGGATACAAAGACATAAGCTTCAAGCTTCTGTGATATGATTAGAGAGATTGAGGTAGACATCAGTCGACTGAGTCATTTCTCCCTTCATTACACAAAACACGAGGCCCACATTCAAGTAACCTATCCAGGCTGCTCTCATTTAGTCTGCGATCTATCTTATGATTGAAGTAAAAGATGAAGTACGGAGACTGCAATTATTAATAATTATCTCTGTCAATATTTTGTACAATGCCAAGTAGGCATATAGCAGTTCAAAGATACTGGCATAATCTGTTTTTCAATTTCCAGACAGAAGTTTAAAGTCCCCCTGTGGTGAATAGCTTTTCATGTTGTTTATATGTCTAGTGTTTTTAATGTGCTTCAAGACAAACCATGTGCAAATTCATAAAATCAAAGTCAACGTTATTGCTGCTCTAGCAGTGAACAAAAGAGAGGTTTGAAATCTTGGGTGTTTCTGATGTCACACAAATTGTAACCAATCATATCAAGGGCTTCGCATTTCATTAACAGCGAACTAGCAGGTTATATGCTAGGTTTTCCCGGTATATTTTTTAGTTTGATATAAAAAATAGGGTAGATTTAGCAATATAGCAGGTGTATGATGTATATTACGATGTTGATTAACTATATGCCTTTTTCCAGTGACGTTCTGAGTTGTTTAAAGCGTTTCTGATGATTGTTAGAAGGCAGACTGAGATGGCGAACGGGAACATGGTTTGTGTAACATTAGCAACACATTATTCGCAGTTTGATAACAGTCAAGCAAAAGGCTAATCATATTAATTATCGTTATGTGTCCGACGTTGTAAAGAGTGATATGTACGTTTACCTCAGTAAGTTGGCCGAGTGAATCTCTGAGCTGGGCGAGTGAGTGGAGGCGGGGCTAATTAGCATATCCATTAGTCTGCATAATACTAAATGAGGCAAGTTACATTTAAGCTTTTTTTCACAGGAAAAAACTTTTAAATATGTGATCAAAGATGAGTTTTAAGGGATAAAGTGATAGGGGGACTTGGGGAACTGACAAAAGACAAAGAAGCTCACTGTCACATCATCATGTGTCAATATTAATCTATTTAAGATTCAGAAATTCTAAATATAGAATAAGCCTTAAGCCAGACATTTCTATGTCATAGTGATATAGTGTTTTTCTCTCCCAGGTATCGTTGTGTCTGTTCAGACAAGACAAAAATGTTTAGCCAGAGGGCTAATGCTGTATAACAAGCTGACAGGCCCAGATTATTTCGGCCCGCCCAATGCATGCGAGTATCGCGACCTACCGGTGGAGGAAATCCCATCCAGTGTGAGTAGGGCAGCGCACAGCCTCAGGGGAACAGATGCATTATGGGGGAACAGATCTATTACTTTATTCATATTTTTCCCTAAAGTACAGCAATTTCAAATAGATAAAAAAGGACAGATACATTAAATCTTCTGATAAATCCAACATAACATAAACAACGGCTAAAATTATTCTTGTAAATGGGACTTAAAAGAGACTTAGTTATTTGTTATTGCAAATGACATTGTCTAGAGAGAATAAATATTTAACATTTACACTATTATTGTCCAAGAAAAACACATTGAACATTTGTGACAACATCCCCCTTTCGGGACTACATTATAAGCAAGTGAGATAAGCAAATGCCTGCTCACATTTACTACAATAAGCATCATTTTCACACACAGCACACACACAACGCCTATGCACTTACTCACTGGTAATTGACCCTTCGCCCCCCTTAGTTACTGTCGCTATGTCCGACAAGCTACGCCGCTCTCATGTTCTCACACAGTGAAAAAATACATCGCGGAGCAGAGAGGATCTGACAACACGCGGACAGACAGGACAGACCAGGTTACTTTTCGGTTACTTTTGATAATAAACATATTAAACAAAGTCTCACCTTTCATATGGTCATTTTTTGAAAGAAATTTAAACAATAAATACCGTTTTGTGGCTCTTTAATGTGCCGTGACAGATCGGTGTAGAACATCAGTTAAAGCTGCTCGTGATCCGATCATCTCTTCCTTCTAGTTCATTTATAGCATCAAATAAACATGACTGAACATAAGAAGGAATGTTGTTTTAACCGCTGAAAGGCGTCAGTACACTCCGTTTTTCAAGTTCAAATCCTCCCATGTTAATCTAATATCTCTCCTGACTGCTTTGTCGGACAAAATGGCGGATGGCGAAGTATGATTGGTCAGATTACCTGTCAATCAAGCTCAAAAACAAAGTAACTTGAGTTATTTATTTGAAAATGTAACTCAGATATTTTGTTGTAAATTAAAAGTAATGCACTACTTTACTAGTCACTTGAAAAAAGTAATCGGATTACTTAACTCGGGCTAATGCATTACCCCCAATAGTTTACTGATAGGCTACTTGCATTCACTGCCCAAAAAGTATGTGTTAGCCAATTTTGCGCCTCACAAGCACCTGAATTTGTGCATTCTCTATAAATCTAATTATCTAAATCTCCTCATCTGCACTTTTATTAGATTGCAGCCGCACACTAATTTGCCGTTAAGTTAATCTGGCCCTATCCGGGGTAACAATCTTGTGTTGATTTCTTTTCCCACTATTTTATTAGTCAAGATTGCTCTCTCTTTGTTTTCCACCCATCATTATTCTAAAGGACAATACAGAATTTAAGATTGATTGACAGTTTGACGCCTTGTTTGACCTTTCTGTCATTTCCCCACCAGTGATTCAGTTCCACATGGACTCCAGTGAGCAGTGCACACACACACACACACACACACACACACACACACACACACACACACACACACACACACACACACACACACAACACACCACGCACGCCACGCACGACGCGCACACACACACACACACACACACACACACACACACACACACACACACACACACACATCCGTCTAATAAACATACGTTTAAAAAAAAGGTAACACTTTACAATAAGGTTTCATTTGTTAACAATGATCAATACTTTTGCAGAATTCATTAATATTTTTCAATGTTAATCTCAACATTTACAAAACACTAATGCAATACACTAATTACTAATACATTTTAAGATCAAAAAATGTATCTGTTAACATTACTGAATGCACTGTGACATTAACAAACATAAATAATTACTGGTGGTATTTTTGGGGGTAAAAAGGAAAAAAAAGTTACGATTTAGCTTTTTCTAAAACAGAAAGTTATTTCATTTTTGTGTTCACAAAAGGCATTCATCTTTCTTTTAGCACCCAAAGATGATTTAAATTGTAATTTATTATTAAGATGTTTCAAAAATAGTAAATCTGCTGCCATGCAAATGCTTATAACAATCGAAAACTAAAGTAAATATCACCATAGACCAGAGAGATTTTCTGGACATGCATCATGCAGTGAAGCAGTAAAGATATGTGGGTTTGTCCTCATCTAAAGTATGCAGGGAATAAACAAGAAATCTCTCTCATGAGCCCTTCATTTAGAGAGCGATCTGGGTCTGTTTGAAGATTAGAGATCTAAATACTCTCTTTATCTACAAACCCAACATTTCCTTTTCAGAGAGTAAAGATATCAGAGACCGTGATAAAGACCTGAACTCCAGCTCTGTTTCAGAGATCAGGTCATGAACAGATGTGGAGGGCATAAATCAGGCTAAATATTGATGTTGCTTCTACACCTTTGTTCATTAATGTTATGAATACAGAAATCACAACTACTGACACAGTTTGAGAGTGTGTCCTTGCTTGGTTTGACTGAATGATGGTGTATTAGTGTGTGAAGGAGACACAAGAACGGACCCACATAAATCAAGTCCTGTGGAAATAAATAATGAATCTAAAATTGTAAACAGCACACAGAACAGGGGCAAAAAAATTTCCACGAAGAGGGTTTGAATTGGTGTTTGAATTACTTTTTAATTTATGAACACTACATTTCAATGTTTGAGGTTGATAAGATTTCTTTAAAGTGTTTTTCTTATTAAGGATCTTCAAATAATACTAACATCAAAACAAAGACAGACAGGCAAAAACTAACCCAAGCACTGCAAGTTAAAGAAAATGTACAATGTACAAATGTGTCTTTTTACAAAAAAAAAAAAAAAAAACATAAGTCAAAACAGAGAAGAAAACTTCTTAAATAAAAAAAAATTCAAATTTGTGTAGAAAGGATTGGAGAGGATCCCAAAGACTCCTGAATTTGTCTTTAAAGTATTTTTGAAAGAAATCTCTTATGGTGACCAAGACCATAATGCAGTAATATTGTAAAATATAATTCCTGTCACATGTTGTGGCTGTAGCGAACTGCTCAAATGATAGAGAATCCAAGAAACACTTTTTAATAAGTAAATAACATGAAAAAGTAGGAGTAAGAATATACGACTCGCATAACACAAACAAGACCGAACTGAAAACACATACAATACTGTGCTTAGCATAAGTGAACTTATGGGTGTCATGGGAACTGGGTGTCATGCTAAAATTGACTAAAAATAGGAATAAAAAATTAACTTTTGGAAATTGATCTTAACGCCTTAATTAAAATAATGAGGAAAAATCCAACCTTTAAAGACATACATTTTCTTTGTGAATGAATGTATGTTACGTAAGTAACTAAATGTTCTTCCTTAAAATACAGTATGCTAAATTCCCATAGAGGCAGGCAGTTTTTTATTTTTTAAAGGCCCGTTATTCATGGATCCTGATAAAGTTCCTTTGGCCTTTGGAATTAAAATATCCCCACATCATCACACACCCTTCACCATATCTAGAGATTGGCATAATATAATGATTTGCTGGTCAAGAAATATTCCTTATTATTATTATCAGTGTTGTGCTGCTTCATATTTTGGCGTAAACTGACACTTTTTTTCAGAATTCTTTGATGGATAGAATTGTTTTTTACACCAATTGCCTTTGTTACCAAGTTATTGTTAACAAATTGGTTGGTTTCATTAGTTTTATGAAAAATATAAGTTTATCAGTAACTACAAACCAATATTTGGTCCCAAAATATTTACTATTCTAGCAAACTTCAAAATTTTTTTTTTTAAACAATTTTTAATTTAATTTTTGTTTGTGGAATCTTATTTAATGCTTGAAAACAGAGAAACGCATTGAAGACTCTCCCTCTGTGTTTTGACTTTATAATAATAAAAAAAAAAAAAAATCAACAAATACACATAACATGATTACTACATTAAAACTAATAGGATCCTCTGATTTTCTTGGCTACTCAGACTCATTTTCTCCCCAACATGTGCACTTGCCCTCAGTGTGACATTAATGTTTGGAAGTACACAGCTTACATTGGATTCCCTTCAACTTTTGTGCTGAAGGCTGGAATTGTGCTGACGTTGTTGAGTTCACACTAACAGGCTCGAGCACAGCTGTCCTGGACCATCTGCCCAGTGTGAGATAATACAATCACTTCACATCCTCCACTTCCACCTCCGCTATTAACACTCCCACTCTCGCTTTCTCTCAGACAAGAACATATAGATGATGCGGCAAGGTTTTCTTGATGGACGAGACAGATGCATGTCATGTTGTTCTGTTATGACTTTCTTTCTTCCATGTAACACAAATGGAGAAATTTAGTAGAATGTTCTTGCTGCTCTTTTCCATACAATGAAAGTGAATGGCGACCAGAAGCTGTCAGGCTCCAAAAATGACAGAAAGCATCAAAGTGGAGTTCCACACCCAAAGCTAGCATGGCTTCAGAAGATTTGGATGTACTTAAATTGGAACGTAAAAGTCCACATTAGAGGTTTAGTGACTAGTTAGTTTGTGATGTTGTATTTAATTTGGTTGCAACATTTGTTGTTAAAGTCACCATGAAATCAAATTTGATGAAATATTATATTGCAGTATTCCAACAAATGTCCATGCAGATCATTATTATATATTTTTCTGCATAAATTTACCTTTTGTCCTTAATCAAAGTAATTTCCCCTCCCGCTTTCAAAAACATATCTTCACTTCTCTGATGATGTGTTTACTGGCGCGAGGGCACCAGTACCATCCAATCAAATCCCCATGGATAAAATCAAGTCCCACCCTACATTTGATCTTGTTCCAGAAGCCGTTTCAGTACAATAGGGAAGACTATTGCAACTTCCTTTTACGATAGGCCGTAAGCTCTCCATAAATTAATGTGTGGTTGCATAATATTAAGTTAACCTTTATGTTGCGAGAATCTTGCAATTCTGAGAGAAAAAATTAAAGTCAGAATAGCAAGATGTAATCTCGTAATTGTGAGATAAAAAGGCACATACGGGTGCTGGTCAAGTCATATCATCAAAAAGTTGATTTATTTCAGTAATTCCATTCAAAAAGTGAAACTTGGATTCATTCATTACACACAGACTGATATATTTCAAATGTTTATTTCATTTAATTGTGATGATTAAAACTGACAACTAATGAAAATCCCAAATTAGAATATTACTTAATTTTTAGAAATGTTGGCCAACTGAAAAGTATGAGCATGTACAGCACTCAATACTTAGTTGGTGCTCCTTTTGCCTGAATTACTGCAGCAATGCGCCGTGGCATGGAGTCGGTCAGTTTGTGGCACTGCTCAGGTGTTATGAGAGCCCAGGTTGCTCTGATAGTCTTCAGCTCTTCTGCATTGTTGGGTCTGCCGTATCACATCTTTCTCTTCACAATAGCCCATAGATTTTCTATAGGGTTTAGGTCAGGCGAGTTTGCTGGCCAATTGAGAACAGGGATACCATAGTCCTTAAATCAGGTACTGGTAGCTTTGTCACTGTGTGCATGTGCCAAGTCCTGTTGGAAAATGAAATCTGGATCTCCATAAAGTTGGTCAGCAGCAGGAAGCATGAAGTGCTCTAAAACTTCCTGGTAGATGCCGGCTGCATTGACCTTTGACCTCAGAAAACACAGTGGACCAACACCAGCAGATGACATGGCACCCCAAACCATCACTGACTGTGGAAACTTAACACTGACTTCACTGTGTCTTGTTCAAGAGTGGCTTGACACAAGGAATGCGACAGCTGAAACCCATGTCTTGAATACGTCTGTGCGTGGTGGTTCTTGAAGCACTGACTCCAGCGCACGTCCACTCTGTGAATCTCCCCCTCATTTTTGAATGGGTTTTGTTTCACAATCCTCTCCAGGGTGCGGTTATCCCTATTGCTTGTACACTTTTTTTCTACCACATCTTTTCCTTCCCTTCGCCTCTCTATTAATGCGCTTGGACACAGAGCTCTGTGAACAGCCAGCCTCTTTAGCAATGACCTTTTGTATCTTGCCCTCCTTGTGCAAGATGTCAATGGTCGTCTTTTGGGTCGTCAGCAGTCTTCCCCATGATTGTGTAAGCTACAGAACTAGACTGAGAGACTATTTAAAAGCTTTTGCAGGTGTTTTGAGTTAATTAGCTGATTATTGTGTGGCACCAAGTGTGTTCAATATTCAACCTTTTCACAATATTCTAATTTTCTGAGATACTGATTTTTCAGATTTTTTTCCCCCATAAGTTGTCAGTTATAATCATCAAAATTAAAAGGAATGAACACTTGAAATGTATCAGTCTGTGCGTAATGAATGAATATATCCAAATGTCACTTTTTTAACGGAATTACTGAAATAAATCTACTTTATGATATATTCTAATTATATGACCAGCACCTGTATCTTTTAAATTAAAGTTTTATTTTGTGGCGGAAATTAGCTTCCATACCAATCGGTAATAGCAATAAATAAATAAATACTGATACAAAAAAACCCAAGAAAGTACATTTATGATTGATTGATTTTATTTGGCAAGCACATGGAGGACGCACACAAAAGTTTGCCGTTTAGATCGGTTCGTGTTGAACAAGTCTTTTATTCACAATGTTCTCTCTATTAAAATGTAAACAAGTGTAAATGTCAACATCATGTCTAAAGAATTTGTCAGGTAATCAATCTGTGTTTTTATTCCAACCATTACTCCAGCTCGAAGGCTTCAGTAAATATTTAGTTTACGTAGGGTTACGTTTCATTTAAGTGTAAAAATATTGAATAGTGCGAGACTTTAGTGCACCTGTACGTCGCAACGAAGTGCAACACGTTTCCGGTCACCAAAGAGAGCAACATCAACATTGTGCCAAACATCTCCTTATGTGTAAATTATGATTTTAAGGTAAACATCATTCAGTTTCAACTCAGAAGAAGAATTCAACAAGCCGTTGCACATCAAATAAAAGCTGATACATTTATTGATGCATTTGAGCTATACATTTGGCGTCGACTAAACCGTAAAGCAGCAGTCCCAGTCGTAATGCACGCCTTTGGAGAAAACAGACTTACAAACCAGTGTTTCAAAAGTCCATATCTGTTGACCCGCGTGGTCTCTCTTTAAGAACAAAGCAATGTTCCACAAATTAAAGTTTACTACAGCCGTCTCATAAACATCACAAACAATGTTAATGTAAACCGCTGTATACTCTGCAACCTTCAACCGTATTCTTCAAGCGTGTAAATCATGGCTGGTGTTTTGCGTTGTCTGCAGGAGTGTGAGCTGTGTGTGTGTGTGTGTGTGTGTGTGTGTGTGTGTGTGTGTGTGTGTGTGTGTGTGTGTGTGTGTCAGCCGCTGGAAGCAAGCCAGTCACTGCTAACAGTCATGCATTTGTAGCATAGCACCTCGCTAAGATGGGTCATTCACACCGCTATAAATAAGGTTACACTCGGCTTTCAGCAGGAGACGGCATTTACACTGCGAGCTATGCATTATAATATTTAATCACCCCAACTAACCTGCAGTCAATTTCACTGTAAACACAATTTATGTTGTAAACTCGTCAGCAAGAGTGATGTTTACAAGCTTCTTTATGCGGCATGAAAGGGTTCGTGAACAGCATTTATTGGATGTAATCCTTGTGGAGTAACATAAGTGATCTGCAGATCTTACACACTGTTGATTTTAACGTACAAAGCGAAACATTTATAGCGATCTCTTAATTTTGGCCGATATTAAGTTCATCCAGATTTATCCCATGATCGTTATAAAACGCATCAACTGGACTCGCTTTTAAGACATGAAGAGGAAAACCTTATGAGCCGTTTTAATACGCATATTTCTATAGCTTAAGTCTGTATAGCAGCAGTTCTGAGCCACTTCTGCATCAATGATACACGACAACAACATTACGAAACAAAACTGGCCGTCGATCAGCTCTTAATAATAACATTTCATCTACAACTCTCATGGTCACTTTCACAAAAACTACACTTCAGAAAGTTCTAGATAAACGCATCCTGGTACAAAAAATGCAACGAAATTCAAATCGTGTAATAAAAAATAAGGGTAGAGTGTAAATATATATTCATATTTATACATTTCTAGATGTATTTACAAGAAAGGCTTTGAGTTGCCCGTTGTTAAAATACATTCGGGCCGACCGTTTAGTGGAATACATTTTCTTAAGAATTTGGTCTCGGAGACAAAATAAAGGTCCTTGTTTAACACCAATAGAAAATATAAACACTCCCAACGTCCATCAGTCCGTCCCTTGTTCAGTGATGGCAAGGGTTTCTCTACAGACGACAGAGGTGGAGATTTCATATTGAAAAGTCTCGAGAAGCAAACACGCACCACTTCCTGCTCAAGTGCCCTAGGACAGGTGAAGGGGTCAGTGAAGGGCCAGTTTGCTCTCTTCCAGCCGGATCATTGCGTGATGTCCATCCCATGCGCTTCACCTCTGAAGTGTGTGTGCTCTCCACGAGTTCATCCATCCAGACAGGTCACACACTGAAGAGTGAGGGAGCTCAGCGCTTTTTAAACGCCACCCCGCGGTTGGGGTGCGGGGGGAATTTGGGCAGGCAGGGCTCGTCGGCGCCGGCGTCATGAGAGAACACTGAGTCTTCACCGGAGGAGCAGGTAGAGCTGCGGGTGTCCGGGAAATTTGGAGAAAATTGGTCCAGAGACATAGACAGGTCTAGATACTCCTGGAAATGTAAAACATACACAAAATGTATTATTTTTGATATTTTTGATACCCTAACAACAACCACAATTATTTTTATTAAAATGTATACAATTCAAATTAATAATAATAATAATAATCAACAACAACACTAGCGTTGTTGTTCTTGTTTATTATTATAATTAATTACTGACCAATAATAACAAAAATAATAATTATTATTATATTATTTTAATGCATTATTATTGATATTTTTAATTATTGAATAATAATTATCATTATGATTCTTGTTGTTGATTTATTATTAATGACTGAATAATAATAATCATAAAAACAAATAATAATGTTTGTTTATTGTAATAATTATTTGTTAGTTTTATTATTGATATTGAATTGTAATTATTAATATTGTACATTATTATTTATAAATTACTGTATAATGATAGTAATAATAAAAATAATTATTGTTATTATCATTATTTGTTAATGTATTTTTATTGATATGAATAATTGTGAAAAATTAATTTTGATTGTGACAGCATAGCTCTAGGTATATTAAATAACTATTTTATTATAATAATAAATTAAAAAATAATAACAATTATTATTATTTTTATTTGTTAATGCATTATTACTGGTATTATTATTGAATAATAATTAGTATTATTGAATAATAATTAGTATTATTGATGATAATTAATATTAATGATTTAATAATAATAATAATAATCATCATTATTATTAGTTAATGTATTATCGGTATATTAGTCATAATCTGAATAATCATCATCATTAACATCATCATTAATAATGTTGTTCTTGTTCATTGTTATTATTTACTGATCAATAACAATAATAATGTTATTATTATTATACTGATATATTGATATCAATTACTGAATAACAATACCAAGAATAACAATTATTATTTCTAAAATCCATTATTATTGATATCAACTATTGAATAATAATAATAATGATAATCACTAATTATATTATTATTATTAATGGTTGAATAATAATGATCATTCATGTATTATTTGATTATTAATGATTGAACGACAACAATTCTTAATCATTAGTTAATTACTTATTATTATTTAATAGTTACAATTATTGGAAATAATTATAATAATTAAAATAAAATTATAATTATTGTCCAATTCATTGAAGAAGAAAAAAAAAAATTTAAGCACAGCTGAAATGTCATGCAATGTATTGAAAGCTGATTTGTGGATTATAAAGCTGTTCTGGGGTGCGTTTCGCCAGTTCTATTGAACTCTATCGGTGCCGAGGGAAGTTTGGGAAACGCAGCGCTGATCCGCCTCTGCTTCTGCTCACCTGACAGGACGTCATGGAGAGTGTGCGGTCCAGATCCTCCACCAGCTGTTTGAAAGTGGGTCTCTGAGACGGGACGGCATGCCAACAATCCCTCATCATCATATACCTGCAAGAGGAACGTCATGAGATCATCACAAGATCTCTAGCCGCATCATGACAGAAGTCACATCATTACTACAATCACGGGTCTTACAGTTCATGGGTGCATGTGGAGGGCCGGTCCATGCGGTGGCCTTCCTTCAGCAGTTTAAAGAGTTCCTCGACTGGGACACCTGGGTACGGTGAGCCGCCCAGAGTAAAGATCTCCCACAGCAACACCCCAAAAGACCACCTGACACGCAAAAACACATCACAGTGACCATCATTAACACACACAGGCATTATGTATCAGAGTGTGTTTGAGAGAATATCTGCAGACGTACACATCGCTCTGATGGGTGTAAATGCGGTCGAACAGAGCTTCAGGCGCCATCCATTTCACTGGTAAACGACCCTGTGAAAAACACAATCACTTTATTCACTAACTCGTCACCTGTTCGAGATTATAGATCAGCATTTGTGACAATCCTGCAGAGAGGATTTTATAAGTATGGCTCAAAGAAAATCAAGACCACGAGAATCATACAAGTCCCCCTGTAGTCAATTCTATACCTTAAAACTCATCTTTGATCACCAAAATGACATATTTAAACGTTTTTTTTCCCTTGAAAGAAGGAATGCCTTAAAACATCTTGAATATAACTCTACACTCTTGCCTCATTTAGTATACGCAGTTCCAAGGGTGTAACTTTGGTTTGAGAAGTGGGGGGGACACAAAATGGGGGATTTTTTCCCCCGATTTGAATCCCATTCCCTGAATTTACAATCATTTAGGGACTATGGTAATACAAAATCCAGGAAATAATTAAGTTTATTATAATGATAAATTCTGCCAAAAATAAAAGTAGGCTACTAAACTATGTATAACAAAAAGATTGGTTTCACTTCATTTGGATGGTCCTTTTAACATATTCTGTTGACTATAAGTAACGTTGCACCTACATGTCTACTAACTCTCATTAGTGTGTTTAGTAGAGTATTAGTAGACTGGTAGGGTTAGGGTTAGAATAAGTTAACATGTAGTTGCATAGTTACTTATAGTCAGTAGACTGTCTGTTGGAGGATCATCACAATAAAGAGTTATCAGATATTAAGCAGACTAATACTCTAATGACAGTTAGTTGACATGTAGGTTGAAAACGTTACTTATAGTCAACAGAATGTTCAAAAAGGGACCATCAAAATAAAGTGTTACCAAAAGATTTTACTTTTTTGTTTAATAGGTTGCCAAGACTTGAGATAATCATTTTATAAAGTCAAAAATGTTCACCATTAATGTTTTGTGTGTAAATAAAATTGAAATTATGTGAGACCCAATTTCCACTGTAATGTAAAAACTACATAAAGATAGTATATTTTAAATAATTGTTTAATACCATATTTTAATGAATGAAGGCCAGTATCACTGATATTAATATAGCTACTGATGTCTCGATGAAAACGTCTTCCACAAATTTGAAACATTTATTAGGCTTCAAAATATAACAACTCTTAATTTAACTAAACTTTAAACAATCTTCACTTAAACCCATAATAAATGTCATATTTACCTGTGCCCTTCCTGTCTAACAGGTACGAATATACTACAGAAATTGAATAAGGTTATAAAATAGTCTGCACTGCATACATTATAAATTAAATATAGATTAATCCTTATTAAATCTACAACGTTCTTTAGACAAGATCAGTGAGTAATTTGCTCGGTTCTCTTTGTTCTTTGGTTAACTTTACTAACAGACAGAATTGCCTGCTGTCCCTTTAAGATCTGTCGATTATGATAGGATCTTACCCATTTAATTTTCTCATTTACTCTTGACTTTCATTTAAGGTTTTATTTAACTCATTTAAGACTGTTCTTGTGAGGATACAATTGACAAAACGGAAATTTTGGTATAAATGTGTGTGTTATTATTATTATTCAAGTGCGAAAGAGAACTGGATTCTGGCGCGCTGTCTGTGATCAGACGCCAGACAGCGCGCCAGCCAGAATCCAGTTCTTTTTATATCTGCTCATTAGAACTTTCAGCGAGCTCTTTTTAGAGTGTGGACTATGGTGTGGACCCGACGTACCTGGATGCGGACGCGCGCATAGGCACAGACTATCTTCTGCTCCTCCGTGGCGATGACAGCGTGCGGTTAAAAAAAACTTGAAAGTGGGGGGGACACAAACGGGATTTTGAAAAGTGGGGGGGACATGTCCCCCCTGTCCCCATAGGAAATTACGCCCATGCGCAGTTCTATGAATATGCAAATGATCCCCGCCTCCACTCACTCACTCTCACTCAGAGATTCACTTGTTGACCGGATTGGTTACAAGCAGGGTTTGAAATTAACTTTCACTCACCGGCCAATTTGGCAACTACATTTTTTAAGTTACCGGCCATTCAGAACTTTTACTAGCCAAAAAAAAGAAAGAAAAAGAAAACAACCAGATTAACTACGTCACAGCTTATATATATATATAAAAAAATTTGGATTTCATACATTCATTTCGTATTTAAACAAAATCCTGTCATCCAGCAATCTCCTCCCTTCCTCTTTTATCCTCAACACCAAAAATGTGTTTTACGTGGACAGAACAAAGAACATAAAAAAATGTAGGATGTTGAAGAATAATGTATTTTCTGTTAACTAATTGCTTTTTAATCATCACTATTGCTTCAAATGAACAAGCGTGCCGTTATTTGTTGCGTAGTGACGAATTCTGTTCAAGTAAGCCAGATATGCGCAGAATATGCGCAATACGCTGTATTTAATATATCATGATGACTCACAAGTTCAGTATTTGAGTATAAACATAAGTAACGCCAAATTGCCTAGTGATTTGACAGCGTTACCCGCCACAGTTGTTAATTTCAAACCCTGGTTACAAGGTAGTTTGTGGCGTCAGAAACACCAGCGATTTCAAACCGTGTCTTTGTCTTTGGTTCACTGCAGTTTTAAGGAGAAAATGAATTTGCACATGGTTTGTCCGAAAGCATATTAAAAACACCACATAGACATATAAACAACATTAAACGCTTGATTTTCACCACAGGGGGACTTTAAAATACAGATAGCACTCACTGCGAGAACTAAAAGCAATAGAAACCAGATAAAAAAAAGAAATTGGTCTTTAATAAAGTGATTTTTCAGTCTGAAATCTTACATTGGTGGTTTTCTTGTAGTAATCAATATGATGGATGTCCCTGGCCAGGCCGAAGTCGGCTATCTTCATCACGCTATCTTCAGTCACCAGGACATTACGGGCAGCCAAGTCTCTATGAATACACTACAACAGTGAAAACACACATGTACATTAATCAAGGGAACAATCATAAAGACGACACTTGACTGCTATGAGAACAGAAGAGATGGCAACCTTCTTGGATGACAGGTACTCCATGCCACGAGCCACCTGGTATGCGCAGGAGATCAGGTCTTTGATTGACATGTTCTCCACGGGCACCTGGTCGGGGTTGTAGCAATACTCCATCCCAGGCGGACGGCGCACACGCAGATACTCTCTCAGATTGCCCTTCGCAGCAAACTCCACGAGGACATAGAGCGGACCTGACAACGGCCATGTGACACATAATCAGTCTTTACTGGAGAGGCCACAGTTTTTGATACACTAATGTGATTTAATAAGTACGTTCAGTTCAATTAATCTAGCCATGTGAAATCACGACAGATGGACTGATGACAACCTTTTGAAGTGAGCCTAACAGATTGATTTTGAAATGTGATTTACGCCCGTACTGCATTATCTCTAAATGCTTCCCTCCGCCCATCCGCCTTTTTAATCCACCCTTTACTCACCATCTTGTGTGCAGGCCCCCAGCAAGTTGATGATGTTCTTGTGTTTGCCAATAATCTTCATCATTTCCATCTCGGAGATGAGATCTGACAGGTCCTTCTCCGTGGCGTCGGCTATAAAAGCAATATTGATGCACACACATATATCTTATGACGGATCATGGAACCTTCAACCGTGAGGGACAAACGGTTTATTATATTAATGCTTTCCTTTTTCATATATTTTCCGGTGTGGACTTGAAATCAACTTAACATTCAAGACAATGACATGAAAAAGCATTCAGGACATAATCGGATGCACTTCCCAGCTATACTCAATTCTCGTGGAAAATTATGTAGCGTGATAATTGATTTTATTGGATAGTAAAAAATTAGGCTATGCCAGTACTAGGATTTTCTATAGAATAATGTGTATTGATGAACTGTGCACAAGTTCAGAAAGAGTTATTACTGTTTTTTTTTACTATTTATAATGCTGTTGAGATAATACGGTCTATGTATGATACAATACAGTTTAGTAAGCGAGTCAAATGTGAATGCATTGAATAAATCAAATGGATAATGAGAGTCTGGGAGTTTGTTTCACCAATTCGTCCACAGAATCGGTTCATAAGAGTCATTGATTTGTGAATTAGCCTACTGTACAGTGGTCAAGCTCAATGTTTGTTACTTAGCATTTAATAAGTGTGAAATCATACAGGAGAGAGTTTGTGGCAAAACCTTTTACAGTGCTTGTATATTGTTGTCTCTTACTGCATATGTTAATTCATACTCAGAAAGTAGAACTGAAATGACAATGAACTACAACTACAATGATATAAAACTAATTCAAAATATGAATAAAACTAAAATAACACAGATGCAGGACACGTCAGCACACACACTTGTGTTGCCGATGTTTGCTAATGTTTCCGGGCATTGACTCGCGAGGAGGACAGGAAACAGACAGAGCCTGAATCAGAATAAACAAACTGCTGTGGTACGGTATGTGACACCCGAGCTCAAATAACATGCTTCAGGGTGAAGGTGGAATACAGACCGAAGCTCAGTGGACCATCAGATTCCTCATGAGATACTGAATTCCAGACAGAGTTTGCTGGCATATTTCCCTTTTTACACCCCACACACACACACACACACACACACACACACACACACACACACACACACCACACACACACACACACACACACACACACACACACACACACACACACACACACACACACACACACACACACACGTCAGCTAACAACAGTGGCAGTAAACACTTACATTTGAGCATCTTGACAGCCACTTTAGTGACACGACTGGGTTTGTCTTTATTCATCCCCATAGCCTCGGCCATCATCACCTGCCCAAAGCAGCCCTCTCCAAGCGGCTTCCCAAGAACCAGCCTGAAACACACACACAATATCAATCACTGCACCCTTCGCAAGGCCATTTTTGTGCGCATATTAGGGCTGCGCGATTAATCGCAATTTACATGAAATTGCAAAGGCTGCGATTATTTGTTATGTGCAGCTTGTCATTGATGATCGGCTCTGTAAACGCTGCTCAGTCTGAAAGCACTGCGAGTTTGAGTCGCTTATAACGTGCATTTGAAAACACAAAACACGCCAAACATCTTTCTAAACATGAGAAGCATTTATGAAGCTTGTCCAACAAAAGACAACATTTAAAAACATGCTTTTTACTCCAAACTCATAACGACAGTTGAGCTCATCCTTCTGTGAGATCATGTGACTTCTTACAGAGAAAGTAAGGCAGTCGTGTGTTTATTAGTCATATTTAATCAATCAAAGTGTTTCACTCTTCTGTTTATTCAGCTACAGCGATAGTATGATGCCGATAGGGATTTCCTGGAATGACGTGTGTTATTGTACTTCTGCGACGGGGCATATTTGGCGTGTGTGTGAGACGCCCTCTGGTGTTCAGATGGATATGTGGTGTGTGTGTGTGTGTGTGTGTGTGTGTGTGTGTGTGTGTTGTGGTGTGTGTGTGTGTTGTGTGTGTGTGTGTGTGGTGTGTGTGTGTGTGTGTGTGACGCCCTCAGAAATAACAGCATTTACTACCGATCAGCCGTTCTGCACTGACAAACTGCGCAGAAAATAATCACAGCCTTTGTCAAATCACATGCGATTTCATTGCGATTAATCGTGCAGCCCTAACATATGTGCATCTTTAGTTAGTGAATGATGAGTACAATGTGTGCGTTACCTGTCTCTGTGTACCTCCCAGCGTGGGTCCTGGGGCAGTTCGTACTCGGAGACCCCTGAGAGCATAGGAGAGCCACTGGAGGATAAACGTGAGGGCCGGACCAGCATCCCACCAGAGTGCATCGAGGAGCTGGAGTCCACTGACACCTGCACGGAAATACTTACAAATTACTCTCCACACAACACAGCAACACAAACACACATTTAGAGACTGTGGTTTTGTGCGCTCATATGGGTGTATGCGAGTTACTTGCTCAAGGGGCATCTATAGACACTGATGCAGAGAGACACACTGATATTATACAGCAATCATCAATTAAAACGGGAATCAAAAATGGGCTCAAATAGTTGGAGAAATGAGAAAAGACGTTTTACATTAGAAACAACTCGAGTTTAAATTAGGCATTATATTATTTTAAACAATATGATAGCTTCGTAAAGTTGTCATATTTGTCACATTGTCTGGTGAATTTTTGTGGGCCAAATAAAGTCATTTCAATAGGAATCAACGCAATCCAACATTTTGCATTGGGGGAACAATTTCCTCTGGTCAAGCAGATTCGCAGCGGCTTGCTTTGAAACTGACTTTATACAATCGCTGCAGGCGAAATCATTTTAATAGAAATCCACGATTAGGAATTTCATGAGGGTGAAAGATTTCCTATGCAGTTTTCTCGACGGGTTCAAGTTGGGCTCTGCTTGGTTCGAAAGCGCTTCAGACGTCGCTAGACTATTGACAGACCTTTTTGCCCATGAAATTTCACAAATGCATCTGCACCTTAAGGAACAGAGAAATTAAGTCTTTATTTACACAATGATCTTGTTTTTTCATAATCAAAATTTTATTTTGTTTTTTGGGCTCTGCTAAAATAGGTTTTCATGCTTTAATGTTCAAAAAACACATTATGTTTCACATATTCTCCATTGTTGCAGCTCCTCTCTTCCCAGTCTGTCAGTAACGCTCTGTTTAGTTCCTGTCTCTATGAAGCTCCTCCTCCTGAAAAGCACACTGTGCTCTGATTGGTCGTCTCGATCCGCGTGTTGTGATTGGTCGAGCGCTTCGAGTGTTTAAGAATTGTCACGTCCCCCTTTATTCTGCGTATTAATTATTTAAATGAGAAATATTGTGACGTGTTTGTTCCCGGAAGAAACTGAAGACTACAACGGAGGCGTTTCAGGAGTTCAGAAACACTGACACTGATATAGAGAATAACTCCCGCTGGAGAGACTTTGCAGAGCTTTTTCATGCTCAAACACACTAAAGAAAGATGAACATGGGAAAAAGCACAACAGGTCGTCTTTACATTTACATTTATGCATTTGGCAGACGCTTTTATCCAAAGCGACTTACATTGCATTTCAAGGTACACGTTTAGATTCTTATCAGTTCTTGCTTTCCCTGGGAATCGAACCCATGACCTTGGCGTTGCAAGCGCCAACGCTCTACTGTTTGAGCTACAGGAAGTTCAATTTTAGTTAAATATAGTCAAACACTATTATAGTTA
Organism: Chrosomus eos; assembly: GCA_036326025.1. Taxonomy (NCBI): domain Eukaryota; kingdom Metazoa; phylum Chordata; class Actinopteri; order Cypriniformes; family Leuciscidae; genus Chrosomus; species Chrosomus eos. The sequence continues at coordinate 5,471,628 of CM070836.1, read as the reverse complement.
AATATCCCCCCCAAACCCAACCCACCCAAACACAACTATCAAATTAAATACTACAACACCCCGTCATTAACATTAACATGAAACTGCTGAAATATGATGTTTCTATGTATAGTGGTAAAGAGATCAAACCCCCTATCTACTTTCTGTTACCTGTCTGCGCAGAGGGATGCTCTTGGCCAGCTTGTGAACCGCCAGCTGGCTGTTGAAGTCACTTTTCTTGGTGGAGCTGTGCATTTTGGCCAGCACGGCGGTCACCACCATCACACAGATCAGAAAGAAGCCCACGCAGTAGATCAGCACCTCCAGGTAGGTCTGGTTTGGCAGTTGAGTCGGGGGAGTGGCTGGATTATGAAAGAAGGGAGCAATGCAAGGTGGCAGAAGGGAAGGGAATGAGCTTGCGGAGCGCTAAAGGGATGATGTGTTTATTTACCTTTGTGTGCTAAAAATGACAAATCAGCCTGTACCAGCAGAGCTTGAACGTTTGACAATCACTGCAACTGACCCTTCGCTAAGTCCCGCCTTAATTTTGCCATCTGCTATATTATCAGGCAAGCTTCTGGAAACCTTGTGTTCGAAAAGCTTTACATGGAATTTTACATACAATATCCCAAGACATTGTGAAATGTTGTTGCTGGCACTCTTATAATAGTGACACAAGGTTTTTAACAAATATATTTTTTTATTAATTTTGAGTCATTCCCAAATGAGCATGTAACCCATCGGTACAACACCTACATTTACTCCAAAGTAAATGAATTTCATTAAATAATTATGGAAGACCATTTCCATCACAGATTTAAAAAATGGACTTTGATGGACTCAGAAAGTTTATACCTCACTATTTTGACTAAACATCTTTCTCCCAACTTAATATCTCATAATTCTGCCGTTTTTCTCAGAACTGAGTTTATTCTGACTTTATTTCTCACAATTCCGAGTTTATATCATTTCGCAATTCAGACTTTCTCTGAATTGCAAGTTGATATCTTGTAATTCTGCCTCTTTTCTCCGAATTGAGAGTTTATTCTGACTTTCTCACTCACAATTCTTTACATCATTTGGAGTTAAAATCTCTCAATTCAGACTTTCTTTCTCAGAATGTGTGTTTTTTAACACAGCAACATTACGCAAGCTGGAGTGGTGCTTAGCAAAAGGTCAGTGGGAGAGAATATTTTGAACAATGACTCAATACTGTATACATTCCTGCCAAAGTTAGATAATCTGCCCGTTTAAGAAGCTTGAAATATCATATTAGCAGGAGACCTTTTTTTTTAAATGTACATTTATAAATATAAAACACACACTGATGCACACACACACACACACACATGCACATGCACAAAACAAAAATCCTCTAAATGGAGATGTCGTTGTTCACGTGAATGGTGAATTGCAATGAGCACAAACTCCTATTGTAGCATCATAATTACTTCTTTCATGGATCAGGTTTCATGGCACATTCTTCTGCGTATGTGACTAGCAGGAGAAGGAAACCACTGCTCATGATACTTGGCAGCCCTCGCTACGAGATTAGGCCAAAAAATGGCCTTATGTAAACTCATATGAGACATTAAATTTGCAAGACAAATACAAATGTAAATTGAGAGGAATGGCTTATCTCGGTGGGTAGACAAAATCTGAGCGGGTATGCATTTCAGCAAAGTATAAATGGAGAGCTAGGTTATGGGGTAAAATTACATGAGAAGTCTGCCTGATACAGATATTTCCTATGCTGTTTGGATGGCGTTTGTCTGCCCCAAGGCTCTGCTTCTTTATACAGAGTTTCTTTCACACAGTTCATGCACACAAAAGATGTTATTGTATCATGTATACATTTCACACAACAATGCACATGCAAATGCATCTCATTGACAGATCACTTCTCTTTGCCTTCTCTTTTAATAACTTAATGAACAATCAAATATATATTGTAGCGTAAACATAAAGCTCAAATGCTCTCGAGTTATTATATTTCCATAATGGTTTATGATAAGAGTAAGGCCCACAGTTTGCTGACCGCAACATGCAAATGCAAGAAGATCAACATTCAACATCCAGAATCAAATCTTATTCTTTATGTTGAATGCGTTTAAGACTTTGACTGACAAGCATCTTGATAAATCGAATCTATTTAAACAATGGGTTTAAATAGATGTGAGGTATTTATCAAACCCGAGCCAAAGAGGAAATGATGTCAGCATAGTGCTTATGCGTAAAATCACGCTCTTTGGGATGCTTGTCCAGTGTTCAGGCACACAGAAATGTTAATTGGAAACAGGTTAATCTTGAAAAACAAGGAAAGGATTATAAAAAAATAATATAAAAAAGTAAAATGAAAACAAAGCTTTGCCAAACCACTAGCCACAGTGTCCCATCTGTTCTCAGTTGTTATTTGTTATACATTACATCATTTATTTTGCAGTTAAACTACAGCTCTTGTTCGCAAAACATCTTTAAATTAGGACTGGTCAGTATTTATTTACACGTATACCGATGCCTAGTAGCAGGGATGGGACATTGTGTGCAAAATCAATAGTGTTCTTTGTGGTGAGGTGGGCGATCCGACGACTTTAAACCGTGATGGACGTTGATGACACTTTTCAAGTGAATCTCAGAGATTGTGATCTTTCATGTTCTCATAATAATGTTACAATACAGCAATGACTGACTAGATGGCTGTGCCGACAGGCCAAATGATATCATGCGTCTTTCATGCGTGGTGACGCATTTGAAAAAAACATTCAACAGCAGTAGGGCTGAGCGATGAATACAATTTTAGTTTCGGATTCGATTTTGGCTTCCAACACTTATAAAAAAGGTATAATCACGATAAAATGATCTTTGTACCGCATGCCGTCCCTTTCCTTTAAAGCGGTGTGCTTAAAAGCCTAAACTTAATGTCCAAATCAATCAAATCATGTAGCGTGACATGCTTTATTTTTCACAGACTTATTAAAAGCGCATTAAAGGAACACTCCACCGTTTTTTGAAATAGGGCTTATTCACATTCTTTCCTACATTTAGATAGGTGTGCAAATGCATTTTTGTCTCAGTGCATGCATTGTTTTAGTTTGACAGGGTCGGCGCTAGCTTAGCTTAGCACAATGAATGGAATCCTTTGTTGCCAGCTAGCATGTCCTGAGTAAAAGTGATACATTTTTTTTTTTAAAAACACGTAATAACTTCTTGTGGTCTGTGTATTCACGACGAGTACAAATAGCGATGCAGATTAACACTAGGCGATTTCCTAGGCAGATATTGACTTGGGACTATATTAGGGGGAAGCACAGGCGAAGCACTGCTACTTGGGATAGCAGTGCTTCGCCTGTGCGTCTCCCTAATATAGTCCCAAGTCAATACCAAGAAAAAGTGAGTAATATTTGGCTGGTCATGTGATCTCAACATGACACCCCCATGAGCCGACCCACTACAATTAATCAGCTTGCATAAGGCCACTATTATGAGTCTTCAACTAATATTAGTGTAAAATGTTCCTGTCTTCGAGTAAATGTATACTTATGTGTATGGGATGATTATAGTATCAAAATGATTAACACGTGCAAGCACACTTATCAATGAACTTGATACATGTTGCAGAAATGTTTTATCCATGCCTTTCAACTTGCGTGTGCAAAATTCAAAATTGAATGAATGTGAAGCAATTTGTACAAATAGAGACATTTTTGTGAATACAAATGTTTTCCTTTGTATTAGTGTATCATAATTTGCACATGCAACACAGAAGATGTGCATGTGTGGATCAGGTGACGCGCGTGCATTCATTGACGTCTTTTGTTTGCAGATCTCATTTGATTCATTTGGATTTTGAGACTTTCTTTTCGCGGTTTTTAAGCATTTCACAACCCACACACAAACAACTACAAATGAATAGGCCTGGTGCTAATTATTAATGTGTGCACAACTACCCATCTATTTGACAAATTCACAAATGTGCGTCACTACATTTAAACTAATACAATACAACTTGTGTGTGCAAAATCCAAAATCACATGAATGTGCAGCATTTTGTACAAATAGAGACATAGTTGTTAATACAAAACCTTGATTTTGTATTAATGTAGGCCAGAATTTGTGCATGCAACAAGTACGATGTGCATTTGTGGATCAGGTGACACGCGTGCATTCATTGACTCGTTTCTGAATCGATCCTATTTGATTCATTTGGATTTTGAGACTTTCATTTCGCGGGTTTTGCCTTGCACGATCCACACACAGCTGTCTGAGAAAACCTGCTACCACTAGATGGCAGTATTCTGCTAAAACAGACAACGGCAGCATAATCAGGCGTTCTTCCGCATTTAAGACGCTTAATGAGAGTGATATTGAAGCACCAAATTTAGTACACAATAATATAGGCCTACCCTATTAATAAAGCATACTTTATAGAGGCAAACATTACATCAGATTATGAACAACACCCATAGAAAACCATTATAAAACGCTTCACGTGCAATCGCGCGTTGCATGTTCAGGAAGGTGTATTGGTTACCGAGTTTAATATCACCGTCTTACTGCATTGACGTTAAGCTTTTTCTTTATAATATGCTCTATGGGAGGAAAACTATATAGCCTACAGACAAGAGACTACATGAACGTACGGCGTTTCAAGTTAATAAAATTGCCTTCATGTTAAAAAAAGGTGAAATTTCGCAGTTGCGTTCATATTATATGCTTATTTTTATCTGACTACACATTGTATACATAGTATACAAGCTTTGAAATTTGAAAATGTCTGTTTTTAAATATTAAAGACGATTTTCGCAGTAGGCCTACATTTGTTTTCCCTTGACCCTTAAGCCACTGTTATAGGCTATAGTCTTACTATATAGCACGATGAGTTTTAACAATATGCAACCATTGTATATCGACATGAAATATTAATTGAAAATCAACTGGCGTAGCGGGCCTGTAGCTGCATATTTCTACATGAGAACGCTAACAACCACAGCTCATGTCATGATGCACAAGGGAACGTCTGCCAATTCCACTAACTGCGTTAAAACCACTGATCTATATAAAGTCATTCTAGATAGATCAGTGGTTAAAACGTATAATTTGTTTTAATTCAAATTACTTTTAAAATTTAATAACAGACATTTTCAAATTCCAAAGCTCGTAGAAGGTTTCTGTAAGACTGACTTACAAGTACAATTTGGACAATATTTCCCTTCATGTAGCCTGTATTCTGCAGAAAAATACTGTAATTCACCAAAAGGGTTTTTTTCATGTTCAAAATGGTTGTAGTATGTTGCTAGTGACTAGACTGGCTTACTACAGGTGAAATTGTCCCAATACCTCCCTTCATGTAGCCTATTTACAGTAAACAATTATTATTTTATATAGAAATTACTGTAATTAACCACACGGGTTTTTGGTGACTTACTACAGGTGAATAATGTAAAATTTCACCTGATTTATCACTACGTACTACAACCTTTGGAACATGAAGAGAAAAACAATTTACAGTAATTTAAAAAATTGTAGGCTAAGTCAGTCTGCCCACTAGACTTCCAAGCAAGGTTATAATATAATGTTTATATTATAATATAATGTAATGTATGTATATGTATAATATAATAAGATGTTCATTTGAATGAATGACTGGACGTTTATATTTTTTTGACTGTGAGTGGAATTTGCAGAGGGTCCCTTTATAAAATGTGGCGAATGTCAAACCTAAAACTTACTTCACTGCGCTCTCGGACCGGTTGCTCTCCCATTAAACGCAACTGCAGAATTTCATGTTAAGCCTTTTCTTTTTAACAGGCTCGGGAAGGAAAATTGTATTAACTTGAAACGCTGTGCGTTGCGTTCATGTAGTCTCTTGTCTGTAGGCTAGCTATATAGTTTTCCTCCCATAGAGCATATTATAAAGAAAAAGCTTAACGTCAATGCAGTAAGACGGTGATATTAAAACTCAGTAGCCAATACACCTTCCTGAACATGCAACGCGCGATTGCACGTGAAGCGTTTTATAATGGTTTTCTATGGGTGCTGTTCATAATCTGATGTAATGTTTGCCTCTACAAAGTATGCTTTATTAATAGGGTAGGCCTATATTATTGTGTACTAAATTAGGTGATTCAATATCACTCTCATTAAGCGTCTTAAATGCGGAAGAACGCCTGATTATGCTGCCGTTGTCTGTTTTAGCAGAATACTGCCATCTAGTGGTAGCAGGTTTTCTCAGACAGCTGTGTGTGGATCGTGCAAGGCAAAACCCGCGAAATGAAAGTCTCAAAATCCAAATGAATCAAATAGGATCGATTCAGAAACGAGTCAATGAATGCACGCGTGTCACCTGATCCACAAATGCACATCGTACTTGTTGCATGCACAAATTCTGGCCTACATTAATACAAAATCAAGGTTTTGTATTAACAACTATGTCTCTATTTGTACAAAATGCTGCACATTCATGTGATTTTGGATTTTGCACACACAAGTTGTATTGTATTAGTTTAAATGTAGTGACGCACATTTGTGAATTTGTCAAATAGATGGGTAGTTGTGCACACATTAATAATTAGCACCAGGCCTATTCATTTGTAGTTGTTTGTGTGTGGGTTGTGAAATGCTTAAAAACCGTGAAAAGAAAGTCTCAAAATCCAAATGAATCAAATGAGATCTGCAAACAAAAGACGTCAATGAATGCACGCGCGTCACCTGATCCACACATGCACATCTTCTGTGTTGCATGTGCAAATTATGATTCACTAATACAAAGGAAAACATTTGTATTCACAAAAATGTCTCTATTTGTACAAATTGCTTCACATTCATTCAATTTTGAATTTTGCACACGCAAGTTGAAAGGCATGGATAAAACATTTCTGCAACATGTATCAAGTTCATTGATAAGTGTGCTTGCACGTGTTAATCATTTTGATACTATAATCATCCCATATATGTGCACCTTTAAATTCAGTTGTGGTCAGAGACAGTGGGAGGTTTGGCTTGGCTTGATTCCACTTTTATAAAGAACGACAACAAACATGTCATTTTGACATGCTTAAACTGACATTTCAAGTGTCAGTCAACACCCAGATGAATAACACAACCACAAAGCAGACACACAGGGGTTGAAGAATGGTGCGGTTCACAAAGAATTGTTATTTGCTATAAAACCACTGTATTGCTTGTAATGGAAGTAAATGAAAGAGCTAGTGTTTACTAGCACTGACAATCCTCATGTCCTGCTTAGAGACAATTGAGGCTATTTTAATAGTTTAAAGAAATATTGATGACATTCACGTTAAAGTTCTCTTACAAAATACCAAAAATGGTTTATTTCTTTTATTGATTTTTGTCAAATTGCACTATATTAGACAGCCATACTGTCTATACTATATTAGAAGTCATATTTGTAAATATTAAGTGAATGTCCACTTTGTGTGAAAAGCGTGGTGGTATTTTGAGGTTTCTTGGACCTCAAAGATAAAAGCTATAAAGTCAATTTCAACAGAACATTTTAAACAGATTTTTATGGAAACTACTGCAATGATGTGACCAAATTCAACCCACAGTGTGAACTGCCACTGTTAAGCCCAAAGTACACTTCAGTTTTGACGCAAACGCTTGGCGTATTTGACAGCGTATGCAATAGAAAGTATTATCTTCGTTCAGTGCTTCTCTAAAAACATCTTTTTACTGTGAACGGGTATGAATACATTTTGAACATTGTTGCATCTTCACTAGTGTTGCCGCCTCGTGGACAAACTAACCAGTGCAAAAATCCTCAATGCACATGTTCGAGCTGAACTTAACATTGTATGTGCGGTTAGAAAAATCTGACTCCACGCAGCCCGCACTATGCTGACGAATAAATTTGCATCACACGCACAAAACGCATACTCTAGTCTACATGTAAACAACCAAATATACTTTGGGCTTTAGACAGGGAGAAACATCGACCAAAAAGAGCACCACAAGAACCACAGATACCTTTATTGACAGTCAACCATGCAGAGTGATAGGAGTGGCCGATAGAGTTCCCAGCCAAGCAGGTGTACTCTCCAGAATCCTCTAAAGACACATTCCTGATCTGCAGTACCTCCATCTCCTTATCCGTAGTGTTGACGCCTGCCGTCTAGAGAAAAGAACCACAGGATGAAGCCGGAGAGCTCCAGGAAAACCCACCAGATGAGAGAGAGAGGATGAAGAACGGTAAAGATTTGACGTCATGGAGTAAGAGAGAAGGGTGCTGGAGAAACACCCTTCACCGTCCTTAAGGAAAGCAGGACAGCTCCATGATCGGAAGTGGATCCTTCGATGACCCTGCTGACAGATTGGTGGTTAGCTGGAGAACGCAGGGCGCGGCTCCACCCGCTACAGACCCAACACCTGAAGACGAGGGTGACATCCACCCGCCTCCATCTCCACATGCAGAAGATGGGCCACATGGAACATGACCCAGCAGAGACTGAACACAGTCGCTCTCACATAGGCACGCATTCAGAAAAGGAAGCAGTGGCGTTTAGACTGGGAGATTAGAAAGGCTAGTCAAAGAATGCGTGAGAAATATGTCAGAGTAAGCACTTTGCTTTAGGCGATGCTATAATACCTATTGAACAGCACTATTAGCCATATACAGAAGTGGCCAGTGAGTCCTATAGGCTGGAAATTATAAAAAATAAAAGCTGGGAAAAATGGGGACTATTTAAAATGCTACGCAAAGCACAGCTTTCCCAATTAATGTTGTATGCCCTCACATCACCCTCCTTTGAAATTATTATTACCTAACGTGATTAATCACAAAAAAACATTGTTAAATTCGATTTGATAAAACAAGTTACAACTGCAATTATTACAATTATTTATTATTAATTACAATTCTTATTAATACAATAATTAAAACGATTAATGTCAGTGTTATTCTTGATAAAAAACACAAGCTGTTATAGCGGCTGTTCTGCCTTTTCAACACATTATTTATTAGCAGTATGCAACCAAAAGTTTGAAACTTTATAAATGCATCAAGGCTATATGCCTTATATTTCATTACGAGGCTTATATTTACATGTAGAGTTTAAAATAAAGGAGAGCATGTTAAATATCATTTTAAATTTAGCTGTGACATCAAAAACTGTGAAATGCCAGAGGTATTTATGAGGAAGAAAGAAAGACTGCAAAATGTAATAGTCACGGATACAAAGCAATCCTGAAGAGAAAAATAGCAGGTAAAGAAAAAGCCCTTGAGCGAGGTGAAGGAATTTAGACGGGCATATTCTCAAGGTGCCACTGAAATGCTTTTGAAGTGCAAGTAATCTTCAGAGGGCATGAAAAACACCCTTATTAGGAGGGCAAAGTGCTGCACAGAGATGGAGAGAAGGAAACGTCCAGTGTAAACAAGCCAAAATACTTCCAGTTGCTCTGCTGGGATTTTCCATGGCGTCATTTACGGCACCACAAGGGGCACCACAGAAAACAAAACAGATCGGCGAAGTGGGAAGATGTGTTACGGTCCCCTAAGAGCCTGATCTCTACCTCCGTCTAACATCTAGTTCTGCCTCTTTCTGCACTGATGTTTCTCTGTAGCAGGGGGCGTGCGTTACCTTGCGCGTGTTTAACCACGGTGAGCCATGCTGATTGGTTGGCTTGGCCTATATAATTGGCCACTCTACAAATATACTCCCCGCTTTCTTCTTCTGTCACGTTGTACAGCGTCAAGACCTGTGTGTTCGAGCTGTTGACCCCAGAGTGCTGCGGAGGTCAAACATATGTCAGAGGTCAAGCACAAAGTCAAACATTAATGTCACTGTGAGCCCAGCCGTCACTGAAGGACAACACCTGACATCACAGCTCTTGTGAAATGGATTATGACAGCCTGCCAAGAATGTGGCTCATATTTTCCCCAAGAGCTGATAGTCCAGCTACATTTGCTGAGGAGAAGTAATATGGTGAAAGACACACACTTAACAGCAACAGAAAAAGTAAAGAACTTTAGACAAGACTGATTTCTGATATTTAAAGGAAAGTTCCAGGTTACAACTAAAGCGCTATCAACTATATCAGTGGCAGCATCAATTACCACAAGGACATATACGCATACTGCGTAATTTTATGTGGAATTTGGTTTACGTTTATTAAACATAGACTTGAACTGTCAGCTTCTAACAACTTTTTTTTTTCAAAATGTAGGGTAGTGTTGCTATTGTTAAAGGGATAGTTCACCCAAAAATGAAAGTTCTGTCAGTAATTACTCTCCCTCATGTCGTTCCAACCCCGTAAGACCTTCGTTCATCTTCGGAACACAAATTAAGATATTTGTGATTAAATCTGAGAGCTGGATCACTCCTCCATAGGCTTCTAAGGGATTGAAACTTGACAGCCCTGAAAAGTTATTAAAGAAATCGTTAAAATAGTCCAACTGACTACAGTGGCTAGATCTTAAGTTTATCAAGCGTCGAGAATACTTTTTGAGTGCAAAAAACAAACTAAAACAGCGACCAAGTATTCTCTTTGGGCCTGGAGATTTCACGTAGTGTTATTGCGCAACGCTTCTGGTTGAACGTCACACGCATCACACACATGACCAGCGTCGGCCAATAGTGAGCCTACGTGTGATGTATAACACAGAAGCGCTGCGCTGTTACACTACGTCAACAGCTTAGGAGAATGACACGGAAGAGAAGAGATGGTGGAATAAAGTCGTTATTTTAATTTTTTGCGCGCAAAAAATATTCTCGTCACTTGATAAACTAAAAATTGAGCACTGTAGCCATTTGAACTATTTTAACGATGTCTTTTCGGGGCTGTCAGGTTTCAATCCCCTAAAAGCCTATGGAGGAGTGATCCAGCTCTCAGATTTAATCACAAATATCTTAATTTGTGTTCCAAAGATGAACGAAAGTCTTAAGGGGTTGAACAACATGAGGGAGAGTAAAGTTTTGGGTGAACTAACCCTTTAACTAAAACCAAAATATAGCTCAAATTAAATTAAAAACAAATATTAGATGACTAATTATTAAATTCTGAAAGACTACAGAATCCTCCTGATCAAAACACATGCTAAAACGGAGTAAAAACAAGCGATAAAACCATTGCTTATGCACGTTGTAGTGTAAACAACAACATCATGAATATCTCAGTTTTTTTTTGTTGTTTTTTAATGAAACTTACCCACATACAAGTGTTGACAAAAAAAAGAATGCATATAGCTAGAATAATAATTTAAAAAAAAAAACTCTGTTCTTTTAATATATTGCATGTTCAGATATTCATACAACAAAATATTGTCTGGCAACTTTAAAGAAAAAAACATTGTCAGGGAAAGAGTTAAATTATTTGACTCTTGATTAAATATTGTACATTTTGAGGCATCACCACATTATTAATATAGACAAAAAGACAGTTTTGTCAAATGGACAATACACCTTGGTGTTACACCAAACATTAGGAGCTTGACTAGTAAGAGGAGATGGATTTTACCTTCAATATTCGAACGTACGGCAGTCCGTCATTGCCGACTCTGCTGCCGTTCACCTCGATGTGCTTCAGCCACTGGATGTGTGGCTGAGGATCACTGAAGACTTTACACTCAAACTCCACGTCACTTCCCACCACTACTGTACGGTTAGCAGGCAACCCAGCCTGGAGGATCGGCCTGTGCGGTGAACGCTCTGCATCACACACACATATTCATGTCAGTGAGGTTGAAATAAGCCTGATTAACAATCTTTTAAAATTCTTTTCCTCTCTTAAAGAAATCGGCAAAAAGAATCTTCAATAAGGATTCGACAATAAGGACTGCTCGATGACCCAGGGCCAGCGTAAACGTCGTTCAGGACATTTGACACAACTGACACTTGCCCGATCGGGCCAGTGCTGCATCATGAAAGTTTATCATTTGCACGTGTTTTTAAGCCTTGTCAATTTAAATATTCAAGCGCAAGACGACACGAGATCTAAATTCAATAGTGTCTGAAGCGTGCGCCCAGAAAGACGCTTCTCAGACAGCGTGCGAATGCTGAATTGAGCTCTCGTTCACGTCGCCTTGCGCTTGAACGGGCATTTTCACACAATTACATCAGAAACTGTTATATCTTATAGTGACAAAGTTGAGAAATAAAATGCATGTCTTTGTATATTGAATCTTGCTGCTGTCTTTGTTTTAATGTTAATATCAAACCACAAGGACAAAAAAAAAAGAAAAAAAAAGAATCACTCCCTGCTCTTAACTTTTCCATATTTAATTTATACAGAGAAGACTATTCTATTTTACATTTGATTATTCATGTTCTCTACCTGAAAATTACTGTTAGACTTACCTGAAAATCTGTTTATTTCATTTCTATGTTCGTTCTTTTGTATTTAAGATATTGCTCGTAATTTGATTATTTGTTATAGTTAACAATAAGAGTTAGCAGTTTTTGGTGCCACAAAATTATTTATTAAAGTTATGGGTCAAAAACAACGAAAACAATAAATAGGCCTAACTTTTTTATTTTAATTATTTCTTTCTTTGTGGTGAGCCGGTGAAAATGTTGGTGGGGCAAGTAAAAATTTGAACGACCAGGAAAGTAGAAAAAAAGTCCTTAGCGTTGAGCGCTGTGTTCATTAGATGCTAATATCACAGACAGAGTCTACAGGGAGCAGCCAATTTAACATGCAGACTAAAAAATCATTATAACTGCTGTAATTTGGTGGAAATGAGTGGACATGTTATTTTAAGCCACAGCCCATCTCTCAGGCCTTCTGAACAAAAGGCGGCAAGTCTACAAACAATCATAAAAAAAGAGAAAGAAAAACATACGTGTCCATTTTATTTTGATACAAATCGCACATGAACTCACATCGCAATTACATCCTCTGAACTCATAAGTAGGAACTTCCCAAGTGGACTTGAAGCCGTAGATGTGCGAGTGTTGTGTGTGTGTGTGACAAATTCAAATGGTGTCTTCTCATGAATGTGTATGTAGGGTGCAAATGATGTCACAGCAGCACTGATTTATTTGCTACTTAATGAAGGCATCAATCAAGTCCATGTCAGCCAATCAGTGTTTGAATGACTTTATTCCAAATACACTGATCTCATCTTGAGCCACTAACCACGTCTCTAACTCATCCACTGCATCACGTAAACACTTTATATTTGCAATGGATCATTTAACACTCACCATCAACAGAGTACACGTGCCTGTCCTTGACAAGCACGTACACACACTCGCACGGAAAATGTAAAGCCAGCCGTTACTTCGGTTCATTTCAGGGAAGTAATGGTAACCATTAGTGGTGCTGCGCCAAAGCATTAGCTGCATGCTGAACAACCCCCATTTGCATCTGATTGACTCAAGTAAACATTGCAGTGCTCCTACGACCCTCCCTTGGGGATCATTTGCCTGTGCTAGCTAAAAGCGTAAAGATTTAATCAAAAGGGTTTACAATAAATCACTGCAGCTGAGCTGGTGGCGAAGGAAAGACCAACACAAATTTGCCCACAACCAAAGAATAAGAAAGTTGGGCTTGGGTGAAGGTGATATTTACATCAACATAACTTTTAAAATGTAGAGGTAAGACGAGAAATATGACTGACCGACTACGTCCAGCTGGTAGGTGTGATTGATGCTGCCGTGTTTGTTTTCCACCAGGCAGGTGTAGTTGCCTTTGTCTGACGGCACCACCGACTCCATTATGATGGTCCACATGTGCTCCCGAACCTGTGCAGTGAAATGAAAAATGTAAAAAAGTGTGCAGATTCTGTGTGCGCCTAAGAGCAATTAAATTTAACACAATGTAATCCATTTAGAAAAATATTGACTATTTAAACTCCACTGACAAAAGTACAAAAAGAAACTTGACGTGATCAACACAAGTTTCTTTTCTCATCGGATATCAGATTGGAAAGGCATTTATTTTCAATAAATATGTAGAAAATATATGAAAAGTGGAATTAAAGTGCCTAATCGTTTATCGTTATGGCTAGGGTTAGGTGTAGGCAGGACTTTATTGTCCCAATAAGGCGGCATTTTAGGGCTATGTAACGATTAATCGCATCCAAAATAAAAGTTTGTTTACACATAATACATGTTTGTGTACTGTGTATTATTATGTTGTATATATAAATACACACACACATGCATGTACAGTATATATTTAAGAAATATTTGCATGTATACACTGTATATATATTTATATTATATATAAATATATATAAATATATCGTTGCACAGCTCTATCGGCATTTATTTAATAACTATAATAATTTACACTCAATATGTTATTATTGGATACGGTTTTATAATACTAATTACTAGGGTGCAAATAGTATCTAACTACAATTTACACTTATTGCAAAGAAAATACTGCCATTTTCACTTAGTGTAAATAGAATATATCGCAAAGAAAATGTGCTATTTGCACTTAATGTGAATAGCCGCTGCCTTTGCAAAAATCCCTGTATGGAAGCATAGAAGTGAATCTGATCCAAAACTCTTCAATAGACAAAATCTTCTTGCAGCCCAACATATAAAAGCAGAAAACTGCTAAATGCATTGAAGGGCTGTTGTCTTTTAAGATCATTTCTATGAAAGGCTGAGGAAGTTTAACAGAGCGAGCTGGCAGCAAATCCCCGTCAGGTCAGTTTAACATCAGTCAGGCACAAGAACAGAGCCGTGGAGAACAGCTTGTTCCATGATGGAGAGTGGGAAACAGGCCGATCCATGTCCATGTCCACGAACACAGAGCTCTTCTCAAGCCAAGAGCTCTAGAAACCGCCAGCAAACATCAAACTACAGCAGCCTATTAAACAACATATGCCTGCTAAGCAACATGGACCTCTGCAGATCAGTGGCCATTTTAATAAATATTAAGCTATTTGTGACCCTGGATAACAAAACCAGTTTTAAGTAGCACGGGTATATTTGTGGGAATAGCCAACAATACATTGTATGGGTCAAAATTATCAATTTTTCTTTTATGCCAAAAATCATTAGGATATTAAGATCATGTTCCATGAAGATATTTTGTAAATGTTCTACTGTAAATATATAAAACATTTATTTTTGTGAGTGAATGCAGCACAATCGCAAACATAAATGCACAACTTTAAGGCAATTTTCTCAATGTTTTGATTTTTTTGCACCCTCAGATTCCAGATTTTCCAATAGTTGTATCTCGGCCAAATATTGTCCTATCCTAACAAACCATACATCAATGGAAAGCTTATTTATTCAGCTTTCATGTGATGTATAAATATAAATTTAAAAAAAAATGACCCATGTGACTGGTTTTGTCATCCAGGGTCACATTTTATATATTTGTGTATATTATATTGTATCAGCATATGGCAGAGACTGACAACATTTGTGATATTTGTGAATTATGTTTTATTTGTCTGTTTGACAAAGTTATCATCAGTCTAAACTAAAGTTACGGTACTAAATATTGATATTTTGTCCTCTCTTTTTGTGTTCCACATTGAAATATGAATTTCATTACAGGTTTGGAATGACAAAGGTGAGCAAATTATTTTAGGGTGAACTAAACCTCTAAAGACCCAGCAAACAGAGCATGTGTTCTCTGCAGTAACAGCTTTAGGTTGGGCAAGATTAATAAGAAGTTATGGCATCTCGGCCTACAGGACCCCAGATGTGAGCTGCTACACTCACAGTCTGTCGGACTTCCTCTTCACAAACACTTAATGTAAATGAACAATTGTGCCAGACTCTTGTTAAACAAAAGAAACCACGAGAGACTGGAAGAGTGCAGGGGGGAGGTTACTACGAAAAACTGCAGAAGGGCCCCTCAACGGAAGTCCTTCACACTCCTGGAGCTCAAACACACGTTTGGATGCATTTATGCATGTATTACTGCATATGAGTCTGTCTACACACACACACACACACACACACACACACAAAAAGAAAGCATATTTCTTAGTATCCTCAAATGTCTGTATAAAACCATGTCAATGCACATGTTACTGTGTGTGCGTGCATGCGTGTATGCATTGCAGTGGCCTCAAACACACTCCAGATGGTAAAGTGTGTGAGGGAGAGGAAGAGGACTAATGTCTCCCAGCTGAAAAACACCTTGATGAGAAACACAGACGCTACAGGTCCACAATGACACAAGCAGAGAACTGCAGAGAATACCTCTATAATGTCATGTAGAAGGGAGAGGAATGGAATAAAAAAGAAATTTCATTTTGAAATATTCAAACCCCAAAAATTAAAATAACCTCTCATTATCTAGTCTTTGATTTTCTAACAAGTAAGCTGTGGCCAAAACTCCCTCAAAGCAGTTCTCCTAATGACGCGTTGCTAAGAAATCAATTTAAACGTTACTTTGGGTTTGTTGACATTCCTGATCAACATGGTTAAATGAGTACAAGGACAGAGCTGGTTTATCCTGGAGTTTATTCTCTGTCTGAGCACAACGAGTTGTGTAAAATAAGAACAAGCTATAGTAGGCCACCTCCACCAGAAACCCACGGCTCCGATGTCTGCCCTCCAGGCACGGTTATTCAACCTCTGTCATGCAACAGTGAGGTGTCTGGAAGACAGATCTGCTGAGAAGGAGGTGCCCTTTTAACCTCCAAATCACAGCAGCTGGCTTGCAAAAATAAAGTTTGGGAACCAATTTTTTATCATATGAGTTTATCAGTGGACTAATTTCAACACCAGCTTTAGCTGCGATTATGTTAAAGTCCCCCTGTAGTCAATAATTTTATTCCTTAAAACTAATCTTCGATCACCAAAATTCAATATTTAAACTTTTTTTCTTTGAAAAATAAAATTCTTCATGCCTTAAAATATCTTGAATGTAACTCGACACTCTTGCCTCATTCAGTATACGCGGTTCTATGAATATGCAAATGAGCCCCGCCTCCACTCACTCACTCAGAGATCCACTCGCTGACGATCACACGTTGATCTGATTGGTTACAAGGTAGTTTGTGACATCAGAAAAAACAGTGATTTCAAACTGTGTTTTTGAGACTGTCTTTGTTTCACTGAAGTTTTAAGGAGAAAATACTCAACAATGGTGTTGACTTACGAATTTGCACACGATTTCAAAGCATATTAAAAATATTAAAGACTTAAACAACATCAAAAGCTTAATTTAAACCACAGGGGGACTTTAAGATTAAGACATGGATATTTTGAAAGCATCTCTGAGATAGAATTGGGATGTTGTGTAGTTGCCCTCACCTTGAAGCCTCCTATTCGCTGGTCTCTCTTAAACTCTTTGCCGTTCTTGAGCCACTTGAGAGTTGGTGTAGGGTTACCGTTGGCCTGGCAACGGAACTTGACAGTTTTGCTGGCGGGAACCGCGTGGAGCTTCTTCTCCATCTTATCAGGTTGAGCCCAAACAGGAGCCATTGCTGAGAAACCCATAGAAAGTACAAAAAAATAAGACTGAGAAAATGACTAGGAAACTACAATGTGAACAGTATCAGCAGGATGACCATCTTAGAACAGTAATCTAAAGCAATGACAAGAGCACGTTCCAGGAGTGTGATTGTACTAAGGTGTCCGCAGATCAAAGTGTGCAAGATTTGGGTGTTAGTTGATGGTTTCGCTCCTTTTGACTGGCTTGATAGTGTCCTTGGGACTCAAAGCCTAATCCATCAAAACACATGAAGACTTTCAGTCTAATAAACTAAAGCTTGGCACATTCCACAAGACGGCTGTGGTTTATAAACCAAAAATGTGCACTATTTCCTGTTATAATTCCGGCTTTGAAAGGACAATCCTAACAATATTGATTCGCATTGACATTTGCATATCTTTGAGTCAGAGTTTCGAGCACGGTGACTCACGAAGCAGCTTCTGGTCACTTGATAGCTTGGCCTCCTCTGAGGAAGACTCATCTTCATCATCATCTTCTAAGGATATCAATCCATCTGACCAAAGAACAAAAAATCAGGTTATGTTTTTGAACAATACAAATGTCAACCTATCAGCAATTTTGTATTCAATTGGTTTCTCACCTGTAACGTTGACATTGAAGTACTCTGTATGGTTGCTGTTGGGTCCCTGAGCAAAGCAAGCATACAGACCAGAGTCGGCCGGCTCCACCGTTTCGATCTCCATCTGGTCGCTGCGCAGACGCATGTGCTCTCCGTCAACCAGTGGAACATGGTCCTTAGTCCAGGTCACCTCCTGTGCCTCCTCTTTACATTTACAGCTCAGCTCCAGTTTATCCCCCAGATACAATGAGAACGGCGTGGGATCAACCAGGGCTATCACTAAGAACAAGAAAAAAAGAAATGAGTTATGTTAAGTTTTTATATAATTTGAATTCTTGAAAATAATGTTCTTAAAAATAATCGTAAAGAATTCTTAAGTTCCAATTCAACCATTAGAGAAAAACCACCAAACTGGCGACCATTAGGATAACCTCCAACTTAGTTAAATCTAAAACCCCAACGTCTTAAATCTACAAAGGTAAGATGTTTACATATTACTACATATTCTAGCCACATGTAATATGCATCACTATTACTAGGGATGTGCACGAGTCCTCTGAAGTGACACCAATGACACCAAAGATTGAAGTAATCTGTATGGCTGCTGTTGTGTCCCTGAGCAAAGCAAGCATACAGACCTGAGTCGGCCGGCTGTAAACAATGATCGGCCATAATGAGTTACGTAACTTTTTGCTGAATTCGAAATTCAGAAAAAAACCTACAAAAACAAGTCAAATAGGGATTTTTCTAGAAAGATGGAGTGCAAATAAATGCAACAAAATTCTCCATCTTGAGAGGCTTTTTAAAAATAACTTATTAAAATACATGGCATGTTAATAAACGTGAACTCCAGAGTGATGTCGGGAGGAAAAAATACTGCGCTACTGATTAATATGTAATCTCAAGGTGTTTTACTTTAAGTTGATCTGTGAGTCTTCCGCAAGAAATGCCATTCAATCAGATAATGTCAAAGCCTGTCATTTTCTTCTTATAGGGTTCCTACACATTTTCCATTACAAAATTCCATACTTTTCCAGACTCAAATTTGTAAACCAGATTTAACAGAAATGGTTCTTACAGCATTGTTCTCAGCATTATATTTGGTATATAATAAGGGGTGCACATAACCTTTTTGGTTATTAGATCTCTAATGTTTTATTAACATTAATGACACAGACAACAGAAGGAATATTAGGCTGCTGTCACTTTAAGGCCGAATGCACCGACCGAATATACTGACACACATTCGGATTCTCTCTCAACTGTTCACTTATGACATAACCGTGAGAATACTTGTCAAGACGGGTATTTGTGTGTATGAGTCCGTAACAGTGCAAGTAAACGCGAAAGAGGAATTAATTCGGTGAGGCTGAGCGCACAGATAACGACGCGCGAGTCCCGATTTTCGCCTCTTCTTCCGTGTTTAAAATCGTTTGAATATGTAAATTGGAAAGAAAAAACATGTCCAAATGATAAACTTATACTCTATGATGATTAAACTTGGCAGTTAATCCGCGAATCACATGCGTGGTGAACCGTGGAGCCTGGTCTGTACGGATCAACTGCGATCCGTTGCAACCTAAATAAATAAATGAACACACTTATCATCATGATTGCTATCGTACCAGAGATGGAGAAAAATCCTACTTCAGTAAGTAAACGTGTACCTGTCCCCAAAAAAGTTGGTACTCAAAAGGGTTTCCCTCCATGTTTTCTGCTGCACATAGTTTATTACCACGCATGCGCACCAGTTATGTGCACACCCGTTTATAATAGTCAACTCTGCCACACATGGCTGCCCACATTGGGTCTTCTGGATCATTGCGTAACCTTCCCTGATTCGTCAAGCCTCTATCAGATGACCAATCTTGTGTCTGTTGCTGGTTTGAGTGGCACACGCCTTGAAATCATTCAGTTGTGTATGACAGTCACTAAACTATATCATGAAAACACTCTGCTTGAAGAATTATATTTATTTTTAGAAATCCTTAATGTTTTCTTTTTCCCCCATGCTTATCCAGACCTGGAAATTACTCAAATCAAATACCATACTTTTCCAAACCGCCAGCATTTTTTGGTTATTTTAACAAAAGTTTAATGTGCCCCAGAATATTTTGAACATGCAATATATCAAAAGAAAGAACAGACCATTTGCTTTTAAACATAAAAACGTTGTATTCTTCATACATTTTTTTTTTATCAACACTTGAATGTCGGGAAGTTAGTTTCATAACAAAAAGCAATATTTTGAGCAAAAAGCTGAGAAAAATCACGATCCAGAACGATGATCAAAACACAGATGGAGTAGATCAAGTCCATCAACACCCCTAAAGTTTCACAGTGCTACAGCTGTGTAATACAACAAAATGTATAATAGCGCCCCCTAGCGTATAACAGTAAAATGCGGAAAGCCGGAAACTTTCGTCAATGGTGGGGAAAGAGTTAAGAAAACATTTGAGAACTTAAAGTCCACCCTGTGGTGAAAATAAAGCTTTTAAAATGTTATTTATATGTCTATGTGGCGTTTTTAATATGGTTTAAGACAAACCATGCAAATTCATAAGTCACCACCATTGCTGAGTATTTTCTCCTTAAACTGCAGTGAACCAAAGACAGTCTCAAAAACACGCTGGTGTTTCTGACGTCACAAACGACCTTGTAACCAATCAGATCAACGTGTGATCGTCAACCAGTGGATCTCTGAGCTGAGTGAGTGAGTGAGTGGAGGCGGGCTCATTTGCATATTCATAGAACTGCGTATACTAAATTAGGCAAGAGTGTAGAGTGGTTACATTGAAGCTATTTTAAAGCATGAAGAAATCTTTTTCACAGATTTTTTTTTTAAATATGTCATTTTGGTGATCAAAGACGAGTTAAGGGATAAGATTATTGACTACAGGAGGAGGATTTTAAGAATTTTAACGAATGTCTCAGAATTTATCTAAAGAAACTTCTTTCTTAAAAAGATTTTCGTGAGTCAAACCCTCGAACATTGTTGCAATTGGCATCCTATAGATGAGCAGAAACACCTAACGTCTATCAAAGACACCAGCTCAGTCACTGCTAAATCAAATCTGAGTTTGAATTAGTCAAGGGCCAATTGTCAGGCCAATTCTGAGATAGAGCTCAAATTTGATTATGGGATGCAAGGTCGGGGGCATTGCCTCGGATACCGCCACCTGAGCCCACCCGTTGCTCCAAGCGACCAGTGGCGTGGCGGGGGAGGGGGGGTGTTTCTAAATATAATTACGCAGATTCATTATCCATCAACATGTCATTCATTCATCTGCACCTTTCAAGCAATTGGCTGTGCACTCTTAAAGGGGAAATGCTTCTTGAGGAGCAGTGCACTAGGGGATTATCCCTGTTGGGGTTCCTCTTTAAAAGAATAGACTGATGTTGTCAAAGAGCATATTCTGACACCATATGCTAATTTTGACTCTATGCTAACGGTAAGATGAGGTGAGATTTTCACATTTACAAAACAAATGGTGACTGCTTCGTATTCAAATGCTAATTGGATTAATTTCCGTTCAATAACAATGCATTTGACTTGCGCTGAGGGATTTGAATGACACCAACTGGTTTCCTGTAAAAGATGCACCACGACTTGATGATTGTTCAAAAAAAGGTCAAATTTCCATGAAATCCTGCCACCTTGCAGAAGACGACATTTACACTATTGTTTGAAATGTGAGTAAATCTAAAGAAACAATGCATGGCCTACATCCCATTGAGCCACTTTTGGTAAAAAGACCCAAAAAAATAACACGTAATTGCAAAATATAAGACAATTACAAAAGAATTTCTTCTGAAAAGTCTGCCAAAGGTGTGCGGATGTGAAAAAGCATGTATTTCATGAAAAGAATCCACTTTGGAGAAACAGGAATGCCGTTTTCCACTGACACGTTTTTAATAGTAAACGTAACCCAGGTTTCCTCTTGACTAGTTCTGCTGTAGTAACTCCGCCCATCACTACCATTAACTCTGCTAATAAAGGAGAGCGAGCGAGCGAGCGAGCGAGCGAGAGGCCTGTAGCAGCAGGTTTTTGGGATGGTATCCATGGTGACCTCAGTAGGGTCTAGTTAAGGTATTTCCTGCTTCGCATGTGTCTAACAGGCTCTTAATCCTGACAGGAACAGGGGCCAGGGAGGGATCAACTTTCCCCACCAAAACACTGCAGAAAAGAATGAAGTAAGAGACATGAAGATGAGCCTAGTCGAATTTAGACACAAATAGAAGCTTAAAAAGAGGGCGAGTAACCATAATTTGTAACACTTTTCAAGGTTGGATTGCTTTTAAAAGTTAATTATATACCTGGAATAGCAAAAAGCTATTATACATTTGCACCCACATTGCTTAGGGGGAAAAAATACTTTAATAGGTCTTTTCTGACAACGTCACAGGCATAATATGGGGTAAATAGTCAATGAAATCCAGCTATTCATACATACAAAACTATCCAACCATTGTTTTAACCAATACTATAATTAATGCATTTTTATTTTATTTCCTGTTGCACATGGACATACTATGTACTAAAAATACATCGTATTTTAACACCCTAACCTTATTAGGATACTAATAATACATAGTAAATGTACATAGTTTTCCCACATATTTACAACTTTTTTGCACGATTTGTACAGAATATCTGATCTGCATATTACATTTCTATGTTTACTGTGTACTTCTTTGTCTTGTAATTACATGTGTAACTTTTTTGTACCTCGACGCTTATCTTGGCCAGGTCGCCATTGTAATTGAGAAAGTGTTCTCAATGTGCTCACCTGGTTGGTTAAAGGTTAAATGAAATGTAAAAAAAATGAAAAATAATAATTGCAATAACTGGGTAATAACTAGGTACTAACCCTGAACCTACCCCTAAACTGAACCCATTATATTACCAGTACTTTCTTAGGTAAGTACACCAAGTACACGTAAGTGCACGTACTGAATAATAAAGTGCAGCCATTTTAATTTTTTAACTGGTTCCCAACCTGACATTTACAAACAGTTTCAACTTTTATATTTTCAACTAATATGAAAGCATTCAAAGAAACTAACTTCTACCCTAAATAAGCACAGCCTCACTTGACCTCGGTGTCAGTGAGCCAGAAATATTTCACAATATAATTGATGAATTCATATTACAGATACACAACTGACCATAAGTTCATGACAATGAGGTTCCAATTTCCTCTTGGCATTTTGAACTGAGCAGAACAGATGCCGAAAACATTTTGCACCATTCACCAGAGAAGCTGTTTACTGTGAGGCATCAAGCGAGAGTATTCCGCAATAATCACACGGGGAGAAAACTATACAGCTGCTTTTTGATTTATAGTCATTAATCGACATGCTTCCTTTCCAGGATATTAAATAGTGGCATGTTACCAAGCCATCAGTCACTTCAAAGCATAGAACACCATGCAATACAAGCGGAGGACATGCACCGGTGTGCGAGCTATAGAGTCCAGATGTTGTCTGGCACAACCACTTCACGGGAAATACGAGCATTAAATTGAAGAAAAAAAAAAAACTTATGATGGGGAAGCAAATTTGGTGTACAGGTTGTTTAAAAAATAGGAAACAAAAAAATAAAAGCCAAAGAGTTAAAGGATAATTCCGGTATTTAGAACTTAGAGTCTATTTTCTAGTGTGTTTTGGATGAACTAGAGTGGTGGACACAGAAATGTTGACGATGGGTCCTGTCTCGACTTTTTGACTCTTTTAGAATCGCCTCTGAGCGCTTCAGAGTGGCTGTCTATGGGCATGCACAAACATGTGCTTAAAACAACCCTTAACGTTCGTTTTCAAAACTGTGCAACTCACCGAGTGGTTAGTGGTGTTCGTTGATGATTAAAAACAAATATATCGGCACAATGTATGATTTCAATCCGTGTTATTTGCTATAGTGGAACTATTTTTTCAGATGCCTCACAACCGCGTATAAACTTCCGCTCGATATTTGAGTCTGAAGCGTTAGCACACTCCCGATCACTTGATGGCTACAACCACTTTGCCGCAGTTGCTCTGCTCACGCTAGCCTTCTGAGAGACGGAGAACCGAGCGAAAAGACTACAACCAAATGTAAACAGACCCTTCCATTTCCGGTAGCACAATAATATCAATGAGCACCGAGTCCCCCAACAGACATCATGTGATTTTACAAAATGCCAAATAAAACACGACAGAAACTGTATTTCGCTACGCTACTTGTTTTGGATCATCAACAAACACCACTAAACACTCGCTGAGTGTCACAGTTTTGAAAACGAACGTTAAGGGTTGTTTTAAGCACATGTTTGTGCATGCCCATAGACAGCCACTCTGAAGCGCTCAGAGGCGATTCTAAAAGAGTCTAAAAGTTGAGACAGGACCCATCGTCAACATTTCTGTGTCCACCACTCTAGTTCATCCAAAACACACTAGAAAATAGACTCAAAGTGCTAAATACTGGAATTATCCTTTAAATCTACTGAAAACTCTTTTTTTTAATGAATATTGCTGTCAATAGATTAAAAATTTCGACTTGGGTAAAATTTTTGAAAAAATTGGATTAATCGCACACGTATCGTGAAAAATAAGCATATACAGTAGTTTATCTTGTTTAACTTTTTTTGTTGCTATTATTTGCAATACCCAGCAAACTAAACCACCAGATTGATGATTCTCCAAAAAGAAAAACTTTCTGCAAGGCTTTTTTCCCAGGTAAATGTAGAGGTCTTTCCAAAAGAGGAAACTTGGAGACTCTAAAAGGACACTAAAGAACCAAATGAGTTTCTGCACACCGAAGCACCTAAAAAAAAAAAAACATTACAGAAAAAAAAACTTGCTTTCTCCAGCTAAATAAAATAGTTTGCGTATCATCTGGCCCATACAGTGGTGTCCGTTTCAGTCTGTATTTCACTTGCGCTCTTCATAAACAATCACAGAATATGACAGAGCTTGTTTTTTTAAAGTGAAACACACACCGGAATGAAGAATAGCCCTATGTGTATTAAAGTGAAACACACACTGGAATGAAGAATAGCCCTGTGTGTAAAGTGTGCACAACTTGCAGACTACACATTTAGCAGTCACCTTATAACAGTCTTGTTTGTATCATGATTAATTAAACAGCCTTACTTCTAACTCCAACTTTAAAGATGCACCCTGCCAAGCTCAGTCACTCCCCATGAAATCTCAAGACTGTTAATCTTCCAGATTCTCTGACCAGATTAGGTTGGATTCAAGTCCATATTTTTGGAAAAGCAACCCAGCTGGAATAGCCATTGCATTTTTTCTTTCCTGCTGCAAGCCATTCGGAAAAAATGATTGACATGCCTGAAAATCATGTTAATTATGGTAAATCATGAAAGGGATTTTTTTTTTTTTTTTTGGGCGAAGGACAAAATGAGAAGTGAGCGAGTGAGACTAGTATATGGCAGAGAGGCTTTTCAGGATACAAGAGAGGAAGCAATACATGAAGAGAATGACCACAGGGATTTCCTTTCATGAGAGAACGATGGTCAAGAAGAGGAAAAGATGGAAGTAGGAAGATAGACCAACATAAAAAGACCAACCCTTTATCTCAGATCTGATCTGCGGGTGATTATATATATGGCAACATTTGAAGTGGATCAAAAAAGTTGAGCAAAGTTGTCCTAAGACATGAGGTATTGTTCAGAGTTCATGTATAACTTTGATGAAAGGTTTTGATCCACTTCAAATGTTGAACTAATGTATGTATATGTATCCACATACAAAGGGCCAAAAATGAACACTCGCCAAGCGCCAAATGTGAGTAAAAATAGCCGTTGGCGAGTGTATGAAACGACGTCAGTAACAATTTTTTTAATTTTAACAAATGCAATGTTGTGATAACATGAACAAACGTGAAGGACTCTTTATATTTAACGGGTCAATGCTTCATCACGAAATTTTTAGCCTTTCCAATGTAAATATTCAAGTGCTGGAACATGCGAAAGGGAATTTGTTGATCTAAAAGCAGCGCCTCTCCGAGAGCGTAAGAAGTTGAGCTCTCTTTCATGCCTTTCTGTGCTTCAATGGACAAATTCACTCAAAATGATGTCAAAAAACGCCTGTCTCTGGGAATGTCCTAGTAAATATAGTCGGTTATGTCTTAAAGGGATAGTTCACTTTGAAATTAATTTTTGGTATGTTTTAGCTTACCTCAAGGGCATCCAAGATGTAGGTGTCTTTGTTTCCGCAGTAGTTTCAATTTTTATATTTTTAGGTCAAAGCGTACACGCGCGAGAGATCACTTCCGGTGCTTTCCGGAAAAGACCGAAGCGCCGCGCCCTCAGATCACTTGGACGTGGCTGTGTTTACAAGAGGTAAAAATGATATAAATACTGTTCGTTTTCTCACACAAACCGCTCGTTTCGTGTCTTAGGCCATCAATGTGTACTTACATTTACGAGTCATTAAATCATGTTTAATTTGGACTTCTCTGTGCATGCTCTTTGAGGTGGACCCCATAGACCTGCATTATATGACTGACAGACAAGAACGGTTTGACCTAAAAATATCAAAATTGAAAATACTGCGGACACAAAGACACCTACATCTTGGATGCCCTTGAGGTAAGCTAAAACACACCAAAAATATATTTCAAAGTGAACTATCCCTTTAAGTGAACGCAAACAAAAAAAGCATGATGCGTGAGTGCATTCGCTCTTAAAGTGACAGCATCCTAATAATCCTGCTACTGTCTGCGTTTTTAACGTTAACCAAAGAACAGAGGACAAAAAAAAAAAAAAACACTCACTGCTCTTGAACTTTAAAAAGGACATGAAGTCTATGCAGTGTTATTTATTTCATAAGCCTACTTTATAATATTTCAGTAGCTGAAGAGCACTGTTTTTTTTATTTGTATGTATTGTATTTATGTTCAGTTAACTGACTGTTTACTTGTCTTTAAAAATGTAGGCTATTACATTTATATTAGTTAAGCTAATAGTTAGTGCTGTGGTATCAAATTGGAATAGAGAAATGTGAATTTTCACTGGTATCTAAAATGTTGGTGTCATAATTGCCTGTTTTTGTGTCATTGGTGGTAAATTTTCTTAAGTCACCGGCCATTGGAAGGTGTGACAAAACATTAGTTTTAGGCCCTGTATACACACATATAGGAGGTTTAGTCTCAATAACAGATTGAAATGTGCACCGTCACAAAGAATAACACACAAAGAAAGTGGAATGTGACTAGTAAGTTCATTTCGTGACCAAATTTGATTATTGCTCTGACTACCAGTCCATTACTTGTGATTAACGAAGGTGTGGGCACAGTGTGACAGAAGAATACACACACACACCTCCCCTACCATTAACCTGCCTTATGCAAGCCTCCGTCAATTAAAGCCCACATCAGGACTTGGATGCTAATGGCATTTGTTCACAATGGCCACGGTTGTACAAACATAATCACTGCTTGCCTACACGTAAATGTGCTCATGTACACGCAGGGGCAGGAATGACATCAGCGTGCCCTGCTGAATCACAGCCATTGTTTCCCCCAAACTATTTATTCATCTCCTTTTAGATGGTCAGCATGTTTTACAGAGAGGAAGATTGAGAATGATGTGGCAAGAATTAGAAAACTGGCATATATTAAAGAGCATCAATGGACATTAATCATGAACAACAGCAATTAGATAGATGGAAACGAACATTAACAGTATGTTTCTATATCCTTCAAGTTATTTAATATTGGGAATACTATTGAGTGACAAGCAAATCAGTAAACTGTGTTTTTCAATATACTGATTCAAAATTGGTTCATTGATAAAGGTTTGAAGTAGGAAATTATTTTTACATGTATTATAGAATCTGCGACTAGAGCATGTTTTAAAAAAGTACAGAAGTGTCATAGCCATAGACTAGCTTAAGTCTTGTTTAACTAAAATTAAACTATTTAAAATAGTTTGTTAATTGAAATAAAGCTGCAGTAAAATAAATCTGAACTATAAAAAGGTAAACTTAAACAATTCGACTAACTGAAATAAAACAAGTTGAATTTGAAGTACTAAAATTACTAAAACTAAAATACAAACACACTAAATAGCTAAATAGAAATATTAAATAACAATGATGATAATATTAATAATGACAAAACCACATAACAAAATGTAACTTAAAATCTAAAAATAAAAAAAAATAAAAATATATATATATATACTACGTATTATATACTAAAATAACACTAACAGTTTATAATCATTAACAATACATAGTTAAAGATGAATTATATAAAGACAAAGTATCAAATAATACAAATTAAATTAAAAATATGTTAAATTTGATAAGGTTATGATTTGCTCAAATTTTTTCCCGTTTTCAATTAAATATACCTTGGGCCTTTGTAAGTGTCTTCCGATCCCAAAACATTTAAAAAAATTTAAAGTTAAAATGCTACTTAAGGAAGTCTGTTATTTGTGCAGGTTGTATTCCCACCTAGGGAAAAAAACAAATGTAACCAAATGCTGGAGTGTCAATCACTCATCAACAGCTGAAACTATCATTTACGCCACAGGAGGCCCGAGGGGAAGGAGGAAAAGTGCTCTGTGTCCTGACAGGAGGAAGAAGGGAGAGGAGGAGTAGAGGAAATGCTTGCAGGGTATCAACACGCTCGGCCATTTGCCTGTCAAGCATTAAGTGGGTAAAAGGTAATTCATCAAGGGTCTTCCTCCCTTCATTATAGTCACAATAAAGGGAATCTTAGGGAAGTGTTCAAACGAATGGCACGAAAATAAAGTATATTATCAAAATAGTCAGATGCAAAAAAAAATGGACGTATATTGCCAGCGAACCCCCAATTTGTGCTTCTAGGGTGTTAGATCCGCACCGACTTGAAATATTGTTTAAAGTTCCCCTGTAGTCAGTCATTTTATCCCTTAAAACTCATCTTTGATCACCTAAATTACATATTTAAAAACAATTTCCTTAAAAAAACTGCCTTAAAATATCTTGAATGTAACTCGACACCCTTCCCTCATTTAGTATACGAGGTTCTATGAATATGCAATGATTATGAATTAGCCCCGCCTCCACTCACACAGCCAGTCGTAAGACAATTATCGTATTTGTACCTCTGTACGATCAACAATAAAAAAAAAAAATCCCATAATGTACGATATTTCAATTTTTGTTACAAAATGATGGTTGTAATCATAGGGCTTCTGTACTCTTTTATCAAGCTATGTCTACCGTCCTGATTGTGAGGAGAACGTGGTGTTAAACGTCTTCCATCTCATCTCACGTTACGTCTTCTCGGCCAATCATCGTAGAGAATGACTCTCTCGCGAGCACAAGTAAACGTTCTTGCCGCTGCGCTTAGATCAGTTGTTTCCAAGCTGAGGTTGATAAAGTTCATAAAGAAATAAAGTAATTTGCCAGTTGTGTCAAAAAGTTGGTGGTCTAGTTAAATAGTTGTATTCTGTACGATAATTTGGGATTCTGCTACGATAATTGGACATTTCCAATCTGTCAACACTAGGGATGCACCGAAATGAAAATTCTTGGCCGAAACCGAAAACCGAAAAAGAGGAAAACAAGGCCGAAAACCGAAACACCGAAAGAAATTATGCCAATTATTAGTACCATTGCATTTATAGCTATGACTGTGTACTAACTTTACTAAAATCAAGGCATTGCAATTGCATAAATTAATATTAAAGTTTCAAAGAATAATTCAATTACAAATTATTCAACTGTTTATTTAGCACATTGCAACAATGCACAGTATAAAATCAAATTCAAACTAAAATGTTTAACTTGACCCCACTCTGTACATTAAATAATAATGTGCAGGCCTACTGGCCTGCAGAAAGGTTTTAAAATTAAATGTTCTCTCATAAAAACAAAGTGCATTTAGGTCAAGTGCATTTTAATTTTTTTCTACGATCCATTGTGCGGTTAGACTGAGCATACTGGTACACAATATCAAAGTTGACCGGCACACATTGATTTTCTATTTATTTTTTTATTTTTACTAAGCCCATTTAAAATCGTATTTGATTGCAGCGCCGTAGCGCATTCGTGCAGCACTACCTCTCGCTCGTCCCTCTCTCTCGCGCGCGCGTGCTCTCTCTCCCTCATCATGGAACACCGCTGCACAAATCTGTCCAACACCGCGCTGACAATGTCGATGAACGCACGCGTCGGAGGCGTTTTCCTTTTCTGTGCCGCTCATATTCAGCGTAGCGCTCGGAATGTTTGGATTTTCGGCATTACATGTTTTGCAAATCGCTGTCCGTGGCGAGTCTTTCTCAGATATACTGAAATACGTGCAGACATGTTGCTTCAGACAAGCACGTGCAGGTCGCGGTTTCTGTTTACATCATCACAACATTTCGGCCGTATTGTTTCGGTGATAAAAGTATTTCGGCCGAAAACCGAAAATGCACTTTTGGGCCATTTTCGGCCGAAAATTTTCGGTGGCCGAATATTCGGTGCATCCCTAGTCAACACTAACATCACAGCAGCTCAGAGAGCCACTCGCTGACGATCGATGTTTTTGAGACTGTCTTTGGTTCACTGCAGTTTTAAGGAGAAAATACTCAGCAATGCTGTTTAACTTACGAATTTGCTCATGGTTTGTCTTAAAGCATATTAAAAACACCACACAGACATATAAACCACATTAAAAGCTGGATTTTCACCTTTGTTTCCGTGCACTGCAGGTTTTCATGAAGAGCACAGTACCCACAGGGCTACGCTTCACAGCTCTGCACTCAAACGTGATTCGTTTTCCCAGAAACATGATCTCCACTGTGGAACAGCTCCACAGGGCGGAGTACTTTCTGTGTCTTCTTTTAAAAGCAGTCATTTACAGCGGCTCAGGTAGTCAACTCTTCCCTTTACAACAAACACCTTTTCATTACAAAAGGAGGATGATGAGACAACGGAGAGCGAGAGAGCGAGAGGGGGAAGAGGTATTTCTGCATAGCCGGAGGATACAGATGGAAGCTATTTCACACCTCCAGCTCTGGGGTCAACTCAAACCTACCATGTTTATTTAAAGCCTTCACAGTCGGCCAGAGCAGAAGAGACCGCTCATTTTATAATGTAATGCAAGGCATTCAGAAGTCTCCCGGGAACACTGTATTTCCGAAATCCAAAAGACGAGGATGACGGTGGGGAAGCACGTTTGGGCCTGTGAGAGCCACAGGCACTCGCTCCGCTGGAATGATGCCAAAGGACACATTTTTCAGGGTTTTATTTCAGCTGCTGTTTTTTTTTTTTTTTCAACCCGTTTGCCTTTTTCACTCTCCGTCTATGACTTGAGCGCTCGAAAGTCCTTAGGGATTTAAATGGCTATTTTGGATATGAGGTGGAAATGGAGAACAAATGGTATCCAAGTGTAAACTTCCACAGCTTTCGACTGACATACAGCAAATTGCAGACATGAATATGGTTTGAGAAAGTGCATATAGTGATACGGCGTAGCTGGGTGTCACAATATATCGCAATACAAAAATGCAACAATATGTATCGTGGATAGTGACAATATGTGGTGTGTATAGTTCACCCAAAGTGCAAAATACTGTGTGAAAAAAATTCAAGTTTACTGAGTTTTAGTGTCAGTACGACATTACACTTCTATATATAATGTTGAATATAATGTATAATAATGCAATCGGGGAATGTCTTATGTTACCAGTAAAAAGTGGCCTACATTATTTTAAATATATCTAGTCAGTGAAAGAATACATGCATAAAATAATTCTGTTTTCAGCTTCAGAATCATGAATATTTTTATTCTGGTGTCACCAGCATCAAGCCTGTTCATTTAACAACGACAATGTAATACCAAATTTAGCATTTTAATCAACAGTTCATTTTTTGTTAACATTTTATCATATGCCTTAGAGTATCGCAATAATATCGTATCGTGAGTTCAGTATCGTGATATGTATCGAATCTACTATACTATATAATCATATTGTACAATATTGACAGATATCAAAATCTAGCTCATTTGAATGAGGACAAATTGTGGAAAATAATATTTTACTGGCTCTTCAGGATAATAACAACAACATGACACAGATATATATGATACACTATGTAGGCATAAATTCCTGAATATATGCTTAAAAATAGGCCATTGAGATATCGTAATGATGTCCATTTATATGAACACATCTTAATGGTACCATTGCAAAAGAAAACAAAAACAGCCGGTTTAATTCAGGCTCAGACAGAGGGTGGAAAACAATCACACCTGTTTTTGTTGAAAGAAAGCTTAAGCAACATTAAACTGAAAAGGAAAAAAAGAAAAAAAGCCGCCATAAACGTGTAGGATATGGCCAATTTAAAAACTATTTCAGAGAGCTTAATTGCAAAGTGTCCGAGACATGGTTTATTGTTAACACTTCTTCAACTGAGATACAACAAGAGGACTACAAAAAACACTTACTCTCTTCTTGGGTGGCTGGCCTGCAGTGGGACTGAAGAGCCTGAGTTAGGAGTATTGAGATCAGCAGCAGCATGGTCTTCATCATCGTCATCATCATCATCATCATCATCATCGAGGATTCTCTACATCTGAACTCTGCATCCAGCCCAGCTCTCCATTAAAACAGCTAGGACATCCACACTGTGCGTGAGCTGAAGAAAACCAGAAAACAAAACCATTAAGAATATGTATCTATTCACAACCAATGATTCAAGACAACACGAACCTTTCGTAATGTGGCATTTATGTTAGCGAATGATATTTCTCTCCACACACCAGACCATTGTTATGCCAGCATTCATTTCAGAAGCAAAAACCATACTTAATTAAACATACAATAACCTTTCTCTTAAGAGTAACTTGAACTGAGAATTTGAAGTAACACCAAGTAGTTTTTCAACCTTCATAATATATTTCCAAGACCCTTGTGATGGTACATCGACTTAAAATAAGTTAAATGACACGTCTGCCATCGCCTGACGGGGTCTGTGTCGCTTTTACTGGCACTATGTAACTTAGGAACCCGACCACAAAAAGAACTACAAAACTCGACTGCTTTACGTCAAGCGCTACAATAGTCATCATTTCGTTTTTCTTCGTTTCTGATGTCGCAATACATCATCCTTTCATGAAATCATGTAACATACTCTACCTTGTCTGTGGACATCGTTCATTCTGAAGCCGGTGCTGGATAAACAGCGAGCGACGGTAGGCTAGATTATTTACGACAGCGGCAATGGACAATTTCGTTTCCAACCAGTAGGGCGACCGAAGAGGAACAGTTACTTGGTATTACTTTAACATCAGGGACACTACTGATGATATTAATCTTACGGTTTAAAGGGATACTCCACCCAAAAATGAAAATTCTGTCATCATTTACTCACCCTCAAGTTGTTGCAAACCTGTATGAGTTTCTTTTTTCTGCTGAATACAAAGCAAGATATTTTGAAGAATGATTGGAACTTTGGCACCATTGACTTCCATGGTATTTTTTTTCTACTATGGAAGTCAATGGGGCCAAACAACTGTTTGGTTCCAATCGTTCTTCAAAATATCTTCCTTTGTGTATATATCCCTTAAATAGACAGAGAGAAAATTCCAGTAAAACTCTATAATAAGAGTCACAGAAACCCCTACACGCTTGAGCAGCACAGATCAAAGTTTCTTATAAACAGCCTGATAAAACTGTCCATCCATTTCAGCTGTAACCATGAAGCAGACGAAAACATAACTTTGCTGAATAAGGTCAATACTGGGACAGCACGTCCTTTAAGAACTCAAGGATTTTAACATCACACTTTTCCAATACATCATTGTGTATTTAATGAGTTTGCATCAACAGTAAGGCCGTGTGTCCACCAAAGCGTTTTTTCACGCAGCTGGCGTATATTTCCAATTGTTTTCAATGGGAGCGCCGCGTTTTTTAAACGCCATGAGCGCAACGAGGCGCTGAGCGTTTTTTTCACGCTGAAGCGCGGCGTTTTTACTGGTCGCCGAGAGTTGAAAAATGTTCAACTTTGAGTAAAACGCAGCGCTCATCACTGTCACTTTTTACCCAGCCGTCCAATCACAGTGGAGGAGGGGCGGGACTAATATCACACCGACCAACTGTCACAACATTATTTCTGTACAAAGACGTCAACCAGCAGTGCTAACCGAACAAAATGGATGAAAAATACATTTTTAGTATAAAACAAATTATCTGCAAAATCAGTTACAAGTAAACTGTGCTGTGGATATTCTGTATCCTAGCAACGAATCGTCTCAACTGAAAAAACGCTCCGCTGCCAAAACGCTCTCAAGCGCGCACAGCTCGTCGTTTTCAGCAGAGCGTCTAGCGTTTTCAGCTGGCTTAAAACGCTTTGGTGGACACACGGCCTAAGCTAACGTGGCACTCCTTGATTTTAGTTATATTATGTATTGAAGACAATACAAATGTATAAAATTTGATTGCATAACATTTTATAGTTGGAAAGAGCCGTTTCGAAGCGCAGTTCTGCGGGATATCACTCCATCTGTTTGCTCTTACAAACACACAGAAACACAAACACACTCTTCCAACCCTTCACAGATATCTGTCAACTCTGAGCTGGTTTAGACCCCAGCATGACCCCTTCACACCATTTGTCGTAATAGCTATCGGAACTCCTCGTTCAAATATCATTTACACATTTCAACACACACCCCACTACGAGGGCATTGGTCTGAAAAAAGCAGCGTTTCACAATTCATCTGGCAGATGTTTTTCCTTCAGAATGTTTAGCTGTGGTCATTTGTGTGTCTTTGCTTGCATTCCAGATTTTAGCTTCTAATTCACAAATGTAAATAAACTGGAAAAATACAATCTTAAAGCTAAAATGAGGCTAAAGTTAATATGAATATACTTTCTAAATTAACTAAATGAAAACCCAACTTACTGTATATGAGGCTATTCAACATTAACAAGAAAAAACAGAAATATCCTGTCAGTGTCAGTGATGTTGTGAATCATGAAACGTCATAATACTTTACAGAGGGTTTACGACCTACTAGCTACGTTCTACCGTAAAAACAAATGGTGCAACTGAATAAAGTACAGAGTTAGTTACAAACTAGCTAGTAGTTACTAAGCCTATAGTGTGAGCTTTAGGTTTAAATTTAAGAAAGAACTTATGAACGGCTGGAGCAATCCTACCGTCATGTGTATTTCAAATTCAAATTAATTTTAAGCCAAGTGCCTTTCGAATGTAACATATTATATTACAGAATAAACCAAATCTGTAATTTATCTTACACCTATATCATTTCCTTCCTAGGTTCTAGGACCCATGCAAAAAGGTTAGTGCATAATGCACTCGAGTCGAATATTTTACAGAATAATGCGATGAGATGTCCATCACCTTCACAGCTGCTCTAATAAGGACGAGAAATTTGGAAAAACACCAAGAAATGAGATTTGATACACATACAAATTTTCCCATTGAGTATGGGCTGGTTTCATTTTTAAAGCTATGTCTGAAGCTTAAACAAACAAGAAGAACAGATGATTGGAGAGACGGGCAAACGGTCAGAGGTGTGTGACTCTGAGTTTGTGTCAGACACTGCAAAAGACACACAACAACATATAAAAAAAAAAACATACTTAAAAAAGCTCCCACACACATCAGACTACATGGAAAAGCAAGAAACTAAAGACCTACTAATGTAAATCTGTTTACAATCAAGCTGACATGGTGTAAAAAAGAGATTTAGGCATCATCTTATTACAGTAAATTGTTATTATTTGAGGAAGACAGGTCTCAGCTTTTGGATGTGTAGTAGAATACACACAAAACTCAATATTGTATTACAATATCAAGGGAAATTTTATATATTTCTAATTTATCTCTTCAATTTCTCTAGTTTTTTAGGTCGAACACAGTTCATGGGAAACTCCCATCAGGACAGGTGAGCTGAGAGGAACCGGATACAATGAACAGCTAGGATTTGCAATAAGTAATTTTTAAACCTTTAGAAGTTATCTAATCCTTACTTGATCGCTCTTTAACACACATGCTAGTTCTTTTTTCAGCCATGGAATAGTGCACATGCTCTGATATATTATTGAAGATAACATGTTTGAATGTCTTATCTAGCCTACATGACATCCTCTCCAATATTGCATCCACTAAATGTGTAAAAAATTAAGAACTAAATGTATACCAAGTACTAAATTTTAGTGCTCATTTTCTCTCTTTTTGTTTTCTCAGTGTAGTCTTTCAACTGATGCAACAGGTCAAGTTTACATGGCTGGAACGACTAATGTACCCTAAACTAGGTTTAACTGTTAAACACATTTAATTAATATGCTTTTGGGGAAACAAAAATGGTATAGTTTAAGAAAAATCACAAACCAGAAGGCTTAGTTTACGACTAAATTACTTGGCTGAGATTCCGCTGATGTAAATGTTTGAAATTTTTTTTGAAACCAGTTCCTCTGTTTACGTGAACTATTTCTAAGTAAAACAAACAGCAGAACAAACATTCAGCTGATTATATTTAAAGTCTTTTCCACGGTGTTCACTTTGAAAGGGAAAGACGCGCAGACAGTCGAGAGAGAGAGAGAGAGAGAGAGAGAGAGAGAGAGAGAGAGAGAGAGAGAGAGAGAGAGAGAGAGAGAGAGAGAGAAGAGAGAGAGAGAGAGAGAGAAGAGAGTGGAATAAAAAGAAATAGGCCAAGTCAAGTGAAAAGAGAAGTTAGTACCCTAATTAATGAACCCCGGCATGTTTTTCTCTCTGTGATCATTGGAGGGGAACATGGCGAGAGCGTATAGCAGGCCCAGCTCATTACTACTGGAGCGGAACATTCCAGAGAACAGCATTGGTTTGTGTCGGAGACGGGACGCCTGACCTCACTCATTCCAGTGCCGGTGGGAGCCAGAGCCATAGCCGGCCCACCAAACCAAGAGTCTCCAGACTGCCACTCCATAGGGAGGCTATTAGGGCCGGGCCGATGAACTTTACCTGCAAATCTCTTTACTAGCTGCATTTCCAGTACCATTTAAATTTCGCGAATTGAAAATACGCCTAATGGAAATGCATCAATTTCGCAAAAACTGCCATGCATCTCAAATTTACCCTCGCATGAGGTGGTTTTTCAGGCATTTCAAAACAGCACTATTTCGCAAAACTGCAATTGAAACAGTTTTTGCGCATTTACAGGTCATCTGACGTAGACGTTGCGTATGTTTGGACAGAAGACGAGACAGAGTTCTTTATTAAACTGATAAAACACAAAAGTATTACTGGAATATTGGATTCTAAACAAAGAAATGCCACAATTTCTCCAGATCTTGAAGAAGAAGGAAGGAGAAACACTCATATGGCCCGCTCACATTATAAGAGTCTTTCTTTGACATTGATGCTGTGATAACGCATATGTCTCCTTCAGTTAATAATAATGGCCAGTGCGGCGGCTGAGATATGTAAACCTACCAAAATCTATTGCCATGATTTTCGATCGTGAGAAGAAAAATGACGTTTTAGGCCACATCCACACGAAGAGCTTTCCCTATCCGATCTTTTTTTTTTTCCTCGTTCAATTTTTTTTTTCCGTAAACACGGAGTCGTCTCAAGAAATATATGTGTACACACTGAAACCGACTGAAACCGATGTGGTATACATGCCAGACCAGTATGTGGCGCTGTAATTCTGCCACAGAGATACACTAAACAAGGAGAAGACTTGGAGTGTGTGCATAACCTTGCACGCTCTTTACGAACCCAACACGACAGCAAGGTAAAGACAAAGATTGCTCACCGTAGAGCATAGCAGCAGAAGATTTTGCTTTAGTAAAGCTAATATGCTCAGTAGCTTCTGCAGCACGAACACAAGCATATAGTCCGCCATGTTGTTGATGTTACATGTGACGTAGCGGTGTGTGACTAATGCTGACACGTGGCGTGATGACATCATCGTTTCACAAAATGTACGGATTGGCCGTACACACAAAAACGCAAGGGTGTCGGTTTCGAGTTTATCCAGTTTCGAGTTTATTCACGTTTAACTCGAGTTTATAGAGTTAAACGCCGGATCCGTGTGGACGAAATGCCAACAATATGATACTAAATTCGTACGTATACAGCTAAACGCGTCTCCGTGAGGACAGGGCCATAATCACATAACATTGGTTCATGGAAACGCTGTCATTTCCAATATTTTTTTATCGACATTTAGATTTACCGCACTGTTCTTGAAAAAACAAGATCCTGGATGAGCCCCCAACGAAACTGAATCTGGTGTTGAAAAGGACATTGTATTATACCATAAACTTATGCAAAAAAAAAAAATCTGATTTAAGACAACTAAGGCAGCCATTTTGCTTCGTCACAGATGTGTTGATGTAAACAAAATATGGCATTGTAACGCATCTCTCTATTTTGAGACCTATAATCTCCTCAAGCTTCATGCTAAAGCTCTCAGAGACTTGTGTAATAGTAACTTTCCTTTTAAAAGTGCTGGGCGATGGTATACTGTGCCAGCCCAGCCCTGCCAGCCCAGTAAATTAGAGGGCAAAGAATTCCTCTTCTCTCCAAACTCTTAACAGCATACTTCACCGGAAGAACAACCACAGCACAGCGCGCCTTTTCTCCTTCATCCATTTGCTTCCTTTCATTTCACTATAAAGCGGTCACTACAAGATCAACACAACAAACCAAAACGAGTGTTCAGGACCGTATGCAGAACACGAAGGCTGGCTCAAATCATTGCGCTCAGTAAACTCCGACTCAAATTATTATCCAGAAATGCACAGTAAACTAGCTTACTGACTTTGATTAATGGTACTCAAACTGTCAATGCCATATCCCTCTATGAAAATACTAATGATGCTTTGCAAAATACTCTTGCAAGCCAGATGAACCAGTGACCTGTCTGGAGCAGCTAACGGTAAAATTACTGGTCAGATCCTGAGGGACGAGCAGCCATAATGATTTCCCCTCTAATTTAAGTAATTGATGTAATTATGGACTTAAACAACTACATTTTCACAAGGTCGGTTACAGTTCTTCAATACTGGGTGAAAAAAACTAGCAACAACAACAAAACTTTCAAATGAAAGCACTAAAACTGCTGACCGAACACTGATCTTTATGTTCAGTGGGAAATAGTTTCAGGATTTAAATGAGATTCCAGAAATGGATCTAAAAAAACAACAACAAGCTACTATATGGTTCTTGCACAAACTGCCTGAATATCTAATTGACTGTAGTTTGCTCACATTTCTGCATCGACTTGCAACAACTCTGGGTCAAGTCTGCGCATGCAGTCGCCAGCCAGCATGTCGCCATTCATAAACCACTCTGCTTTTCCATCATGTTCTTCACACGGTGGAAAGGTGGAAACTGTCCGTGAATGTCTTTACTTGAAATTGCAATGGTGAGCAGGGAGAGTATTTAAAAGCTCAACTAGAAGAAAGGATGTAATATGCAACTTTGATGTAAAGCTTCAATGATTAGAAAGTTCTAGACTGTGCTGAACAGTCCAAGAATGAAGGGGGGATGTATTTTGCACTACTCTGAAATTATCTAGTGAGTGATGAGGAAGAAAAAGGGAGTGACACTGTGAGGTGGGTGCAGAATTATTTAGCTATGTACAAAGTGACAGAACAAAAGCCCTATAGCACAACTAACTATGCTACGACTCAAGCTTCTTGAATTCATTTCTGTGAAAACATACATGTCTCTGCCCAAATAAAGACATAAATGTGACTTTCAGCTAGAGAGAAGTTTTTTTCTGTCTTTGAAATGGCTAAATGATTTCAGGATTTAATACGTCTTGTTTTTTTTTTTTTTTTTTTTTTTTACTGAATTATTCTTCTGCCGGTGCCATCTAAACTCATACCTCAGTATAGTTACGTTGTTTGTCTGTTTTTTACTGTGGGAAGATAAACAACTGCAAGAATAAACCTGCCTTCACATCAAGATAACAGGCATTTATTTTGGGAAAGCGAATCTGCAAAATTTCAAGGATGAAGGGCCAATAATGCATGAAAACACTGATTTACAAAATAATAATAAGAAGAATTTAAAAAACGTAAAGGGGCGAAATTTAAAGTAACTGTCGGGGTCCCAAATAACTAGGGGAAAAAATCATTCTTAAGTAACCTATAGCTTACTGTTGTAAGTTAACGTTACACATGCTGAACACAATAACACCTTTTCCACAGAAGCCAATAAGTGAAACAAATCAAACATCTTAAGCTAAATATGCTATATTCCAATCGATTTTAAAACATTATTTCTATCCTGGATGGCTTCAAATATGAGATGATGTGCGAGAGCGCGCGTGACCGTAGGCTACAGGCACGCGCATCAACTCGCTCTCATAAAAACATCAGATTTGGGGCCATTTGATGATGAAAGCTAATGAGATCCCACAGCGTAGGATACTCATACGAAAACCGTAAGGAAATAATAATAATAATAATAACAACAATAATAAAGCTGGTCAGGCTCAATAAAAGACATTAACAAACAAACTGCAGAGTCAAAACTTTGTCTTCAAAATGACTTCTTTCCGTCCAAATACATTTTAAAGTGATTTAAAGAAGCGCCTCTTTTGATTTCTGACAGACGAATAAAATTAAAATGATTCAAGTAGGAACCTACGTTGCAAGATGAGTAGACAAAAAGAGAAAAGAAAACGAAAAACACAGCGTTTCTGGAAACAACTGTCATCAAACTCTTCCCAACAGTGTTTTTATATTGTCCTAGCGTTTTTATAAAACTCTACTAGTAGCCTATTATTCAAATCAATAAAACAGCAAAGCATGTGTATTTGATTACAGACTCCAGCTAGAGTCCATTTACAGGCGTTACTCACCTTTTTCTTTCTGAAGCAAATCCTTTCTGAAAAGAGTCAATCCCAGCTCAAATTCAGAAGTTCATAGAATACAGGCACCCAAAAACAGTCAATGGACGAAACTCCACATTTCTTCCTCTGTTGAAAGTTTAGCCTTTTTTAGTTTTCATTAAACCACACGGTTAGGCTGCTACTCGTTCGACTCGCCTGAGTGATAATCGTTTGAAATCAGTGAAAATATTCGGCGGAGACGCGTGCTCGTAAAAAAGATCGCGTGAAGATGATTTCGTTAAGTATCATAACGTTTAAGACTCGCTCATAAAGCCAACAAACCGATTTTCGACCGTGTTCGTCCGTTTTTCCTTTGAAAATCCCACCCGTGCGGATTTTGTTTTGTTTGCGCTCGTGCGACAAGGAGGTAGAGGGGAAAAAACTTTTACCCCAGTCGCTACTTCTGTCGAAAGTCAAAACTAACCAAAACGATCAAATGCGCTTTTACTTGAGTCGCAGTCCTCTGCATAAATCGGTCTAGCTTCAGGAAACTACCTTCACTTTTGACTGTTTGAACTGGTTTGAAGATAGTCCGTATCGTCGTCCTCCCCCAGCACTACAGAGGATACAGCTGCGAGATTCCGCACTCATGGATGGAGGAGTGTGTGTGTGTGTGTGTGTGAGCAGAAAGACCTGACTCCCCCTCCATCACTCCCAACACCTCAGGACTACCAAACAGCTCGCCCAGTGCATCCTGGGATTGTAGTTTCTGTCACACTGCAGCCCCTCAAAAAACATTTGCTTAAAAGAAAAACAATAACATTCTACATTTCTTTTGATATTATATTACACTACATTATAAAAATAAGTCCCCATGAAATGAAAATTGAAGTTTTTTGGCGTTTATGACTATGTTAGCCATACTGTTGTCTAGTGTGCTCCAAAAACAATGACGAAGTTTGCATTTAGAAGATAAGCGTTTAAAACTTACAATCTTTTGTCAATATGGATCAAGGATTTTGATGATCACTCTGCACTAGCTTCTCATCAGATTTTCTGTCCAATCAAGTGCTCTCTAGAATCTGAAGCTCCTATATTATAAATCTACGCTGAAGCTGTGGCTGAAATCGGTCACTAGCTCCGCTCCAGAGACACGATAGCACAGAGCTGATCATATGATCGAGTCGCCCAGACCAGAAAACGTATCGAACCCATTTGAATTCTGCACAGAACACTGTATTTTAAAACGATATGAGGAAGATTAGGAGGAGACATGGTTAAAGATTAGGAGGTAACTGCGGCTTTACCGACTCAAGCTCAACGGCTCTGGCTGAGCTGTGATATAATCTGCTGATCGATATGTCCCGTCCACATTGAATAATGCAAGGCACTTCAGTGGGCCTTTAAGGTTTGTAATGTCCATTTTATGCATCAACTACCCATTGAAATAAATACGATAATATTCTAAATGCTTTAAAGACATTATTAGATAAATGACTGATAAGTCTCCTTTCTTTGTCCTCCATAGATAAAGCTGTTCCGTTCATTCTTTATGTGTGTATGCATGTGTGACAACAATGTCCACACACCCCTAACACGGTTTGTGTTTGCATAGTGAAGATGACCACAACAAAGTCAAGAGTTTGCAAACGTATTATCTCAACAGCAGGAAAAGGTTCGATCAAGCTCCAGATAACATCTCCTCTTTTATTTCAAACTTCAATTAGTTCAAGAGTACTTTAGCATAGAAAACATC
The DNA here is from genome assembly GCA_036326025.1 of Chrosomus eos. Lineage (NCBI taxonomy): Eukaryota > Metazoa > Chordata > Actinopteri > Cypriniformes > Leuciscidae > Chrosomus > Chrosomus eos. Next base: position 5,429,157 of record CM070836.1, on the reverse strand, counting down.
CGTGGGTCCAGGAAGCATCTGCTTAAGTAGCAGTGCAGGCATTGTTGGGGGGTCGATGTGTGGATGGGGGTGTATGTTCTCTTATTGAGCTCAGGATCGAACATAACAGTTTTGTCCCGTGGATTTTTGTGTTTGACCTCGGTAGCAGCAGAGATTTGTCAAGCTGTATTAAAAGATATGATTAAAATACAAAAGTAAACATTTTAAAAGGTAAAGATAGAAATATTGCAAGTTAAGTGTGACATCTACTGTTCTAAGAAACAACAAAACGGTTTCTTCTGAAATTTCAATTTAGACATTGTTTATTCGTCTGTTCACATTTGTAAGGTTTCACCAGAGGGCTCGAGGTGACAATTTTCTCTCTACTAAAACATTTATTGGCCCAATTTGCTCTCTAAATAACAGCAAAGTCCAAGAAAGAGACAGCTGTGTGACACACCATTTATGTTCCAATAGGGCCTCAGGACTGATGTTTTTCTTTTCCTTTGACACAATATTTTATTGAAACATCAATTACTTTAACATGATTGTTTTCCTGGTGACGGAGGAATGACTATATAGGCCAATGCCTACTCTACATTAGACCATCAAGTGGTTTAGTCATCCCCAACCCCACGTATGAGACCAGATGCTGGTAAGACCCAAAAGATACATTTCCTGAAATGAAGAAGTGTTCTTCTGAGCTTATATTCCACAATGGAAAAGCCTTGGAATAAATCTTTCTAATTGTCTGCTAGCCCCCCTTTTGTTCTTCAGGCAAGCAAGCAGACAGCTGAATCTGAAAGGGTCCCATTGACTTACTAAAGGGGGCTTATCACGAAATACAGCAATGAATGGAGGTGCCAATGAGGTGTGAACCAGTCTCAGTGAGACTAATGAGGGATAGACTGCAGGAAAGAAGTGGGGGAGGGGGAAGACAGACGTAAACAGAGATATAGAGAGAAACGTGGTTAAAAACCAACCTCATGCGAGAATCACTCATACATAATATTATTTCTTTGGATAACTCGTCCTGCACCATTGGTGGTACATGAATGATACCTTCAATCATGCATCCTGGTGTGGAAAACTTTTCAGATTTTCACCAGATGATAAAATGGATGGAAAAGTCTCAGGGAATTTTCACACGTGGTAAAATTTCCCGAACCAGAGTTAGATTGTTTTTCCCTCTGCCTTTTAGGCTCTTCTTACAAACGGATAGTGTTGCTTTTCTTACTTGTGGACTTTTTCTGTTTTTTGACTTTTTTGTTTTGTTTCCAAAGCATCAATAAATTAAGGGCACTTATCTGCCACAAACATTTTACAAAGGCTCCATAGATCTGCTTTTATAATTTAAGTGCTTGATGTACTATAAAAAACTATAATTGGCCAGTTCCTCTGCATTAAGAACAGACACAACATTCACACCTGGCATTAAAAAGTTAGTTCACTCAAAAATTTAAATTATCCTATAATTTACTCACCCTCAAGCCATCCTTCAGCCAAACAAAATCTGAGTTACATTAAAAAAATATCCTGGCTCTTTCAAGCTTTATAATGGGAGTGCATGGTACTTGTTTTTTGAAGCCCAAAAGTGCATCCATTCATCCATCATAAAAGTAATCCATACGACTCCAGGGGGTTAATAAAGGCCTTCCGAAGTAAAGCGATGTGTTTTTGTAAGATAAATATCCAAATTTATAACTTTATAAACTATAATCAATGGCTTCTGGTAACAACCGTACGTGAGTCGAGTTCCGGTGCAAGAGTGACCTCTGACCCAACGCATGACGAGTGACCTCTGACCCAACGCATGACGAGTGACCTCTGACCCAACGCATGATGTATTGACAAAGTGGATAGAGCAAAACAAATCACCAGTCACGAATTAGAAATCTAAAACGAGAATATTTAAAGAAAAATATCGGAGGAGCTTGAATTGGTTGCCCAGCCCTATTTGTTTGAATCACGAGAAGTGTCTACTCTCACCTAAACTTACTTTACTCCTAGATCATGCGTGAGGTCAGAGGTCACTCTTCGGCCAGACCTTAACTCGCGATGGCTGTTATCGGAAGCCAGTGATTATAGTCATAGTACAGTATTGAATTCTACAGGATTTCCGGAGGAAGTTTGTGTTGCATTCTGTAATGGTCCACCTGGAAACAAAGCCGTCATGACGCCAAACCCCCTTATGGAAAAAGAAAGCCATCATGTTTACTTCTGTGACAATGAGCGCTTATCAGGATCAACTAAACGCTGGATTTTCAAAAGTATGTGAAGTTCGCAGTGCCATTGTTGCAGTAAGCTTGCACAACGTTCTTGAATAAATAATTTATTAGATGGATGCTGATCTGTTATTGTAGGAACATCAACTTTACATTTTCACACCCCTAAACATGATGCGGAGCAAAACGAACTGTGATTGGTTGCTTTACATGTTTTCAGATGTCCTCTTGTGCAGTCCTTGGCCAATGGAAGCTGTGATCAAGTCCAGACCTTCTACCGTCAGTCTGAGGGTCTGGCTATGCTTAAACATTTTGTGATTGGATCAATGAAACCACATATGAAGATTGTCAGGAACGCATGAGACCATATTGCATGTGCAGTGTTAACGCTCATTTGTCCTGAAACTGCACTGAAACTCCCACTCCCATAATATGTGATCATACTGGAGCATGTTGGAAAAAAGTGCATCGAAACAAGTGATTCAGACTTTGCTGAATTGTACCAAAGCATAAAAACTACAGTCAAAATCACAGCTGCCCTCATTCTTGCGATAGATGTGCTTGTGGACTGGATCACTGAATTGCATCTTAATACCAGGTGTAAACATGATCTCAGTCCTGCTAGTCAGGAACACAATTTGACCAAATGTGGTTCACGTCTGTGGATGGTTGTTCACATCAGCAACTGGAGTTCTGGGAAGTGGATCTCTAGAGTTTCCCACCACTTGACAACTGAGTATAGGTAAGATTTGGCTCAGTAAATGATCACCCACAACACACTAGCATACAGGCATGTTTTGCAGAGGCAAGCATTATTCATAATTTCTTCAGAAAAATTTAAAACTCTAGTTGTAAAAGTAATCTTACTTATTGGGCAAAAGCAAGTGGTTCAAACCGGTTGTAATTTACAACCTTTTTACGCAGCACACAAAGATCTGGAATGGAAGTCATATTACAATGATCTATTCTCATATCTGTCATTTATGTCTAATGCCCCCATATGTGTCTTTGATGCTCAAAGTTGCAGCTTCATCTTTTGATAAAGCATGTGTGTTCAACATTTGCCTGCTAAATTATGCTAGCATTTTTTCAATAGAATCTGCAAATCATCTTGACTGTCAAAAAGAGATGCTGCGTTTGAATGCAAATCCTCTCTCTGAAGTAAACATGCTTTAAAGAACAATGGGATCCCTCACACTATTCAGATTTTTTATAGTGTAAATTCTTCTTCTGTATAAAGCTAGTCATTGTTTAGATCATTCTTTGTAAATATCTTTGAGAACCTTTTAAATGGATTGTTTACAGCTGTTTGACCAAAATCAATTGAGATTATTGATCACCAACGCCAGACAATTCATTTTAAAGTAAAAGCTTGTCTGTTCTCACCTCACAGCTTTTCCCTGTGATAATTACTGATGCTTTTAATCAAAGAGATTTACAAAGTCAGTGAGAGCGTTAAAGGGATAGTTCATCCAAAAATTAAAATTTGCCGATGATTTACTCACCCTCAAGCCATTCTAAGTGTATATGACATTCTTTTTCAGATGAATTATATTAAAAAATGTCCTGTCTCTTCCAAGCTTTATAATGGCAGTGAATGGATGTATATTTTCATATAAGTCCATCAAAGTGCATCCATCCGTGATAAAAGTGCTCCACACATTTCTGCGTGGGTTAATAAAGGCATTCTGAAATGAAGCGATGTGTTCGTGTAAGAAAAATATCCATGTTTTAAACTTTAGCGCCCAAAAATAACTAGCTTCCGGCATACAGCCTACGCAAGTCGACTTATGGCAAAACAGTAACACTTGACGATATATGACGTAATGTAGGAGTAGCATAAGCTTTGACGCCTTTAGCGGTTCAAACAAACAGGTCTGGGCAACAAACTCAAGATCCTCGGACATTTCTCTTTAAAAATTGTCCTAATTCGGGACTGGTGTTTTGTTTTGCTCTATCCTCTGCGCTTCCGCGTTCGTCATTACGTTGTGTGTCAAGGTCAAGGGTCACTCTTTCGTCGTAAATCGATGCGTATGGCCGTCTGCTGAAAGTTATTTTAGTCGATTTAAATTTTAAAGTTTAATTTGTTGGTGATCAATAATCTCAATTGGCTTTGGTCAAACAGCTGTAAACAATCCATTTAGGTACTCAAAGATATATACAAAAAATAATCTAAACAACGACTAGCTAGAAGAATTTACACTATAAAAACTCAATGTTTGATTCCATTGTTCTTACAAGTAAGGCTAAAATATAGGCCTAAATTGAAGAACGAACTGGTGCGACATAATTTCAAACAAAATCAGGCCCAAACTAAGTTTGTCTGGTGTTCATTTTGGGATTTTGAAACAGCTTTCCAAAGTAAACTTTCCAAAAAAGTTGGTCTTTTTCGCACAAACAATTTCGCACAAACTCCCATATATCACAAGAAAAGTTTTTACGCTCATGTGGTGTTTTTTTCAGGCAGATCAAAAAAGGAATATTTTGCAAAACTGCAATGGAAACGCGGCTACTGTCTTTTAATTTTTAATACTGTAAAGCTGCTTGCTTTACAATCTTTTGTATAAAGTGCTATATAAATAAATTAGTGCTGTCAAATCGATGAATCATGATTTATCGCATCTAAGATAAATGTTTGTGTTTACATAATCTATTATGTAAATAATCTATATTATTCATCATCTATATTATTTGTGTGTATGTATGTGTCTGTGTCTCTGTACACACACACACACACACACACACACAACACACACACACACACACACACACACACACACACACACACACACACACACAACACACACAATTTTTTTTGTGATTTATGAGGACATTCCATAGGCGTAATGGTTTTTATACTGTTCAGACTATATATTCTATCCCCCTACACTTCCCCTATCCCTAAACCTACCCAACACAGGAGACATGCTGCATTTTTACATTTTTAAAAAAAACATTGTTTTTTTATGTTTTTTAAGCTATTTGAAATATGAGGACTCATGCAATCTCCTCATATATCACGTGTAAGTTGTAATACCAGTGTAATATGCATGTCATTATACACATTTGTGTCCCCATATATCACAAAAACAAGCACACACACACACACACACACACACACACACACACACACACACACACACACACACACACACACACACAGGCTTATATATAATATATTTAAATATAATAATATACACACACATATTTTATGTAAACTTTTAGTTTAGATGATTTGACAGCACTAAGATTAACATGATGTAACTTTACTGGAGTGCCGAATTGCAGAGTCAAGTCACCTTTATTTATATAGCGCTTACAGTTTTTCTCGATTGCTTAAACACATTTGCCCACTCTGACATCACATTTTCAAAACAGTTAACACATAGGATAAAACTAAAGCTCAATGGCCAAAATGACTAATTTTGTTAGCAAAATGCTCTAATACTCACAAAACATTAAAAACATGTAACATAAGCAAATATTTCCATCAAACAACACAACTTGTGGTCAAATTAATTTATTCTTTTAATCAATCATTACACAATGGACAACAAAATACAAAATACAGCCATCAATATGAAATGACACTTTACAAACTCAAATGGATACTGGAAAAGAAAACCTACCAAATGAAACTTATGGGTGAAAAAATAATATATATATATACTTTATAGAATCCACACATTATATATATATATATATATATATATATATATATATATATATATATATATATATATATATAAATGTGTGGATTCTATAAAGTAAAAGCAAAAGGCATGTCAAAATTTACATTACTATATGACAGTCACATAAATGGGATTGATAAAAGATCTGCATTACTGTATACACAGTTTGTTCTGCTAACAGGGCAATACAGTAAAGCTAGACATACATTACAGTAACAATGTGAATTACCTGTTCATTCTGAAAAAGCCTGACAATAGATGCCACAGTGCTCCGACTCAGAATGGGCTTCACCCTTTGTCCAGCCTCTCTAAAGGACAAGCTATGATTGATGACATGGTCAATAATTGTTTTTCATTTGTAAATTTCATTTTTTTAAATTTCAATTGAAACTTCAGCTCGATTTCTTCCTCTTGCTGCTGCAGCTCCTCCACCACGCATACAAACTCCTCTTCCTCTGGCCCCTCTGCCATGGCCTCTTGCTCCTCTTCCTCTTCTTCCTCCTCCTCCTCCTCCTCCCTCCTCCTCCTCCTCCTCCTCCCCCCTTCCTCTGGCCCCTCTGCCATATGGCCTCTTGCTCTCCTTCCGTGCCTATGGCCTCTTTGATCCATGCTTGCAAATAGCAACACAGAGGTGGCATCTTTTATAGATGGATGAGGACCGATTGCTGATTGAAGAGTTGTGCAAATGAGTTTCACACAGATGGATAGAGATTTATAATTATGCAAGTACTTTCTATCAGCTGTTTATAGATGTTTTCCTTTTGTTCAACACAGTGAATCCAATAGAGTTTGGGGTCTTTCAATGAGATCTGTGGTAACTGTTTTGAAAAAGGGTGTGAAAAATGTGTGAAACAAATGAAAAAGTGTTAAAGCATTTGCAAGAGAAGACTTCTGCTGTGCTAATAATACGATGATGAAGATCAAGCGGATCCCAGTTTCATTTAGCGAGCCTTAGCAAATGAGAAAAACTGTAATACAATACAGATTGTTTCAAAGCAGCTTTACCGTGATAACAGGAAAAACTGTTGTTCAGCTGAAGTCAGTTCAGTGTTGATTCAGTTCTGTTGCAAAGATCATCAATTATTAAATTAGTTCATTTAATTTAGTTCTGCAAAAAATTGTCATTTTTCAACAAATGTCATTTTCCAGCTCAGTTCAGTTCTCATAAAACAGCATCAGTACAGTCAGATACTGATAAGAATATTGTCAAATATTAAACGTCCCCAACTAAGCAAGCCAGAGGCGAACGTTGGAAGGAACCCAAACTCCATCAGTGACAGAATGGAGAAAAAAACCTTTGGAGAAACCAGGCTCAGTCGAAGACCAGTTCACCTCTGGCCAACGAACGGACACGGTGTGATAATGACTCAGGCTGCATCACAAGTCAGAATTCGGGATCGGTCGCATTCAAATATTCATCCAGTTCCTTTTGCTTGAAGATCGGATTCATCATGCTGGTATGGAGTTGAAGCTAGCCAAGTACTATATATGACCAATATGAATCTGAAGCTTGCCTTAGCAAACATAATTTAAAAAATCATAATCTAAATACTGTGACCATGCAGCACGTAAGTGTTCCAGCTGCAGTGGATCATCAATGCCAAACACCACAAAGCATTTCAAACGGCCCACAGACATTTTTTCCGATCCTCAGAACATCCTCTCCATTCGGCATGTGTTGAACTCTATGGAAGCATATGGAACACATTTGCCTGTCAGGTCTTAAGTTAAGCATTCACACAAGGTCTGTCTTATTAACTGCATGAAATATACAATGCATATCTGAGTGCAGTATGTGGGTGAATCATACTAGCCTGTTTGTCATCTGCGCAGATAAAGTGAGATGTTTCAATGTGTGTGTCTTTGAACTCAACAATGTATTCTTTGTGTAACACCCTGGGTTTGATTTAGAGGTGTAGAGGCCACAGCTAAGGCTTAAACTTTAACCCCAATGCAAATGCAGCGATGGTTCTTTGGTCAAAATCACCTCAAATTAATTGCTCTCTTCCAAGTGGTTTAGGGGAGGGTTGTCATTTTAACAGTTACACAATGATGTAGCAGTACATGTTATGTGGGGGCTGAAAGTCATGTACAATAAGCTGGGATTGTATGTGGAAATTTCTGGAAGACTTGAGTATTCATGGAGCCTTAGTCTGGAAGGAGAAGGAATGACAGAGACAATAGCTCTGTTCCAAAACCTAATGAGCTTCCCTGCTTTCAATTATCTACAGAAGAAGCTGCTTTTAAAGTAAAGGCCAATTTATACTTCTGCGTCGGGTGCGCGCGGTAGGTACGGCGTAGCACACGCACAGACGCGTGCCCTTCGCAGTACCCTTCGCCGTAACCTGACGCGCACCTCCTCAAAAATGTAACTACGCGTCGCGGCGACGCGGACCGCAAGATCTGTGATTGGTCGGCTTGGTAGCATCGCGTTTCCTCCTACGCATTTCCGGCGTGTTTTTCTGCACCGCCCGCCATTTTTAAATTCTAAGTACAGCGAAACTGTTAAAAAAACTAAAAACTTACTGCTTTTCCACCTCGATAAGCTCCAACTCCAATGTGATCCGCTCTCTTTCAATCGCCATTGCTTGTAGTAGCCTAAACTCAAAACAGTCGCGAGGAATCTTCTTCTTCTCTAGGAACCGCGCGGAATCTAAACACAGTGGAACATTAAAACCCTCCGCTGCCAACTAGTGTTTCGGCGCTGTACTGCAGAGCAACGCAGACCTAAACGCAGAAGTATAAATGCTCACGATGGCATCGCCTACGTGCGTAGCCTACGCCCTACACTACGGCGTACACTCGACGCAGAAGTATAAATTGGCCTTAACACTAAGTATTTTTCCTCTTCGGTCGCCCTACTGGTTGGAAACGAAATTGTCCATTGCCGCTGTCGAAATAATTTAGTCTACCGTCGCACGCACGCTCGCTGTTTATCCAGCACCGGCTTTAGAATGAACGATGTCCACAGACAAGGTAGAGTATGTTACAGAAAATTGAAAATTGAAAATTGTTACTTAGTGTTACTTTAAAGCACGGGTGTCCAATTCTGCTCCTGGAGGCCAACGTTCCTGAAGAGTTTAGCTCCAACATAACTGTTTCCTGTTTCCAGTGATCATAATAACCTTGATTTTCTGGTTTAGGTGTGTTTATTAAGGGCTAGAGATAAACTCTGCTGGAAGGTGGCTCTCTAGAAGCAGAATTGACCCTTCGCAGGGAGTTTGATTGACAGGCGATCTGAACAATCATAATCCGCCATCCACCGAATCCACCATTTTTGTCCGACACAGCGGTCAGGAGAGTTAGTAGATTAACGTTGGAGGATTTGAACTTGAAAAACGGAGTGTATTAACGTCTTTCCGCGGTTAAAACAACATTTCTTCTTATGTTCATTCATGTTTATTTGATGCTATAAATTAACTAGAGGAAGAGATGATCGGCTCACGAGCAGCTGTAACACATTATAGAGCCACAAAACGGTATTTATTGTTTACATTTTTTTTTAAGTTGAGGGCGCGTTGTCAGTGTCCTCTTTGCTCCGCAATGATTTTTCACTGCGTGAGAACATGGTGTGGCGTGATAACGTCATGGGTTGTCGGACATAGCAACAGTAACTATAGGGGCGGGTCTTGATGAATGGTCAATTGGACACCCCTGCTTCAGAGACAGTGTCCTGCTCCTGGAGGGATGACAGCCTACAGTGTTTTTTAAAAGTTTTTTTTTTTAAAGAATTTTTTACAAAGCTTGCTGCAGTGCATTCTGGAATTGCATTCTCCACAAGGGAAACATACTATACTGCTGGAGAATGTTTAGTGCACTCACACACTCTTGCTTTTAAAAATGCAAGTCAAAACAGAAAAAATACTAAAGAATGTAGGGCAGTTGAACTTCTTTTAAAGCTAGGGTTGGAAATTTCTGAGAGGCTAGCAATAGCAAGTTAGCTTTGAAAGCATGAGATCCCACCCTCCCTTCAGAACGTCTACAAAGCCACGGCTCCTTCAGAACAGAGACTGCAAAGCGTCACGAGAGGCACCGTTAAATTACCTCATGTCTCAAAGCACATAACATTACAATAATAATGAACGTAAACAACTTACAGAGCTCTTACTTGTACCACCTGACTGCTGCAGATTCATTTCAGCGTTGATAGTGTTGACAAAGAAATGCAAAAATCCGTGAACAGCTCTGGGTAGAACTTCACAGGATGATATCTTGTAATCATCAAGTTCTGGCATTAAACTCTAGATGGCACAGGCTGATAGGTCTAACTCCTAGACCTATTGGGTAGTGATCATGTCTTTATCTACATAGCACAGCTGATTGGTTGTTATTGCATCAGCGGCCAATGAGCTGGGGCTCAACATTTAAACAAATACCGGTAGTGTTTTTGTTAGCAGTCTGCAGTGCACTTTCAGAAACCCTCCACCTTCCCCAGCTCCACCTGTATAGATGTGCTTACGGGGGTTAATTCATGTATGTGCAGCAGCATGTCTTACATGCTCACAGCCATGTCTGTGAATGTATTGGCAGTAGCAAGTCTCTGTACTACCTGTACTACTCTGTACCAGTGGCGGCTGCTGGTCTTTCAAAGAGGGGAAGCTCATTTTTTTAAACTCGACTGTCAGGTGTGGGGATGGTGAAAAGAGCGAGGACTCAGGTGCAGAGCTGATGGGCTTTATTTTAATAATAAAATAAAAAATACAAACAAAACCTATGAACCAGCACAGGACTGCAAACACAAGGAGAATAAATAGGGAGCAAACAAGGCAGGTATCAAAGGAGGCAATATAAGTGGGGCAAAATAACTAATAATCAGGAAACAAGATGGGAGTCGACCATGGCAAAGGAAAACCATGACAACAAGCCATGTGCTCACACCAAACATGACCAAAAAAACACAAGCACATGGCCAGTAAAATAAATTACAAGCAATGTGCTCAAACAAAACGAGACATGAACCCTCATAATAAGCCATGTGTTCACACAGAACATGACAACATGAAAGCACACAGCTAGTGTAAAACACAAGCTGTGTGCTACTACACACAGCACAAGACAAAACATGACATGAAAGCACGCGGCCGATGTAAACACGAACCGCATGCCACAACACACGTGGACAGAGCGAACACGAAACCGCACGCGAACACGACAAGACAGAACGTTATGCACGAACGAGTGGAAGCTTATCATGTGCGCTCACAACAGAAAACAAAGACGATGAGCACGAATGTCCAAATCCCGACACAAAAACGAAACCAAACTAGACAGATGTGCTGTGATTCAAACATCACCACGCCCCGCACATGTAAACAAGGCACCTGACATCGACGGAGGAAATGTGGGAATTAGGTTAAACTGTGAAATGTATGATGAAAATTGCAAATACCAAGAAATATGTTACAGCAGCCAGTTTGTCTTTCGAGTACACTTTCAAAATCCGCGATGGGACTGAGCTCGAAATCTCGAATAGCTTTCTAACTTTTTATTGTATGAAATCGCTGTCAATCAAAAGGAGATGTAGTCCTCCAATCATCACGCAGACGCCCGGACTCCAGGACCGCCCACTTCTCTATTCACCCCAGAGACGCCGGGCGTCCGTGGGCGGGACATAATCGCAGCATTTATCCAATGACCGTCTAGTTTCGAAGCACTGAAAAAAACTGTTTAAAGCAGCCCCATTGAAGTCAATGGACGCCCGGCTTCAACGGGGAAATGCACTGTGATGCAACGGGAATGTATGAGAAGGAAATCGAGTCAGCCAACCTATGAAGCTGAATCTGAACTAACTCGTCTTCGAGATGAACGTGTTCTAACGCATTTTTTGTCAATAAAATTTTAACACAATAGTACACATTTGACCATTCATTTTTTGACATTATAGGGGAAGCTGAGCTTCCCTTGCAGTCTTAAAGAAATCGCCACTGCTCTGTACCTATTTCGCCAAGACCAAATACACAAACATTGCCATTTCCATTGCTATACCAATCTCCCGAAAGTTGTGTGTGTGTGTGTGTGTGTGTGTGTGTGTGTGTGTGTGTGTGTGTGTGTGTGTGTGTGTGTGTGTGTGTGTGTGTGTGTGTGTGTGTGTGTGTGTGTGTGTGTGTGTGTGTGTGTGTGTGTGTGTGTGTGTGTGTGTGTGTGTGTGGGGTGTGTGTGTGTGTGTGTGTGTGTGTGTGTGTGTGTGTGTGTGTGTGTGTGTGTGTGTGGTGTGTTTATGCTACCTCTTGGGGACATGGATGTGTTTTTGTACCTTCCATGTGGGGACACGATGACCAACTGGGGACAAAATCTGTGTCCCCATAAGGATGACCATTGGAACTGATAGAAAATAGCATGCTAATATAGCCTATGCAAATTTCTTAGTTCCCTACTTGTGACCCCAGAAGGTGGTTTTACCAGTGTTGGAGTGTGAGGGTGTGTATTCGGATTTGCCCCCTGGAGCCGGGTCTTGGTACTGCAGTGTGCATATTTAATAAATCTCCGCCTCATATTTACATGTATGGCGGGAAACTAAGAAGACGTGTTTCCCCCTATAGTTCGGTCCTGGTACAGCATTGTGCATAATAAATAAATGCCAGATATTACATCAATAAATGCCATATTTGGACACAAGGAAGTTATCTCAAGTTAACTGCTCAGCTTTTGATGGAAATCAATCATGTATTATAGTAAATTAATAAAGCATGATGAATATAGACTATCCTACGCTTTGTATATAAAAATTAATATCATTTTCAGACACTTTGTATGCTATAGCCTAGTAGGATTTAGATCTTGTTCTACAAGCAGCCATAAAATATCAAATTGTTTTACCAAAACGTTGAAAAACAAACACCTGCTATAGTCAATTACTAGTACTGAAATCAGAAACCCATGTTGTAATTCATGTTATGTTAGTATCATGTTAGTAGATCGCGTTGCTGATAGCTTAGGCTAGCTAACAAGATAGCATAGCCTACGTGATTATAGGTACAGCCTGTCCACGCAACACAGTAACCCCACACATTTGTATAGCGGCCAATACAAAGTAATGATAAAGCTATGAAACAACGTAGATTATGTAATTATTGTTATCCTACCTTAGACATGTTGTCGGCGAAGATAATGTCCAAACTCATCATGTCAAATCTATTTACTCTGCAGCATAACTCCACTGACAGCTAGATTTAGCTTGGCAAACGGTGATGATCCGGTTTCGCGCAGTAGATGAGATATAGTAGGTAAACAAACACAGCCCAGCTAACATGAGTCCAGCGGGCCACCGATGGCAAAGTTGGCAAATTTATGCAAATTTATTTTTTATTAAATTAATTTTCAGTGAACAGATGAAATGGATACATTTTTTGCATTACATTTATCAGATTATTTTATCCAATGTGACTATTAGTCAAGTACATTATAGGATAAGTTGTATCTTTATGAAAATTAACCATGGTTTTACCACAGCATTTGCAGTAAAACCATAGTTGCTAACAAAATGAACCATGGTTTCACAACAACCAAGGTTTAAAAACATACATTTATAGTCATGATTACCATAATTTTACAGCAATTATAACAGCAATATTACTAGTTGAACCATGGTTTGAAAAATAAATAAATAAATAACATGGTTGGTACAGTTGTACCATAGTAAAACCATATAGTGCTTTTCACAATACAAATTGTTTCATAGCAGCTTTACAAAAAATGCATGTTCAAGGTTATACAATCGCAAAATATCCTTTAATCAGCCAGAGGCGACTGCTACTCACTGGAAGAGCATCTTTTGGCAACAAAGTAATGTCTAAGATAATACAAGTCATGAGTTTAAAGTCCTAATTGCTATCCTTCAACATTTTTAAAGGGTTGCAGATTTTCAACCCGCTATTCTTACAATGTTGGTAATATGTTAGAACAATGTTTACTCTTTCTCTTAGTTACGTGTACTAAGATATTCCTGTTTATTTGTCAGCAAAACTGTCATGCAAACCTTCCCTTCCCTTCCCCGGTTCCACAGAAAAGGCTTAAGATAGTCCCAGACTAAAATGCATTTTTGAACTGTCTTAACTGGAAGCAACTTGCACTGAATATGTTCAAATATTTCAGTGTCACTGGTTTGTCTCAAGATGCACACCAGTAATGTTTTCTTCTGTTCCTTCTAATGTTCCTTCTTTTTTTCTGAAGTACATTTTAAAAAGCTACTTAAATATTCTAATTTAACTAAGGCCTAATCCTGGCTTAATCTAAACCCTGTGTGTGAAACCGGGCCAATGCAATGTAAGGATAATATCTGGCAGTTTTGTGTCCATCTATAGTTGTCATCATCTGAAATCTTTGTGAGTGTTGGTGTCATCTGAAGTCTTCACGAGTGAGGCTGGATCCACACAGGAGCTGCCGTAATCTCTAGTGAACTTGCTGAGCATCCTGAGATAGAAACAGGGAAGCAACAGGAGAAAGATTAGCATTGCTGCTGTCATATAATTTCAGGCAGAAGATGATCATGTGCACTTTTTATTATTTCGTCACATATAACTGAAGTGCAAGATTATGAGATGTGTAAATTGAATGCTTGGCTACAGAGATGTGTATTTAATCTAGATTTAAATTAGGATCATGTTTCTGGGCCCCAAACATATCAGGAAGGTTATTCTAGAGTAATTCCCTTACATTCTATTCAATTAATAGGAAATCGTCAGATTTTAATGAGAAACATGATCTAACGAGTCAGAATTTTTATATTTGAATACTATACCTTCTCACAATGCAAACATCCTAAACATTTCTGAGTATTATCAATGTTGAAAACAGTTGTGCTGATTAATATTTTTTTATAAACCAGTGTAACAGTTTAATCCACTTTCTTTTTTCTCTCTCTCAGGATTAATTGTTAAATAGACCTGTTATAATAGAATTGTTATAATAACATATATAAATGGTAGTGTCAGGGTTCTGTCACTTCTGTAGTCTATTTCTTGGTTTTGTGACAGAGCCCTGACACTCCTGTTTTGTCTTTGTTTTGTGTGCTTTCATTTCTTGTCTTGTGCTGCACACAGCTTGTGTTTTACACTAGCTGTGTGCTTTCATGTTGTCATGTTTTGTGTGAACACGTGGCTTATGAGTGTTTTCATTGGCTGCGTGTTCATGTCTCGTTTTGTGTGAGCACATGGCTGGTGATTTAGAATGATTTCTGAAGGATAATGTGATGCTTCTCCATAGAAAACAGTTATTTAAATGTATATGTTTTAATATTATTTCACAATATTGTTTTTACTGTATTTTTAATTAAATAAATGCAGTCTTGGTGAGCATAAGAGACTTCTTTCAAAACACATCTTTTTTACCAACAACATTAGAGTATGTTTGAAGTTTTAATTTAGTTTCTTTATTGTCCACAAGTGGAAATGTGTATTTTACTTACTAGTCATATGGGTGATAGTGCTTTAGAGATGATGATCAGCTCAACTCTGCTATGGAGCAGGGCATCAGCATGGAAGGATCTAGGAACACAACAAACCATTTGTCACAGAGCCAACATATTATACAATGACAGGTTTATTAAAAGGACAGAAGCTACAGCAGAAGTGAAATGCAGAAAAGAGAAAGAACAGACAATGATTTCTTAATTAGGATAACAAAATGTATGTTTTTAGGTTTACTTTTTCATTGTGTTGTGTTCAAAACCCTATAACACTTGTGGTGTTCCCGGTCAAAAATAACTGGTCTACAAAAAAATAGCTTATAAATCACTTGTTATGCTATATTATCACCCAATTCTGGATTCAATCTTTTTGTCAACTTGTTTTCTGTCAGTTACCACTGTTTTTTATATTTATATTTGCATCTGATTAATCGTGGGCCTCATTTTTCTGAGAGGCATTTATGAATAATTTTGGAAATATTAAGTAAAATATGAACATGTTCATTATGTTCATGTACACATGTGCATGTGTGCTTGCAAACATCCAGCCCTTGGACCTGAGCATGTGTGGATACATGCATACACGCACTACCCAAACACACACACACATTAAAACACAGAAACTATTTTGAGTATTACACACACTATTTTTCACAGATAGAAACTTGATCCTACCCTGAACTGAATCTAATATTCATTTATCCATCTGACATTGATACACACAAAACAAATTAAACTTCCTTTTGAAACATTAAAGTAGACTAGTTTGATCAACAGTGCAATGTTTTTCATATTTTATTTAATATTTCCAAAATTATTCATAAATGCCTACTCTGTTAAATGAGGCCCACGATTAATAAAATGGAAATAGAAATATAAAACCAGTCCTAATTGAAAGAGAACAAGTTGACAAAAATACCAATGAGATAACATTTAACTTGTATTTTCGGGAAAAAATCAAATCTTCTCTGTTATTTAATTAGCTTCCTCACCTCTGTCTTGTGTTTTCCACTTCTCTGGCAGCAGCTTTCTTCAGAAATGTAGACATTTTGGAGCTTTCCTCTGTTGTAGAGGGATTATTTGTGTTGCTGCTGAAATCACAGAACCTTTTTTTAATCAATATTTGTTAACAGTTGAGCTAGTTTCAGCCATTTTTAAGCACTCCATGTAAGTGACGTCACCGATTAACAGTACGTTTACTTTAAATAAATTAGCTTACGTCCAAGCAAAATCTTTACAAAACTATCAAAACCTCTCATCTACACATATGATGTGATTAAAGGCCCAAACTTTCATAAACAAAAGCTCAAGCCTCTTCTGAAAACGGTTGATGCTAACAGACTTTTTCGAAGACCCTAAACCATTTCTATAAAGCAAATATTCAACAGAAACGTGTCAATTACAAGTAAGATAAGTGTCAAGAACCGTTGTGTGTACTATGTGTGTTATTTTAGAGGCTAAACTCACCTGAAAACAGTGAAAACAACAGCGAGAGACGGAGTTTTGCTGACAGTTGCAGTAGTGCGGTCCTGCGCCGTTTCCATGGCAACTCCTCTGCTCCAGTGTTTGAAGGCAGCTCGAGTGTTCACGCGCACGCGTCAGTCACACAGCATTTACAAACAAACATTTAGAATAAGAAACTTGAATAAAAATCAGTTTATAAAATTATGAATTTAAAACTCATTTTGAAGTTCTATGACCCATTCATGGGTGCAATTACCACTACTGCACGTGACGTGATAGTGGGACAATTGTGGCTTTTTGAAAAATAATTTAAATATTTTTGTTGTTTTTACGAACACTCAAGCCCCATATTTCATTTGAACGCGTGCTAAAAATGCTCATAGGCTGTATTTTTTATATCACCAACATTTTGCTTTTGATATTGCTGCAGCTAGTTTCACTTTTTTATTCTGTGCTTTCAGATTCTTTTTAACTGTAAAAATAGATTAAAAAACAATTAAGTGCAAATTAATTACGAAATCTGCACTTATCTAAAAACATTTGATTTCAGTAAATTTACAATTACAATGTCGACTTCAGGTTAACGTACAGTAGGCTATGCAATTTCCGAAGGCAGAAACTCTTCTTGAGACTGTCATGGACTTCGCAAACTCTAACTAAAAATAGTTACAAAAAAATAATTGTAATGAATACACATTTAAAATTAGTTTTATGTTTGGATTATATTTAGGTGAGCATATTAATCACATGGATTTCTTTCATTGGCTTTTACATTTTTTTTAGTTTATTAAGTCATATACAGTGGGAGAAACAAGTAGCCTACTTGATAACCTGCAAAATCACCAGTGTTTCCCACAAAGTATATAGGAGTCTATTTTTAATCATAGGTACTCTTAAACTCTGAGTGACGGAATCTAAAACAAAAATCCAGAAAATCACATTGTAGGATCTAAAAAAAATAATTTTGCAGTTTATTGCATGATATAAGTATTTGATACACCAGAAAAGCCAAACTTAATTTTTGGTGCAGAAACCATTGTTTGCAATTACAGACATCATACATTTCCTGTAGTTCTTGACCAGGTTTGTACACACTGCAGCAAGGATCTTCAGCTCCCTCCAAACATGCTCTGTTGGGTTCAGGTCTGGAGACTGGCTAGGCCACTCCAGGACCTTGAGATGCTTCTCACAGAGCCACTCCTTAGTTGCCCTGGCAGTGCGTTTCGGGTCATGCTGGAAGACCCAGTAACAACCCATCTTCAATGCTCTTACTGAGGGAAGGAGGTTGTTGGCCAAGATTTTGCAATGCATGTCCCCATCCATCCTCCCCTCAATACGGTGCAGTCGTCCTGTCCCCTTTGCAGAAAAGCATCCATAAAGAATGATGTTTCCACCTCCATGCTTCACGGCTGGGATGGTGTTCTTGAGGTTGCACTCATCCTTCTTGCTCCAAACACAGCAAGTAGAGTTTAGACCAAAAAAAAAAAAAGCTCCATTTTCATCTCATCAGCCCACATGACTTTCGCCCATTCCCCCTGTCTGTATGAATGAGTGTGTGGACAAGTGTCTTTTATACAGGTAACGAGTTCAAACAGGTGCAGTTAATAGAAGTAACGAGTTCAAACAGGGGCAGTTAATAAAAAGTGGAGAAAAGGGCGAGGGCTTCCTAAAAAATCGAGGGCTTCCTAAAGAAAGACTAACAGGTCTGTGAGAGCAGGAATTCTTACTGGTTGGTCGGTGATCAATACTTATGTCATAAACAATAAACTGCAAAAAGATTGTTTTTTTAAATACAATGATTTTCTGGATTTTTGTTTTAGATTTTGTCACTCAGAGTAAAATAGTACACCTATGATAAAAAATGACAGGCTCTTACATGGTTTGTGGTGTATCAAATGCTTTTTCTCCCCACTGTAGATAACTGAGGGGAACACTTATTTTTTAAAGTGCCATGTTGACACTGTTTTGGAGTTGCAACACTGAGTTCAAATGACTGCAAACAATCCCATATGATACTTCATCTGGTACCAACTCTAAAGCAAAACTATATTCTTTCCAGTTATTAATTTAAAATAACTTTCATATTATCTGTAATCAAAACCCTTGCCTCACACTTGAATTGCCAGGCAGGAGTTTATTTTACTAACGTGATTTTTTCTTTTATCAACATGACAAAATATTGTCTTTTTTATATATAATACAGAGCTTAACTGTAGAGACCTACATTTCAGTTGGATAAAGGAGGGTACATAAATTAACCAATATCAAGAGCGTATGTTGGTTGATTGTTGTGAGTTTTTCCATCTTATACACACACACTCGAGACCGGCGTATGTCCTGGTTAAGACTATCCGAGTCCCCACATAGTCAACCCCTCCCCCACACCTATACTCGCGCGCGCGACTCTCGTCTGGAGCTAATGATTGCATCTCGTGACTCACTGGACGAGCAGGTGCAAATGCTGCATCAATCAACGTGTTCATCTCCAAGGTAAGCTAAACACTTTTATTTCAAATGTAATTCATGTAACTGCATAACAAATGCCACTGTATTTCGACAACCATATATTATGGAGAAGGTTAACAAAGCAGGCCCTGCTAGCGATAATTTTAACTTTGCAGTTTTCAGTCGGGTTAAGTCAGTAACGTTATCATGTTAGCTGCTAGGTAGTTTGCTAACGCGCCTATACATGTGCAATGTAAATGGAAACTATTTAGCTAACTACCACTACCAAGCTAACCGACGTCTTAGCTAGGCACGACTAAAGATGAATGCATGCCATAAATCCTTTTTTTTGCGTGTTTAATCACAAATGTGATTGATAATCGATAAATGTGTGTTTTATATGATATGCACACTACAGTAGTTAGCTTACGTTAGGATGGACTACTATGACAATTAGCAAGTTAATAGAGTATAGGATATGTTGTCATTGCACTGCACTACAGCGTGGTTAGGTTGTATGGCGGGAGAAAAGCTGGCAGACATTAATAGGTACATTAATTATCTGTAGTAAAACTAATTAGACCATTTTTAAATATCTGAATGTTCATTTAAACTATTTAAACATTATAATGGACCTACTGTATAGGTGTTTTATGTCGTAGAACAACTTCAAACATCGTTAAATGCTTGAAATCATTGATTTCACTGGTAGTTTTAAGAAAACACTTGACTGCAATGTAGGCAACACAATCCCAATTAGACAATAAAGATTATTCTTGTTATATCTGACAGGCTAAGAATTACTTTGTCAAACAATTGGCAATGGGTTATTTTCTGCATTTAAACTTATGTCTCTTGCTACTTAGGTTAATGGTTGCTACTTAGATTTTCACTCATGGAGAGAAGACGACGACTTCGACCAATGCAAGATGCGGAGTACCATATCCAAGCGGGGATTGATAAACCATGTCTCCAGCAGCGTTTTATCAATACTTTTAAAGGTAAATGTTAAACTCATGAATATGATTTAGTTGGAATCAGTGAAATGCCTGCAGTGATCAAGTCTATTGCTCAAGGGCACACTGCACAATGGTGGTTGCTAGTACACAGGCAGGGCCGGTTCTAGACATTTGGAGGCCCTAGGCCAGGGGTCTCAAACTCAACTTAACCGGGGGCCGCTGGAGGTATAGTCTGGGTCAGGCTGGGCCGCATTAAGTATTCCACAAAAAATAGTATTCAAGTATTATAAAAAAGGAGCACAACTGATCCAATCTTCTCAATATTTATTATTAACGTTTCTTCTGAACTGTTCCTCTGAATTTGAACATGATTGGTTCTTCATGAGCTGTCCTTCTGACAGTTGAAGTTCATTTTTACAAACTTTCTTTGTCTTTTCCCTATAACACATATTTGTGATATTTATATTTGCTTATGTCCTTTTTATTTTCTTTATACAACACATTAATGATATTGAATGTTTTTATTTTTTTTGGAAGGCACATTTCCTTTTATTATACTTAGAAAAACAATTATTGCTTTTGAAATACAAATTTTGCAGTCATGTCTGCCCGTCTTATTAATTTCTTTCTACACATGTATAGTGTCTCAAATTACTGACTTTGCACAAATCAAAGCAAACCTTCTTATCAACCTGTTGGACACATATTACAAGCTCAAAATGATTATTCTCACATTGAGCTACCAGTAGCTCGTGGCCTAATTGGTGGTAACTCGCCAAGAGGCCTGTTCACATATCGCGCACACATATTTTTCGCGCTCAAGTTCATTATTTCAAATGTAGGCGGCAAGCGCAAGCCATAATTGAAGCGACGCGTGCAGTATGTTTGTACTTCGCGGTTGTCTATGACAACTATTGACAACAAGCCCACCGTAAGCTGTCACGAGACTATCTATGGTAGCCCATAAGGGATACATTTTTTTTTTTAAACGCGGCACACGCAACGACGGGCCGCACTAACATTAAACTTTAATTCAAGTAGGGGGCAACAAAATATCACCCCGCGGGCCGCAAATGGCCCACGGGCCGCGAGTTTGAGACCACTGCCCTAGGCAATATTCATGTTGGAGGCCCCCACCCCCAATAAAAAACTCTTGAAACAAATATGATTCCTAACCTTTTAATTTATACAACATTTAATTTTAAATGTTGTATATTTTTGCTTACACAGTACATAAGTTTGGACACATTACTATTTTTAATGTTTTTGAAAGAAATCTCTTATGCTCAAGCCTGGATTTATTAAAATAATGGTTTTCCTATTTTACTACACTTTAAAATATATTTCTGTGATGCAAAGCTGAATTTAGTTACATGTGATCCTTCAGAAAACTTTATAATATTCTGATTTATTATCAAATGTTAGAAATGGTGCTTAATATTTATTTTATAACCTGTGATACTTTTTTCAGGATTTTTTTTTGATTATTAAAACATTTTTTTTGTATTTTTGATCAAATAAATGCAGGCTTGTAGAGCATACTGTAATAAAAAAACTTCTTTCAAAAACATTAAAAATAGTAATTGGTCCAGACTTTTTACCAGTAGGCTACTGTATGTACATATTAATCAAACTTCATCTAAGGTAATCTCTTTTGTTTAATGAAGATGTTATTGTTATTTTGCTGTTTTATTCAATTTATTCACAGTTCCAGAATACCACTTCAGTGATGTATGCTTTTATCATTTTTTTCATAGCTGGTATGGGCAGGATTTTTCCCTCCCATTTAATCAATATTGACTGCAGATATTGTCATATTATTAATATAAGAAATATGATATTATGCATTGCATTGCTAGCTTAGATATGCTATACACTAATCAAGTGGAAGAGAAAGACACGATCGCTACTGATTAGAAAAAAAAATCTAAACTGATATTATTGGCTTAAGTAGGCTGATGTCAGACTAATCATCAGCAGAATTTAGGAGATAGACCCGAGATCCTTTATTTGAAACATTTAAAAATGTTGTAGTGTGTTGGCTTTTTAACTTTGAATACAAACGTCTTGTCTTTTACTTTTGTAGCGTTTTTAGTCATCTCCCGACGCGATGTTATTCATTGTACGCGCAAATTCAAAGAGTCGCGTCTGGGCACGTTAATGACGCTCGCGCTCTTTTAAACTCGTAATAAAGCGGTGAATGATTTTTCAAGAAATGACGCTGATCTATTCTACAGTACAAGTTTATATTTAAAATACAATCACTCCAAAATAGATGACGACAACGCACACACCTGCATTACGAGCTGTGCTTCTTTGCGTGCCTATTTAGGCTTTTGCTTCGCAGCACCTGATGGGCTGGCGTTAATGTGACGTAATGTAACAGTCTATGGTTAAGATAAAATCGTCACTATTTTTAGTTAATAAATATTGAAATAAATTGTAGATAGGACATTTGTAATTTTTTTTATTTTTGTCCCTCTGTCTGGGCCCATCCCGCCAACCGGGCCCTAGGCACGTGCCTATTTTGCCTTTGCGTTAATCCGGCTCTGTACACAGGGATAATAAAACTGACAATTCAACAGCTTTTAGACATTTGATACACCATTTTTTTCCTTCAGCACAGTGCTTTAAACAATTTTGCTTCTGTGCCCAGTCTGATTGCAGTAATCTAAGGGTTTGACAGGGATTATTCCCTGTAAAGACACATTTTTTTTTTAACCTTTTATTTAACCAGGTAGGCCGATTGAGAACAATTTCTCATTTGCAACAGCGACCTGGGGAGCAGCTGGGATTTGAACCCAGGACGTCGTACACACAAAGCATGCACTCTACCACTGAGCTACCAACTGCTAATTTAATCATCTTTTTCTTTTGTCTTAGGCCGAGGTGTTTTTGCCACTGAACTCATATTCAAAGGCGACTTTGTTGTGGAGTACCGAGGGAAACTACTGTCACAGCAGCAGGCAGAGCTCCAAACTATTGAGTACAATGAGTCTGCAAAGGTTTTTCTTTTTGATTTTCAGTGGAAGAGTAAAACATGGTGGTAAGTAGATGAAGTGGCTATGTAGCAACGTTACAATGCAAGGGCCATGTCTAAAATCGAGAGTTGTTCTCTTTATGTTAGTGCCTTTGTCAATACTACTTCAGTGACAGTTTTCTACCCATCAGTGCTACCCTTCAGTACACCTTCACAGTGACGTTTTCTACCCTTCAGTACACCTTCACAGTGACAGTTTTCTACCTTCAGTACACCTTCACAGTGACTGTTTTCTACCCATCAGTACACCTTCACAGTAACTGTTTTCTACCCTTAAGTACACCTTCACAGTGACATTTTTCTACCCTTCAGTACACCTTCACAGTGACAGTTTTCTACCCTTCAGTACACCTTCACAGTAACTGTTTTCTACCATCAGTACACCTTCACAGTAACTGTTTTCTACCCTTCAGTACACCTTCACAGTGACATTTTTCTACCCTTCAGTACACCTTCACAGTGACAGTTTTCTACCCTTCAGTACACCTTCACAGTAGACTGTTTTCTACCCATCAGTACACCTTCACAGTGACTGTTTTCTACCCATCAGTACACCTTCACAGTGACTGTTTTCTACCCTTCAGTACACCTTCACAGTGACTGTTTTCTACCCTTCAGTACACCTTCACAGTACATGTTTTCTACCCTTCAGTACACCTTCACAGTGACTGTTTTCTACCCATCAGTACACCTTCACAGTAACTGTTTTCTACCCTCAGTACACCTTCACAGTGACAGTTTTCTACCCTTCAGTACACCTTCACAGTGACTGTTTTCTACCCTTCAGTACACCTTCACAGTGACTGTTTTCTACCCTTCAGTACACCTTCACAGTGACATGTTTTCTACCCTTCAGTACACCTTCACAGTGACAGTTTTCTACCCTTCAGTACACCTTCACAGTGACTGTTTTCTACCCATCAGTACACCTTCACAGTGACTGTTTTCTACCCTTCAGTACACCTTCACAGTGACATTTTTCTACCCTTCAGTACACCTTCACAGTGACAGTTTTCTACCCATCAGTACACCTTCACAGTGACTGTTTTCTACCCTTCAGTACACACTTCACAGTAACTGTTTTCTACCCATCAGTACACCTTTACAGTAACTGTTTTCTACCCATCGGTACACCTTCACAGTGACTGTTTTCTACCATCAGTACACCTTCACAGTAACTGTTTTCTACCCATCAGTACACCTTCACAGTAACTGTTTTCTACCCTTCAGTACACCTTCACAGTAACTGTTTTCTACCCTTCAGTACACCTTCACAGTAACTGTTTTCTACCCATTCAGTACACCTTCACAGTGACTGTTTTCTACCCATCAGTACACCTTCACAGTGACTGTTTTCTACCCTTCAGTACACCTTCACAGTGACAGTTTTCTACCCTTCAGTACACCTTCACAGTGACTGTTTTCTACCCTTCAGTACACCTTCACAGTGACAGTTTTCTACCCTTCAGTACACCTTCACAGTGACTGTTTTCTACCCTTCAGTACACCTTCACAGTGACATGTTTTCTACCCTTCAGTACACCTTCACAGTAGACATGTTTTCTACCCATCAGTACACCTTCACAGTAACTGTTTTCTACCCATCAGTACACCTTCACAGTAACTGTTTTCTACCCTTCAGTACACCTTCACAGTAACTGTTTTCTACCCATCAGTACACCTTCACAGTGACTGTTTTCTACCCATCAGTACACCTTCACAGTAACTGTTTTCTACCCTTCAGTACACCTTCACAGTGACAGTTTTCTACCCATCAGTACACCTTCACAGTAACTGTTTTCTACCCTTCAGTACACCTTCACAGTGACTGTTTTCTACCCTTCAGTACACCTTCACAGTGACTGTTTTCTACCCTTCAGTACACCTTCACAGTGACAGTTTTCTACCCTTCAGTACACCTTCACAGTAACTGTTTTCTACCCTTCAGTACACCTTCACAGTAACTGTTTTCTACCCTTCAGTAACACTTCACAGTGACTGTTTTCTACCCATCAGTACACCTTCACAGTAACTGTTTTCTACCCTTCAGTACACCTTCACAGTACTGTTTTCTACCCATCAGTACACCTTCACAGTAACTGTTTTCTACCCTTCAGTACACCTTCACAGTAACTGTTTTCTACCCTTCAGTACACCTTCACAGTGACAGTTTTCTACCCATCAGTACACCTTCACAGTGACTGTTTTCTACCCATCAGTACACCTTCACAGTGACTGTTTTCTACCCATCAGTACACCTTCACAGTACAGTTTTCTACCCATCAGTACACCTTCACAGTACTGTTTTCTACCCATCAGTACACCTTCACAGTACTGTTTTCTACCCATCAGTACACCTTCACAGTAACTGTTTTCTACCCATCAGTACACCTTCACAGTAACTGTTTTCTACCCATCAGTACACCTTCACAGTAACTGTTTTCTACCCATCAGTACACCTTCACAGTAACTGTTTTCTACCCATCAGTACACCTTCACAGTAACTGTTTTTCTACCCATCAGTACACCCTTCACAGTAACTGTTTTCTACCCTTCAGTACACCTTCACAGTAATGTTTTCTACCCTTCAGTACACCTTCACAGTAACTGTTTTCTACCCTCAGTACACCTTCACAGTAACTGTTTTCTACCCTTCAGTACACCTTCACAGTAACTGTTTTCTACCCATCAGTACACCTTCACAGTAACTGTTTTCTACCCATCAGTACACCTTCACAGTAACTGTTTTCTACCCATCAGTACACCTTCACAGTAACTGTTTTCTACCCTCAGTACACCTTCACAGTAACTGTTTTCTACCCTTCAGTACACCTTCACAGTAACTGTTTTCTACCCTTCAGTACACCTCACAGTAACTGTTTTCTACCCTTCAGTACACCTTCACAGTAACTGTTTTCTACCCATCAGTACACCTTCACAGTAACTGTTTTCTACCCTTCAGTACACCTTCACAGTAACTGTTTTCTACCCATCAGTACACCTTCACAGTAACTGTTTTCTACCCTTCAGTACACCTTTACAGTAACTGTTTTCTACCCTTCAGTACACCTTCACAGTAACTGTTTTCTACCCATCAGTACACCTTCACAGTAACTGTTTTCTACCCTTCAGTACACCTTTACAGTAACTGTTTTCTACCCTTCAGTACACCTTCACAGTGACTGTTTTCTACCCATCAGTACACCTTCACAGTGACTGTTTTCTACCCTTCAGTACACCTTCAGTGACAGTTTTCTACCCTTCAGTACACCTTCAGTGACTGTTTTCTACCCTTCAGTACACCTTCACAGTAGGGATGCAACGGTACACTGTAAAATCCCGGACCGTTCGGTCAGCCCTGCACGGGACAATCTACCCCCGTGTCCCGCGGGACTTCGGTTTTGCCATTGAGTTCGCGCAGATCCTTTTAGTTTTTGCTTTACACACCTTCAGGTGCGTTTGGCTGTCCAGGCAGACGAAAGCCCACTCCCGCAAGTTAATGTGTCCCAATCACTGTTGTGCACCCACACGCTAACTTCTGTCACTCACTGGCTCGTATTACTAGCAGGGCTCGTCTCAAGTGTCACGCATTGAGCGTGACAGTCACTCATTTCGGTCTTTTGTCACGCTCTCCCGCCACACATTGTATTTCTCACGCTGAAAAACTATTTGTAATATATTTAATATGCCGCAGCGCCCAAAACTCTGACCGCGCCGCTCTCACTGTGGAACCGGCAGGAATCAAGCGCGTCGGATTCGTCTGGTGTTGTTAGCCAATCAGAAAATAGCACTGTTGTATCTGGGCAAAGCCCGTCTTATTAGACATTCTCTGATCTGGGTAAGATTAAACGCAACAACCAATGACATCCCGATAATATATTTTTTTATTATATTATTTTGATCTGCTTTTATTATTATTTTAAACCACAAGCTAATTTATGTTTGTTTAAAGGTAAAAGTGCACTTTTTCTTTCACATTGATCACTTCATATACCAGTTATCAAGGTTTGGAATTGGGATCCACTTGAATATTCTAAAGTGTTTGTTTACATTTTGTATTTCATAAGTGGTATTGAAGAGGTTGTATTACCGTACTTAGTGTTGTTCAGTAGACTAGAGTGTTAATTTATTCCATACACATTGATTTTCTTCCTAACGTGACATTCTGTTTATGCTCATAAGAAAAATAAAACATAATTTTGGGATGAAATAGCAGTCTCTTTCTGCACAAAACATGTACCGAAACCGATCCGAGACCGTGGCCCAAAAACCGAGGTACGGACCGTACCGTGGGCTATCTGTACCGTTGCACCCCTACTTCACAGTGACAGTTTTCTACCCTTCAGTACACCTTCACAGTAACTGTTTTCTACCCATCAGTACACCTTCACAGTAACTGTTTTCTACCCTTCAGTACACCTTCACAGTAACTGTTTTCTACCCTTCAGTACACCTTCACAGTAACTGTTTTCTACCCATCAGTACACCTTCACAGTAACTGTTTTTCTACCCATCAGTAGGATGTATCGTTAAGGTTTTAACGGTATTACTACTTCTTACAATACTGCTTATCGGTCCGGTACTTTAACGGTATTCTTATCGGTTCTTTTTGGTGTGTTTTTTTTTTTTTTACATTCGGGTAATAATTAACATTTGCTTTATATTTTGAAATAAAATAAAATAAAATATCTATTTGTTATGCAGCAATGTACAGGCTTTTTTGTTTTATACATGAGATAGGATATGATAAGTAAAAGCAAGTACAAACACATGGTCAACAAAGAATACAATTAAACAAAGACAAGTTATATACACAGTGCTTTAATTTCAGGAAGGTCTACTAAAATTACTTTTCAGGTAGGCCTAAGTGTTTCTGTCTGAAAAGAAATCTAATTTAGTAATCAAATGTAAAATAACACTGCATAGTTTATCATAGATAGATTAATGCTTATTAAAGTTTAAGTTATTCATTCAAGAGCTGTGAGTATTTTCTCTGCCTTTTGTTGTTTGATTCGCATTAATGGCTCAATCGTCACGGTTTATTAGACGCTGCCCCTTTAAGACCGAGTGCAGATCTGACTAACTGACCAACTATGTTCGTCCATTTAAGACATAAACTGTGTTTAGTGAATCTCAGAGCTGGTAATTTTTATATTGTTATGTATATTTGATAGTTTAGATGCGTACATGAAGCCCAAAGTTACTTTTCTTGTCTGGTTGCAGTCCATTTCGGAGCGCGCGTCGCCTTGTGAACAGCGTCTCTTGCGCATATTTTTGTGCTTTTAGCTGTTTTAATGATTAAACGCGTCCTCAATTTAGCAACAGTAGAGACTGCATTTTACAACAATCACAGATCGTGCTGATTCTGACGGTACGTTTGGTTTTATGAAGAAATAACAGCGCATCGCTGTGAAGGGAAGGAATTGCTCTCTAGACAGAATGCGTAGTTTTTTTAATGGTTTCATCTCAAATATCTTCTTTTTATAATCTTTAAAAGGCGAAATCTAAAATAAAATTAGAATAATATCCCAGATCTAAAGTGTAACCACGTTTGAATGTTTAGTTATGTCCTCGATGTCACTCATTAACCGGGCAGGGCTGTTGTGCACGCTGTGGCTCCGCGTGAGAGATCGCTCTCTCTCTTTCTCTCTCTCTCTCTCTTCTGGACTGCGAAGCAGAATTGCATCACAGACAAATTTTTTAATATTTTTATAGAACTGGCTGGCGAGATAAACATGTTCAAGATTACGTTTTATAGCAATATTAAATAGTATGTGTATTTTCTTAATGTCTTCAGTACCGACAGCAGAACCGATAACGTCCGAGCTTATCGATTCTGCGGTCTTTCAAAATTCAGCCCCGGGGCCCGTTTAATACCGGGTTTCGGTACCCATCCCTACCCTTCAGTACACCTTCACAGTGACAGTTTTCTACCCATCAGTACACCTTCACAGTAACTGTTTTCTACCCTTCAGTACACCTTCACAGTGACTGTTTTCTACCCTTCAGTACACCTTCACAGTGACTGTTTTCTACCCTTCAGTACACCTTCACAGTGACTGTTTTCTACCCTTCAGTACACCTTCACAGTGACAGTAAACCTTCACAGTAACAGTTTTCTACCCTTCAGTGAACCTTCAGTGACAGTTTCATACTCTTCCCTACAAAGGGCTCCATAAAAATGTTACTTACCTCAAGTATGTGTAACATCTCAATGTAACAATGCAAAAGTGCTTTAACTAATTTTTCCAAATCATTGCCACCTGCAGACCAAAGCGTTACAGAATTGCAAATAAACTGATTTTTAAGTTTGAGGCACACCGTTCTATTAAGCTGCATATCTGGGAATGAGTGAGAGATGTGCATATCTCTGTAAATTGCCTGGTTACTTGAACTAGTCATTTGTATTAAAAACAGTTAGGCTCATGTTAAACCCTATTTTCAGAAAAAAATGTATTCAAATAAGATTTTAAATTGTAACACTATTTCACAATGTTACAAGTTTTACTGTATTTTTGATCAAACAAATTCAACTTCGGTGAGCATGAGCTAAAACAATTTTTTCCTTTATGCACTGGTTAAGGAGCATGAGTCAAACTGAAAAAATAAAACCAAAGGTTTTCTTAGGTAATGTGTTATCTTGTTAAAATGGATTTCATAAAATTGGTCTCGAAAAAAGTATCTTTCAGGAACCGGTATCGAAATCAAGGTATCGGTATTGGTATCAATTTTTTGAACGATACCCAGCCCTACTTATAGAATTGTTCATTGGTACATCCTGCTCAAATAATTTAAATTAACTAAATACTGCCTCTTCATAGTCGAACCTCTGTGCTAATACATATTAATGAAACAAGTGTTTCTATACAGCATTGATGCATGTGAAGAGGACTCCTCCCTCGGGAGACTTGTTAATGACGACCACAGAAGACCTAATTGCAAAATGAAAACCATAAAAGTAAATGAGAAACCACACTTGTGTCTCTTCGCGATTCGAGAGATTACAGCTGGAGAAGAAGTGACTTACAACTACGGTGACTCAAACTGGGCATGGAGAGCACAGGTGAGTTACCTTTTTATTTCTATATCCAATATGCCACCTACCTGGAGAAGAGTTTATATTTCATGCAATGTGTTGCAGACACTCCAAACAAGAAAGCGGTAGTTGAATTTGTTTCTATCTTGGTTTACTTGGCAGGTTAACAAGGATGTACTACCTAGCGTAAAACCTGAGGTAGGAATTTAAGCGCATACTGTTTAAATCTTATCAAATGCAAAAATACATGAGTTGTTGTGGAGCAGCTGTTGAACTTTTAGGTGTGGCCTATGCAATTGCCCATTCAACTTGTAACATTTTCCCTTTGTAGATTGGGAGTATAAAGTCTGCTGCTGCTATAGTACATGCTGATTCAGTAGGGACTGAACTCACCACAGTCACAACTGCAGACTCACAGCCTGCTGACACAGGTATAGACCACTACAACTCTAAAACCCTTTACTGGAACGCTGCTCTTTAATTGTTCAGGCCAATTTGTTTTTATGAGATACATTTCCTATGCCAAAGGTTTGATCACACCAACTGGTTTTTATTTATGGAAATACCTTTTATTTCAACAGTTTTAATGAATTGCATTAGTTTAGATGTCACAGTGGATTCTGTTTTGGATTTATCTATTGTAGGCACCCATTGTGTACACACAATTAGAACATACAAAGTTGTAGCAAAAAGTTAATTTCACTTCTGTTGCACTTATGCATCCATTAAAAA
This sequence comes from Chrosomus eos, assembly GCA_036326025.1. Classification (NCBI taxonomy): domain Eukaryota; kingdom Metazoa; phylum Chordata; class Actinopteri; order Cypriniformes; family Leuciscidae; genus Chrosomus; species Chrosomus eos. The sequence continues at coordinate 5,398,182 of CM070836.1, read as the reverse complement.
TGATTGAATTACATGCCTATTACAAAGATTAGAACCACGTATGCAGAATAAATGCAGTGGTGCTGTCTGATCAATACCTATCATCCTCTGCAAGGATGTCCCATGTTTTTCTCAGTGTAAATGCCCTCTTACTATATTTCACTTTTGTTGCCATCTGTGTTTCCTCTCCTAGCCCCCAAAACACACTTCACTGGCACAGACACCCTGTCCAACATGCCCGTATCAGGTAAAAGCAACTGCCCCCCTACCCCATCACACATATCACTGTTGCAGGTCTCAAACTCTAGACTGATTGATTAGTTATTGTGTAAGGGATGTGAAAAGTATAAATAAGGACTAACAAATTGTTGTTCTTGCAGATGATAATTTGCAGAGTGAGCGCTCGAAGGTAAGCGCATAAGTGCCCCAGACAGTTTGTTGGGTCAGTTTGTCGATCTGCACTATGTATTCATGATTGTCAAAGTTTCCAGTGTCTGGTTCCAAAGTCAAATGAACATTGAATTATTCATTTACATTTATTCATTTAGCTGACGCTTTTATCCAAAGCGACTTACAATTGCTATATATGTCAGAGGCCGCACGCCTCTGGAGCAACTAGGGGTTAAGTGTCTTGCTCAGGGAAACATTGGTGTCTCACAGTGGATTCGAACCCGGGTCTCTCACACCAAAGGCATGTGTCTTATCCACTGCGCCATCACCACCCCAATTATACTCTTGCATAGCCCAAAAACGTCACTTCCACATCTATTTGTTTGCTATTCTAATACTTCAAGCATAATATTGGCCCACATAAGTATGGACACTAAAGCATTTCTCATGTTCTGTACTTTAAATTTGAAATTACACGATGACAATGTGGATACATGGTGTTTTGATGCAAGTTGGAAAGACTTCCACATTTGTTTCTCATCAAAACAGTGCTATAAAGTAGAGTAAGGTAATTACTTAACAAACTATAAAGAGGTTAATACACATATCTTATGTTGGTAGCATGAGCATGATGGTTTGAGGCTGACTTGATAACTCTGACTTTAGTCAAATAACTAATCCATACCGCATGACCGTAACAAAGACAAGTCTGGTTTCCAAACCTGCATTTCTTTGCTGGCACCCTGTCATATTTACATTTTAAAAGGTTTGTGATGTGTTTTCATTATATTGTTTCAAAGTACTGGTGTACTGAACAAAAGAAATTCATTTTCAACATAAATCTTATCATCCCTAGTGTCAGTCTGTCTGAAGTAATAGACCATTCCATGTTACTTAAATCCAAATTAATGTATCAACCTTTTTGTAGTATTGCATTTCACTTTTTTTTTTTTTTAAACAATAATTTCTGGGACACTGATTGTTATATTTGGTTCAACAATTGCAGGCCAGGATTGACAAATTAAAAGAACACCACAATAGGTGTGAAACTCGGTATGAATCTACGGCAGAGAAGCGAAACGCTCTTCAAAGACAGCGAGTCTTACTCCTACTACAATTGGCAAACTTGGATAAAATGGTGAGTCATTTTATTATACGTTGACAGAACTTAGGTAAAATATTTTCTGTTCTAAAAAATGTAGCAAGTAAACCTAGCCTGGCTAACGTCAGACCAATTCTCATTCGAGACTTGGTCTGGGAACCACTGGTTCAGGCGTGGTTTACGAATGCCCAGAGCCGTTTATTGGGCGCTACGAATGTCTATCAAATGCTCTTGCTTATGAAATTGTTTAACAGTTGCTCTTTTTTCAAAACAAACTTGCGTTCTAAACTACTTAAAACACTATCTAAAGCTGCATCGAAAGGTAATTTCGCGTCTGATGCCATGTTGGATCCATAGAAACTTCTTCGATGTGTCGCATAGATGTCGTCATTGTCTTGCTGATCCCTCCCCGTTCTGTGATAGTTCCCTTTTTCAGGGGAAAATTTAGTCCATAGTGTCCAGGCTGCCTTAGCAGCGTGAATCAAATCGCGCGCAAGGCAGCCTGGGAACACCCAGGCTAAGGTAAACCAGGATTTGCATGAATTGAAAATAAGATTTACCTACTGCTATTTATATATTTGATGGAAAACATTTTAAACATTACTGTTTGTAATTAATAGGCATAAGTGATAGGGAACAACAGTGATTTTATAATTGTATGTACTTTAGTTAAAAAATCATTCTACACTCTTTCTGTAGCATTGAATTTTTTATTTGATTTTTAGCTGGGTCCAGAATCGCATCCAGTCACTCAACCAGCAGAAGATTCTGTGATACCCTCACCAACAGACACACAGGTAATAAGACACTGTTTTTTTATTTTTTTTATAACCATTTAGTTTCAGAGCCGCACAGTATACATTATATTGTAGTAATAATTATTTCCCAGCCACAATGTTTATCATAATGTGTTTGACAGAACGATGCGAGGATGGCATTATTACAGGCTTTGTCCCAACCCTGTTAGGGCATACTGGATTTTTTGCACATTTATGATACGCATTTACAGTTATGAATGACAAATTGTAATATAATTATATCGGTTTCTACATTTTAAACAACTTACCACAAACGATGGATACAAACACCCTCTAAACAAACCTGAAAGTTTGGTTGACACTAACCTCACGGGTAGTAATGAGTATTTATGATAGCTTTTGGGGACATTGACCTGTATTTTAACTGTCCTTATGGGGACACTTTGGCTTAGTGAGGATGGAATCCTAGTCCTCTTAAGGATAACCATTGGAACTGATATGTAATTTCTTGCTGATATAATTTTTGTATATTTATACAACTAAAAACTATTATGATCCTGCTACTGTTTTTTGCAAACTATACGGTGCACCGTAGCAGGTTTCCTATATAGTTCATTGAGTACATCCGTCAGTAAAAACCATTATAAATCCTAAAATATTGTTTGTCTAATTGTCCGCTGAAATTTGGAGACCATGTATTTAAATGGCTACCCTCATACACTGTCCATAGAAGATGGATAGAAAGATTCTCTAAACAGAAGTTGGTAAAAACCTCAGGTCTTTATTTCAAATCCCCTGTGCTTGTGTACAGAGCAAAAACAATCAAATATGTGTTGGCCCCAATACTTACAGAGTGCACTGTAGATATGTGACACAGAAATTCAAATCCGGGAACCAGTTAACACGTCACTCTAGCAAAAGGAAAAGCTTTGTTTCCCCTTGTTTTTTTGTAAGACTGTTATTCAGTCTCAAAGTGCCTAATCTGTTTTGTAATTTCATAGCCTCAAATGATAATTATTTTTTTATTGCAGGTATGGTCAGAAATTGACCATTCATCTCCTTCAACCAGCGAATGTGTACCACCACTGGAAAGAACAGAGAGTGTATTTGTAAGTAACAACATTAATTACTTCCTAAGTCTGTCGATTAGGGTTAGATAATATCTACCTTTAAGTCACTATTCTTAAGTTTGTGGTCTGAAGATCACATTTAACTGTGACAGGGTTTAAAAGGTATACGACTCACCAATAAATATTTAGATTGTACTGCTCTGCATACAACTGTATAATGTCTAAACGTTAAATCAATATGTCTCTAATGATCTCTTTGAAAGAGACAACCACAGTAAGATTATTTATCGAAATGTCATGATGAGAGTGCATTATACGAGAAATTGCCCCAACTCGCGCTCAGCCAACATGAAATTGTAGGGTATTTTTGCGGTTGCGCTCATGTATAAATTGAGGATAGAACGAACAAGCGATGTGTGATGTTATTTGATACCTTCTGGGGACATTAACCTATATTTTAACTGTCTTTATGGGGACACCTTGTTTAAGTGGGGATTGCATTGTATGCATGATACCTTCTGGGGACATTGACCTGTATTTTAACTGTCTTTATGGGGACACCTTGTTTAAGTGGGGATTGCATTATATGCATAATATAATTTGTGTAGAATTCTCAATACCTTTTATATTTGTCATGTTTGACTGATTACAGGTTGCCGTCCAAAACCACATGGACACAGATTCCAGCTCTGCAGAAGATGGGAATGTGTTCCACTCCAATCCCAAGGTAAGAAAGTATAGATGATGGCCACAGTTCATAAAAGTTTGGAGAATTCATTAATTTTATCTTGACTGATTTTCGTAACGGTTTAAAAGGAAATCCCTTTCAATGTTTGTTTGATAATTTAGACCCATTCATACTTGATAACTTGCATTTATTTTTGCAATTAGATATTAAACTAGATTATTAATCTGTTCTGGTCCATGCCTAAATTCTAATACAATCACATCGCAATTCAAATAAGTCGGATCATTACTTTAGAGAAGTGACTACTAATAAATGTAGAGAACAGAAAATCATTGCATGCACAAACAAATGATCACTTAAATTTTTTTTTTGCAGTTTACAATTGTATTGTACTTTAGTTAAAAAATCATTCCACTCTTTCTGTAGCATTGAATTTTTTATTTTTTAGCTGGGTCCAGAATCGCATCCTCACTCAACGCAAAGATTCTGATATACCGATACACACGTAACAGACACAGTTATAAGTTTTTTTTTCCATTTAGTTTCGCCCACAGTATACATATATTGTAGTAATAATTATTTCCCAGCCATACAAATGTTTTGACAAAAGTGGTTGAAAGTATATAGCAGGATGGCATTACTTACAGGTCTGGACTTTTGCACCCATTAGGATACGGATTTTGCACATTTACGATACAAATTTAATTTTATTATGAATGACTATTGTAATATAATAATTGACTCATAACATTAAACGACTTCCCACAAACGAAACTAAAATTTGGCCTCAAACAAACCTGCAAGTGTGTATGGCTATTTATCATCTTTGGGAATTAACTGTATTTAACTTCTTATGGACACTTTGGCTTGTGAGGAGGACAGCCTATAACTGAATGAGCATCTTGCGAATATTGTATTTATAAAAACATATGACCGTCATTATTTTGCCTTGGGACACCGTCTATTCCTAATATTAATTTGGTAAAATCTCCAATACCTTTAACCATTATAATTCTAAATTGTTTGTTGATGTTACCAGTGAGATTTCAAACCATAAAGATTCCCTCTCATAGAGGGAATCGTGTCCCTCAATCAAAGAAGAAATTTTAAAGAAAGAATTAGCACACACTCATATAATTTAAAATCTCGTAATTTTTCTTGTGTTTCGAACAGTTAAAAGGCAACCGTTCAATTGTTTGTTGCATACTTTAACCAGGGATAGGCACTTGTTCTGATGGACCACAGATCATCAAAGTTAGCCGAACCTAATTAACACTCACTTGAACAAGGCAAAACAATGTTTTCCAGGATTTTGTGCAGGAGAGTTTTATCAGGGCTGCAAGCTAAACTCTTCGGACATGTGCCCTCAGAACCTAATTTTTATTCCGCTTTAGAACCCATTCATCCATAACTTCTTTAATCTGCATTTATTCATGCAATTAGATATTAAAAAGAGTAATGCGTGCATGTAAAAAGCTTACAACTTTATTTTTCTTATTTTTTTTTTTTAGCAGTTTAAAATATAGGTACTTTTATATGATTTAGAAGGAATCTTTATTACAGACATTGTGGAATTTGTAAGTATCATTTTACGTGCAGACCTTTTATTAGGAAATTTATTCTGATTCTGATTAATTTCAGTTTAAAATACAATCTTGATATGATTCTGAAGACTCCTAAGCATATGGAAATAACAAGGATGAATATGTCCAGGGTCAGATTTGAAAGTGAGACCAGTCCTAAGGGAGCAGTTATATAAACAAGAAATAATCATGCAACCATGGCCAGATCTTCGTAGAAATGCCGCAACACGAAAAGCCAAAGAATAGCGGTAAATTTGGATCGACACATCGTTAAAGGTCAAATTCACTACAGTCATGCACATGTTCAAAAACTGACATTGGATCGAAATTACACCAAAAACATTATTATCTTTTTGAGAAACACAATCCAAATTGCAGCATTTGGAACCGGTCATAAAGACAATCTTGAATCTGTAAGCATTTCACTCAAAGGAACTCCAGCAAAGAAGCTCAACGACTATACAGGAACAGGACAAGCACACAATGTAATGTCATTAGAAAGGAAAGGTGTATGTTCCATGTAACAAGGAGTTCTCAAGTCAATCCAAATAATTTACTGTCTTGGTGCAACTTGCCAAGATGATTGCATAAAAAGTATTTCTTTGGAAACATATGAAAATCCTCCATTTTCGATTTTTTTCGAAACTTAGGTAGACCTCGAAACCACATGGAACATTCGCTTGCAGAAATGGAGTGACACTCTCAATCCCAAAGGGAGAAGCAAGGTGATGGACTCATAAAAGTTTGGAGATTCATTAATTATCTGACTGATGTAAGTGGAGTGTCATAAAGAGTGACCATGTATCCCAAGTAGGCGAGCAAAATACACTCAGGACACGGCGTTTGTCAGACTGACCGTCAAATGCTGGTTGGGAGCGTTTTGAAGGAAGGAGGTGTCCTCAATCACTTGAGGATAATGCCCAATTCCAACCAGTAATGCAGTTAAAGCTGTTACAGATTTTGTAGAATAATATAGCATCCTAAGATACTGCATAACTTTTCATTAGATAAACTCATGATATTGCACATTGTAAGTTGTGATGCAATATCTGTGAACACATCAAATTCAAAAAGCAGGACTTCAAAACATCTATCAGAACGCTGAGGGAATGAATTCATGACAAATCATATACCCTGGAAAAAAAAGGTACACATTCTTTTTTTTTGCAGTTTACAATTGTATGTACTTTAGTTAAAAAATCATTCTACACTCTTTCTGTAGCATTGAATTTATTTGATTTTTAGCTGGGTCCAGAATCGCATCCAGTCACTCAACCAGCAGAAGATTCTGTGTATACCCTCACCAACAGACACACAGGTAATAAGACAAGTTGTTTTAGAACCATTTAGTTTCAGAGCCGCACAGTATACATTATATTGTAGTAATAATTATTTCCCAGCAACAATGTTTATCATAATGTGTTTGAAAGAATAATGCGAGGATGGCATTATTACAGGCTTTGTCCCAACCCTGATAGGGCATACTGGATTTTTTGCACATTTACGATACCTATCTACATTTGTGAGTTATGAATGACAAATTGTAATATAATAATATTGATTTCTACATTTTAAACGACTTCCCACAAACGATGGATACAAACACCCTCTAAACAAACCTGAAAGTTTGGTTGGCACTTTAACCTCACGGGTAGTAATGAGTATTTATTATAGCTTTTGGGACATTGACCTGTATTTTAACTGTCCTTATGGGGACACCTTTATTGCTAATATAATTTGTGTAAAATTCTCAATACCTTCTACCTTTTTATGTGTCATGTTTGACTGATTACAGGTTGCCGTCCAAAACCACATGGACACAGATTCCAGCTCTGCAGAAGATGGGAATGTGTCCCACTCCAATCCCAAAGTAAGAAAGTATTTAAAGAAAGAATTATGGCCACAGTTCATAAAAGTTTGAATAATTCGTAAATTTTATCTTGACTGATTTTCGTAACAGTTTAAAAGGCAACCCGTTCAATGTTTGTTTGATACTTTAGACCAGGGATAGGCAACTTCGTTCCTGGAGGGCCACTGTCCTGCAGAGTTTAGCTCCAACCCTAATTAAACACACCTGAACAAGGCAATCAATGTTTTCAGGATTTGATGCAGGCAGGTGAGGTTTTTATCAGGGCTGAAGCTAAACTCTGCAGGACAGTGGCCCTCCAGGACCGAAGTTGCCTATCCCTGCTTTAGACCCATTCATACTTGATAACTTGCTTTTAATTTTGCATTTATTCATGCAATTAGATATTAAACTAGAGTAATTGCGTGCATGTAACAAATGCTTGCTTTTACTTTTTTTTTTTTTTTTTTTTTTTTTTTTAGCAGTTTAAAATATAGGGTATTTTTTTGTGGATGTTAGAAGGAAATACTTTTATTCTACAGACATTGGGAGATATTGTAGTTCTGTTTCAGTGACAGACCTTTTATTTAGGAAATTTAATTTGCTGAATTCTGATTAATTTCAGTTTAAAAAACAAATGCTTGGATATGATTCTGAAGACTCACTAAGCAGCATGGAAATAACAGAGGATGAATATGTGCCAGGGTCAGATTGTGAAAGTGAGACCAGCTCAGAGGGAGGCAGTATATTAAAGAAAAATGCTGCCACCATGGCCAGTCCTGCTGTTAAAGCTGGAACAAGAAAAACATACAAGGGACCTAGAAACCGGAACTCTGAATCAGACACATCTGGGGAAAGCTCCATAACTTCACTTACAGTCATGCACAGTCAAAAGACTGACGATGGATCTAGAAGATACACCAAAAAACATTACTGTATCTTTTGTGAGAAACCACAATCCAAAATTGCCAGGCATCTGGAACTCGTTCATAAAGATCAATCTGAAGTCGCTAAGGCCATTTCATCTCCAAAGAACTCCAAGGAAAGAAAGCTCCAACTGACTATACTAAGGAAACAGGGGGACAGAGCACACAATGTAGATGTCATTAGAAAGGGAAAAGGTGTCATTGTTCCATGTAAACAAGCGAGTTCTCCAAATGTCAATCCAAATAAATTCTTACATTGTGCAAATTGCCAAGGACTTTTCAAAAAAAGATTTCTTTGGAAACATATGAAAAGGTGCCCACTTCGAGGTTTACTTCCAAAACCTGGTAGAACTCGAGCCCAATCGATTTGCGCCTTTGCGCAACCTGTGCAGGAAGGAGTTAGCAAGGGACTGTGGAAACTTCTCAGTGATATGAAACACGGTGAAGTGGTAGATGTCATAAAGAGTGACCATTGTATCCTCAAGTATGGCGAGCAGAAATACAACATCATGGGACACCGGCGTTCTGATCATGAACTGATCCGTCAGAAAATGCGTGAGTTAGGGAGACTGGTTTTGAAAGGAAGGCAGGTGTCCCCTCTCAAATCACTTGAGGAATACATTGATCCAGCCAACTTCCAACACACAGTTAATGCAGTTAAAGCTGTTACAGGATTTCAGTGTGAGACAAATAAGATAGCAGTGCCAACGCTAGCCAACAAACTTGGTCAGAGCCTCATGAAGGTTGCCGACATTGTAAGTTGTGATGCAAGGATCTGCGGTGACGCAACAAAAGTTCAAAAAGCAGAGGACTTCAAACACATCTATCAGACACGCTGGAGGGAGATGATCTCATGTCATGCTCACAATACCCTGGAAGAAAAAAGGTACAACGCTCCACTGATCTTGCCATTTGCAGATGATGTCAAGAAACTCCATATATATTTAAAGGAGAAACAGCAAGAATACTACAGCACACTTTTTAATGCACCGAACACAAAGACCTGGGCAAAACTGGCTAAAGTCACTCTTGCACAAATGATCATCTTCAACAGAAAAAGGCAAGGGGAAGCCTGTCTGATGCCAGTACAATCATTCGAGTCTCGAGACAAATCTACTTTAAATACTGATATTGCTGACTCTCTCTCAGAAGTTGAACAAGCACTATGCAAGTACTTTAGTCGTGTGGAAATCCGTGGAAAGCGTGGAAGGAAAATTGCGGTACTTTTGGCACCGGAAATGATCAAATCAATGGAGTTGCTGGTTAAAACACGTGAAGTTTGCGGTGTTCTGAAGGAGAACATCTACATGTTTGCAATCCCAGGCTGTGAGACATCATTTCGTGGATCAGACTGCCTGCGCTGCTTTGCCGTCGAGTGTGGTGCTAAATGTCCAAAAGCCCTATCGTCCACCAAGTTGCGCAAACACATCTCTACAATGTCCAGAGTTCTTAACATGAACGACACCGAAATGGACCAACTTGCTGATTTCCTGGGACACGATATTCGTATCCACAGGAAATATTACAGATTACCAGAGGGAACACTCCAGCTGGCAAAAATCACCAAAGTCTTGATGGCAATGGAGCAGGGAAGGCTTAACGAATTCAGAGGGAAAGGTCTTGACCAGATCAGCATCAATCCAACTGGTACGTAAGCTATTAATTGAGTTTAAACTACCTGTCAAGCGTCTCCTAGTGACTTTGGAAGAATCTGTGCATATCTCTGAATACGAAGACTATATTTCAGAGTGCGTTGAGCCTGATGCTGGGATGGAGAGTGAAACGGAACTGTCAGATCATTCTCATGATGAGATGTCAAGTGAGCCAGGTAAAGATTTGTAAACACATTTTTTTTTTTAAGATGTTTGTCATTTCCATTAGTTAAATAATTATTATATCATGCCTTCAAGCAGGCACTTCAGGAGTGAATAGCAGCAGGCCAGTAAACACGAATGAAGGTAAGATGTATGAACAGGCAGTTAAATGTTTAATGCAATTAGAATATCAAGAATTCCCCCCAAACAGCCTATCAGTAATTAGTAGTTTGATTTAGAAATGTATATGATTGTGTTTCTAAAGGATCTCCAGAGAGGACACGGGAGGTCATGAAAGTAACATCAGGTAAGGAACCTGTCCAGTAATAGTTTTTATTTGCTTTATTTATAAAAGTCATAAAGAATAGTATAAAAATAATCCAGTCTTGCACCTACAACACATGCAGTGCAATTAATGTAATTTTCTTGTCATTAGTTCCTAGGAAGAGAAAGTGGAGTGAGGTGGAGATTGCGGCTGTAGAAGACAAAATGATGAAATTTATTCACTCGGGAGTTACTCCTGGAAAAGTCGACTGCATTGCATGCATTACAGCAGCCCCCAAAGCCCTTGGTGAACGAGACTGGCAGGCAGTGAAGTATTACATAAAAAACAGAATCACAGCATATGAGAGGAGGACCACTAAAAAGTAAGGTGGATTTTGGTTGTTGATTTTGTTTTAGTGTAATTATATTACCTGTTTTTTTTTTGTCTCAAGTTACATTATGTTTCCAACCATGGTATTAAGAGTTAAAACGGCTAGATGTTGGTTGTAAATTTGGTGCTAGTTTTACTGTACAGTAGCCATACGACAGAGTGCCTATAGTTTTCAATGCCTTAATTAAAAGTGTGAAACGTAAAGGGTCCTGAATAGTGTTGTGGATTAAATTAATCAATTTAAAATTAATTTTCTGATGGTATACTAGACAAAACGCATCATAAAAAATATATGTTGTAATATCTGGTGGCAAGCACGGAACCCATACTGTACTGATTAAATTTGCTGTTGATTCAATTTGTATCAAGGTCGTTTTTATTTCTCTTGGATTTTTTTAATGACTTAAAGATTCAATTCTTAGAGCATTTCAAAACAAGACAAAAAAAACTCCATTCCACTGATAATGTTCATAATTTTAGACAATCTAAGAATTGTAGCTCTTATCTACTAACCTTCCCAAATGTGTTATTACTGGTTAACTACAGGATTCTTAACTTTACCTCTAACATAATACATACTTTTAACAGTAAGCTTACCATGTATACGTTTAATTGGTTTGGTAATTTTAATATTTTTTTGTGTATCTACTTGTGTGCTCTGTCGGGTTTAGGGTGGGTGTTTGTAAAAGCACTCTGTGACAACTTTGTTTTAAAGGGCTTTATAATATAAATTAGATTTGACTTTGATAAGAGCAGCAAAATAACATTCAACGTACGGCTCTCATGGGTCATAATCAGTAAATGTAGCAACTTAATTATGTAAGAATGAGTTAAATGCAGTATATGATTGTGGCAGTCTTTGAGGACTGAAATGACTTGCAGTTGAAGATTGCATGTTGTTCAAGTTCATTTTTAGTTAAGCTGAACTAACTTATTAAACCACCCTACTTTTAACAAACCAATATAACTTCTGGAAATACCATTATGAATTGGCCAGCTGGCCATATTATAACCTTTCTTTGTCTGTAGATTACACTGGTTTGTCCCCAGATTGGACATCCATGTGTACTTGATACACTAGTTGGTCAGGGTTTTGTCCCCAGATGGGACTTCCTGTTAATGCCCATATAAGGAGTTGTCCCCGTGTCCCAATGTCCATATAAGGAGTTGTCCCCGTGTCCCCACATGTGTTAACCTGACCTGTCCCCAGATTACCACCTACCCTTATTTTAATGAATTAATTACATTTTAAGAGAGGTATTTCTTAAACTGTTTTTTTTAGATTTTTTGATGTGTTTATCTAGTCTCTAGGATGTCAGGAAAGTGGTGTCCCCAAAATGTGGTAAATAACTGGTGCCCCCACGAGGCACCCCAAACAAGTATGTGTGTGTGTGTGTGTGTGTGTGTGTGTTGTGTGTGTGTGTGTGTGTGTGTGTGTGTGTGTGTGTGTGTGTGTGTGTGTGTGTGTGTGTGTGTGTGTGTGTGTGTGTGTGTGTGTGTGTGTGTGTGTGTGTGTGTGTGTGTGTGTGTGTGTGTGTGTGTGTGTGTGTGGTGTGGCATGTTATGTAGGTAACAGACATATGGGAAGTGAGCTGTACACACACCCTAGAAGGAACTTTGAAGAGCGAGCACACACAAGTCACGAGCCCCCATAAAGCTGCAATAAAAGAGAAGCCTTTGTGTTATTGGAGGTTTATATAAACTCTGCTCAGACGTTTAATGATTGACCGTTCCATGGGACCTCTGCATATCCTGGTAGTATTAACAGCTCTCACCCACTCACACAATCATGGTCAGATGACAATCACACATTTTTGCATAGGACTATTAAGACAGATGTCTTTGTCTTTTCAGGGAGAAACACCTGCCACTAAACACCTATACATTTATTTCCCTTTAAAACACAGGCTGTTGACTTCTGCTTTGCTTCACAAAGACTCCGTCCTCACTGCCTATATGCCCACTCCCTCCTTTATCCGCATAAGGAAATTCTGCAGGCACCAGTAAAGACAGAAAACCTCTCATCCGTGGAGATGTAAAAAAAAAGAAAACCACACAGTGTCACAAGCCAGAGCTAAGAGGGAGAAGTTCCCTCTCTGAACAATGGGACAGCGGGATTATCTTTGCATACCGATTTTCATACTCAGCTTTTAGTCTCTAACTGCTCCCACGGTCTCGCTCACCTTTTCCGGGACAATTGAGAATAATTTTTGCTGAGAAAATACTGGAAATCACTATTATACTGGATATACTACCGACCGTATATACAAACACTGGATATGCACTATTAACCCCAATTGAAGTAACACTAAGTAACTTTTCCTCTTCGGTCGCCCTGCTGGTTGGTAACGAAATTGTCCATTGCCGCTGTCGTAAATAATTTAGCCTACCGTCGCACGCACGCTCGCTGTTTACCCAGCACCGGCTTCAGAATGAACGATGTCCACAGACAAGGTAGAGTATGTTACATGTTCTCTTACGAGAGTATCTCTCGTACTGCGTAATATCTTACGCTATGGGGAAACACTCTTTCCTCGAGATATTGAAGCCAAAAATTATCCTTAATTTTTTTAATCATGCAAAACGCTTTTGCAGCAGCAAGCAGACAAGGGCGAAACAGCTCGCGCGCCCATTGGCTGCCTCGCTGGAAAAGCTGCAGCCTATCGAGTGAAGGCACTGCGTGACGTAATGACGAATGAAGACGCTTCGCGCTCATTTCGTCATGTCCCGCCAGTATAGGCGTGGTCTCACCCTATAAATACCCCTCGATAGCTGTATTTCTCTGATTTTTTCATTCTTCACGCGAAGCTCACGCATCGCGGGATCCAGAGTGAGAAGCCGCGCCGTTGACTTGTAGCCTTCTCAGCGGGACGTGCCATCTTCTGAAGTCGCTGGCCCAGCCGCCTTCAACTGCCGTACCTGCTGCGCTTTCCGGCGTACTATATCCTTTACTCTGTCACTGTGTGTGTGTGTGTTTGCTTACGTGACGCAACACCCATTATATGTTCTAAAAGAGCTGCGTCTTTTTAAAGATGCCTTTCTGTGGCTCGTGCCGCTCTCAACTCAGCGATGAGGACCGTCATGTCATCTGTGTGTCCTGCCTGGGTCATGAGCACGCTGCTATCGCGCTCGCGGATGGTGGATGCCCGCACTGCGAACTTCTGCCTATGGCGACTCTGCGGACTCGCCTGGCGTCGTTCTCTGAAGCCGCGTCCCAGCCGTCTGTGCCGCGCCGTAAGAAGCGTCGCGCCCAGCGCGCTCCCGAGCCTTCTCCAGCCCGCCAAAGCTCGCCGGTTCGCCCGCCTACTTCGCCGGCTTCACCTGAGTCGCTCCCGGACGGACAGCGCCCGCCGTCTGCCGCCGCTTCCGCTCACGAGCTGGACGAGCCTGCCGAGGTATGCTCTCTTGTGGCTTCCGATAGCGAGGATTGGGCGAGCTCTGTGGACCTCCCCCCCGCTGACGTGTCTAGCCAACCCTCTGTGAGGAGACCCGGCATTGAGGCTGAGCTGATGCGTCTGCTCACCCAGGCCGTAGAGAGCATCGGCCTCGAGTGGGAGGCGCCCGCCTTGCCGCCGCGCAACAGACTCGACGGGCGCTTTCTCAAGAAAGACGAAGCCCCGTCTAAGTCTAGGGCCGCCCCCTTCCTCCCTGAGCTCCACGACGAAGTCGCTAAGTCATGGACCGCCCCGTTCTCCGCCAGACTGCGCACTTCCACTTCTGCGGCCTTCACTTCTGTCACCGGCGCGGGAGATAAAGGATATCTCTCCATTCCTCCTGTCGAGGCGGCGGTCGCGTCGCATCTCTGCCCGCCCTCTGCGGGACGGCGCGCAGAGACGACGCTCCCCTCTAAAGCCTGCCGGGTGACTTCATCGCTGCACGGACGTGCTTACACAGCCGCTGGACAGGCGGTCTCAGCGCTGCATACGATGGCGATCTTGCAGATCTACCAGGCCGACCTTCTCCTTAAACTGGACGAGGAAGGCCCGGGTGCGATCAACGTGGCGGATTTACGAGGCGCTACGGACCTTGCTCTACGCGCCGCTAAAGCCGCTGCTCAGGCCATGGGGCGGAATATGGCCTCTCTCCGCCGTTGCTGAGAGACATCTGTGGTTGACGCTGTCTGAGATGACGGAAGCTGAGCGCTCTGTATTCCTCGACGCGCCCATTTCCCCTGCGGGCCTCTTCGGATCTGCCGTCAAGGATTTCGCGGACAGATTCTCGGAGGAGCAGAAGACTTCGCAGGCCATGAAGCACTTCCTTCCGAAGCGCTCGAGCTCCGCTGCAGGTCGCTCTAAGCAGCCGTCTGCTCGCAGCTCGCAGCCTCGGCCTGCATCGCCCGCAGCCGCCGCTACACAGCGCCGCCAGGCCCGGGATCAGAGACCGCGCTCTCGCTCTGCTGGACGCCGCCCCGCTCAGCGCGGGCCTCGGCCGAAGATTGAGCTCAAGCCCGAGGCCTCGAAGCTTTCCTAGCCACTCTAAGAAAGCGACGGTGTTCGGAGCCCGCTGCGGCCGGCTCCCCACCGAAAAGATTCGCTCGTTCAGTTCCTTGCGATGTGACTGTGCCAGTGTATTTAGCAGTGAAGCAGCCGGTGTCTCAGCCCGCTTGCCTGCACAAAAAAGCCGTTTTCATGGCTACCCAGATAAATCCAATAAAGAGTGTATTTTCTGGTATGCCGGCCACGGCCGATGGTGTTATGAGTGTTGTAAGAATGCCCACGCCCCAGTGCCCATTCCCACACCCAGACACAGCCCGCCACGGTGCGAGGCGAGCACACATAAATCTGACTCAGGTCGATTGTGCAAACAATGTAGCGATTGCGCCCATACAATGCCCGCTCACGCTGCATGCCCCGTGTCCCTTGGTTTCTGTAAAAACGAAACCAACACACAATCTATCGGCTCCGGCCGAAAGCGTGCACAGTGCTGTAGATGTGCCCGTAGGTTTGCGCCCACATCCTCCCGCAAGCACGCCGAATCCCACGGGATTCGCCCCGCTCACTCTCGTTATGCGTCCCGCCATAGAGATTGTGAGCGCGGCCAGACTGCCCGCTGTGCCCAGCGCGCCCCCCGCCTCGAACGCTGTAAACACGGCGTCGTGTTCCCAGGGTACCGGGGCTCTCGAGCCGTTGCCAGGTCACGGCCAGAGCCCGGTCTGCATCCTACCCCTAGCTACTCGCGCAGAAGCGTGGTCGAAGCTACCCGGGGTATCAGACTGGGTGCTGAACACTATAAAGAGAGGCTACTCGCTACAATTCGCACGACGTCCACGCCGTTGTACGGCGCCCGTCGAGACTTCGGTGAAAAACGAAGTATCTCATCTACTTCGAGCCGAGATAGCGAAACTACTGAGCAAAGGGGCCATAGAGCCCCTTTCTCAGGCTCAGAGCGAAGGGGGCTTATACAGCAGATATTTTCTGGTACCGAAAAAAGATGGGGGCTTCAGACCCATTCTAGATCTGAGACAGCTGAACAAAGCGCTTGTGAAGCGCCAGTTCAGGATGCTTACGACCAGGAAAATCCTCGCGCAAGTGCGCCAAGGGGACTGGTTTATGTCGATAGATCTGAAAGACGCGTATTTCCAAATACAAATAGCGTCCCATCACAGGCGATTCTTGAGATTCGCGTTCGAGGGCCAGGCTTATCAATACACAGTCCTGCCGTTCGGCCTGTCTTTGGCACCCCGTACATTTACGAAGTGCATGGACGCGGCTCTCGCGCCCCTGAGACTTCAGGGCATGCGAGTTATGAACTACTTGGACGATTGGCTGATTCTAGCTCGATCACGGTCAGAGCTCATAGAACACAGGGCCACAATGCTCGAGCATCTCGAGACACTGGGCCTGACGGTCAACTGGGAAAAGAGCCTGCTGTGTCCCAGCCAGAGAATTTCTTTCCTGGGAACAGTGTTAGACTCGCTTTCCATGACGGCACGCCTGTCACCGGAGCGCGTACTAAGTATTCAGCGCGTCGCGGAATCCTTCCGCCACGGCTCCATAGTCCCGCTCAGACGGTTTCAGAAATTGCTGGGCCTGATGGCCTCAGCATCCCATGCACTCCAGCTGGGCCTGCTTCGCATGCGCCCGCTGCAGTGGTGGCTGAAAGCACGGGTCCCGCCCCGGGCATGGTCCACGGGCAGGTGTCGCCTCAGGGTCGACCAAAGGTGCGTTTCGGCTCTGGAACCCTGGAAAGTAACCAGCTGGTATCAGTCTGGTGTGAGTCTGGGGACCGCCTCAAGGGTGAAAGTGGTGTCGACGGACGCCTCCACCACGGGGTGGGGAGCGCTGCTCGAGGGCAGACCGTTGGCTGGCCTATGGTCAGAGCGGGAGAAGCTCCTTCACATAAACTGCTTGGAATTGATAGCAGTCGACAAAGCGCTGCGGCGCTTCTGTCCCCTGGTGAGGGGCCACCACGTCTTGGTCCGATCGGACAACAAGTCAGTGGTGGCGTACATAAATCGCCAGGGCGGCCTCAGGTCCGCACGCCTTTGCAGGCTGACGGAACCCCTCTTGGTCTGGGCCCAGCGCAACCTCCTTTCTTTGAAAGCGGCGCACGTGCCTGGGCACCTGAATACGGGTCCAGACATGCTGTCCAGAGACAACGTCCTGACAGGAGAATGGTCGCTGCACCCGCAGACGGTCCAGCTCCTGTGGGAAACGTTTGGCAGAGCGCAGGTGGACCTGTTCGCGTCCCGCGAGAACGCTCACTGCCCAGTATTCTTCTCAAAGCGCAGGGACGCGCTGGCCCATACTTGGCCCAGCGGTCCCCTGTATGCTTTTCCCCCGGTCTCGCTCCTGCCACAGGTGTTGGAGCGGATCAGGGAAAATGGATGCCCAGTGCTGCTTGTGGCTCCGCTCTGGACGAACCAGGCTTGGTTTCCGGTCCTGATGCGGATGACCAGCACTGCCCCGTGGCCTGTACCGTTGAGGAGAGATCTCCTCTCTCAGGCAGAGGGCTCGATTTGGCATCCTCACCCGGAACTGTGGTCCCTGCACGCATGGGCCATCAACGGGTACCCGCTAGCCTCCCAGAAGGAGTGCTAAACACGATCGCACAGGCTAGAGCTCCGTCTACCAGACGGCTCTATGCCTCGAAATGGTCGGTGTTCTCTACTTGGTGTCGAGCCCGTGGCTTTTCACCCGTGGACTGCGGGGTTGAGGAAGTGCTTGCCTTCCTTCAGGAGCTGATGGATAAGGGAAGAACCCCATCCACGCTCAAAGTGTACGTGGCGGCCATAGCAACGTTTGCTAAACCTGTGTCTGGCCAGTCACTGGGGAAAAACGACTTAGTCGTGCGTTTCCTACGAGGGGCTCGGAGAATAAATCCTCCCAGGCCCCCTTCAGTCCCGGCTTGGGACCTTTCCACGGTCTTGGAGGCCATGAAAGGCGCCCCGTTCGAGCCGATCCAGCTGTCGGATATGAGGCACCTGTCCCTTAAGACGGTGTTTCTATTGGCTCTCGCTTCAGTGAAGCGTGTAGGGGACTTGCAGGCGCTTTCTGTAAGCGCGTCATGTCTGGAGTTTGGGCCTAACGACTCAAAGGTCGTACTCAAACCGAGGCACGGCTACGTGCCGAAATCCCTCAATACACCGTTTAGGGCCCAGGTGATTTCCCTGTCAGCCCTTCCGGTTCTCGATGAGGAGAGGGACGCGAGTCTCCTTTGCCCTGTCAGGGCGTTAAGGGCTTATGTGTCCCGCTCGGCTGGGTTCAGGCAGACCGAGCAGCTTTTCGTTTTGTTTGGCGGCCGTTCTAAGGGACTCGCCGCCTCAAAACAGAGCCTATCCAGATGGATAGTGGATGCCATAGCGCTGGCTTACACTTCCAAGGGCCTACGGTGCCCATTGGGTGTCAAAGCGCACTCCACGAGAGGCGTGGCCTCGTCGTGGGCATGGTATAGCGGGGTCTCCCTGCAGGATATCTGTACGGCTGCGGGCTGGGCCTCGCCGTCGACATTTATCAAGTACTATAACCTGGAGGTGCCCGCCCTACAAGCTAAGCTTTTGGCGGTCTGAACTTCGGGCTTATTGGCCGCCAATGCGGCTATGTTGCCCTTACGGGTCAGTGTCCCTACGGGACTTTATAAAGGAGTGATGCTTTAGCCTCTCCTCCTCTACTCTATGTGAGTTATGGTGATTATGCACTAGATGTGCCCCGGGCTTTGCCCCGGGACTCTGGTGTTGGATCCCTGTCCGCACGGCGTTTTGTATGGGGTCCCCATAGCGTAAGATATTACGCAGTACGAGAGATACTCTCGTAAGAGAACGTACTCGGTTACTAACGTAACCTCGGTTCTCTCTAGAGAGGGAACGAGTACTGCGTATCTTGCCGTGCTTGAACTATGCTCTGGTTCGCTTCGGTGTACAAAATCAGAGAAATACAGCTATCGAGGGGTATTTATAGGGTGAGACCAAGCCTATACTGGCGGGACATGACGAAATGAGCGCGAAGCGTCTTCATTCGTCATTACGTCACGCAGTGCCTTCACTCGATAGGCTGCAGCTTTTCCAGCGAGGCAGCCAATGGGCGCGCGAGCTGTTTCGCCCTTGTCTGCTTGCTGCTGCAAAAGCGTTTTGCATGATTAAAAAAATTAAGGATAATTTTTGGCTTCAATATCTCGAGGAAAGAGTGTTTCCCCATAGCGTAAGATATTACGCAGTACTCGTTCCCTCTCTAGAGAGAACCGAGGTTACGTTAGTAACCGAGTACGATTTCATGAAAGGATGATGTATTGCGACATCAGAAACGAAGAAAAACGAAATAATGACTATTGTAGCGCTTGACGTAAAGCAGTCGAGTTTTGTAGTTCTTTTTGTGCACGGGTTCCTATCCGAACCCCGAAGTTACATAGTGCCAGTAAAAGCGATACAGACCCCGTCAGGCGATGGCAGACGAGTCATTTAACTTATTTTAAGTCGATGTACCATCACAAGGGTCTTGGAAATATATTATGAAGGTTGAAAAACGGTTAATTATTGAGGAATATCCTGAAAACTTTTTCCAATTTAATACCGGTAAATGTAAAAAGGACGGACATGGTCCAAGATAATAAAAAGTATCATGAAAGAAAAAAAGTGCACTTAATTGTATTGAAGGTACACTTGTATAGTGTGCTTCAAATCTTAAAAGTATTTTTTAAAAAAACTGTACTTGCAGATAATATAATATTAATTAAATAAATGGTTAAACAAATTAGTTACTGTATTTTTTTGTCATTACATTCAACCATTTCAAAGACAACAGAATGTAATAATGAAATGACATATACAAAGTATTCTAAACTGTACTATTTCACAAGCGGATGTGAATCTTTTCATGGGATTCAGTTGTTTCAGTTTCAATCTGCTCTTCACACAAAGCTATCGTGAATTTAAAAGACTTATCAGGCACATATTGTGTAAAATTCATATGGACTTTGGCCAGACCCCAAATTTTACTGTTGTAAAATCACATATTTTGAAAGATAATATTCTTTTATGATACAATAGAGGGATAAAGAACAGAATATGGGGCTTTCAAAATAAATGTTAAATGTGTTTTGTTCATGGGCGGTGTTGTTGGGATTTGGATGAGCTAACTTGTGCCAAAGCAACGTTGGATGGAACTACCTCCACTTGTGATAAAGCTCACGCACCTGTCAACGCCACATTGTGCATTCCGTCAGCCTTTCTGTGTCTTTCCGGCATGTTTGTCTGTGTCTTTGTTTGGGATAGATTAAGCAGCTCAATGAGTTGTGTGTGTGTGTGTGTGTGTGTGTGTGTGTGTGTGTGTGTGTGTGTGTGTGTGTGTGTGTGTGTGTGTGTGTGTGTGTGTGTGTGTGTGTGTGTGTGTGTGTGTGTGTGTGTGTGTGTGTGTGTGTGTGTGTGTGTGTGTGTGTGTGTGTGTGTGTGTGTGTGTGTGTGTGTGTGTGTGTGTGTGTTGGGAGTTACTTTCAGCTAATGTTTGAGGACAAACTTGTCACAAGAGTGAGCTACAATGGGGATATTTGGTATTGTAATCATTTGGATTTTTTAAATTCTAAAATGAAAATGTTTTTTTAAGGGATAAGGTTAAGCTTTTGTCTAGAGATACGTATTTATGATTGACGGTAGGGTAGGCAATTTGTTTTATAAACACTTTTCGTTATACTGGTTAAAACTCCCTTCACATCCTGATAGCAATCAATAATTGAACTGGTCTAAATATTAAAACAAGTAGATTATCTTCTGTGGAGGTCTCAGGACCAAAACAAATGTTGTCCAATCATTGCATTCGGTCCATGTGTTCACACCACGCTGTAACCATAATTACTAGATAGCAACCCGTGACGCTCTACCTAGAGCTGTTTACGTCCTCAGATTCAGATATAAGCGTTTGTCAACACTATCAACTCCGAAATGAAACTGCAGCAGTCAAGTGGTACAAGTAGAGCTCTGTAAGTTGTTTATGTTCATTATTATTGTAATGTGATGTCCTTTGAGACATGCGGTAGTTTTAAAGGGCACCTATTATGGAATTTTGAAAATTACCTTTCATGTAGTGTGCAACAGATCTAAGTGAACAAAAACATCCTGCAAAGTTTTATATATGAAAGTTCACCGTAAAAAAAGTTATTGTCTCTCAAAAGTATGAGTCGACTCAGAGTCAATTTATTGAATCGTTTTTCCAATGAGTCATTTTCCTTTTCGTTGTGACGTCAAGACGAAAAATGATCAAATTGGCCGTGCCCACTCATTGCGCACGCCGCGCAGACACCAGGGAAACTTGAAAACATCATGTCGACAACAAGACGCTGTGCTCTGAATCAAAAGCGATCTTTTTTCACTGCCCAGAGACGAGCATGTGAAGAATCAGTGGCTAGAGTTTATATTTACAACTATACCACACAAGTATAGCCGAACCTTGTGCTGTGTTCGCGTCATTTTAACGACGATTGCTTTATAAACACAACTGACTGGGTCATCTGACCAATCACCGCCGATTAGCGTCACGCAAAGCGAGGTTTGGAAAAATGAGTCGTTGAACGAATCATTTGGGAGTCGGTGAGCAAATCAGGTAAAAATAAATGCATATTATAAGACAACAAAAGTGTTTTTTTGTCATTGCATGCAAGTAAAACTGTTGTTGGGGACTCCCAGAACAATATTAGGAACGATTTAAATGTCATAATAAGTGCCCTTTAACACCGTCTCTCATGATGCTTTGCTGAATCGGCTGTCATGTGTTTTGAAGGAGGCGTGGCTTTGGAGACGCTCTGAAGGGAGGGTGGGATCGCATGCTTTCAAAGTTAGCTTGCTATAGCTAGCCTCTCCGAAATTACCTACCCTACCTTTAATTAATCTACGTTAGATGTTTATGGTGTGTGCACATTACGTAACATTTAGTGTGAAATAGAAAATATAAATAGAACGAAAAACATGAATCATGTATTTTACACAAATTGGTTTATTTCTAATGAAAGCAGTTTTTCTAACCGCACAAGAATTGATTGTATTGACACCAGCGTGATCTCACACTTTAGACAGGCTTTATTCATCACACTTTAGCGTGCAGGGTGTGGGCTGTTGGCTTCAGTTTTAGCACGAGGAAAATGACAGGGGAGCCTTTTACACAATTTCCCCCGACAGAATATTTTTAAAACTGGGAGGATGACAAAAATGAAAAGCTTTTGATGTTTTCTGAACGAGCAGATAGCTGGCAGCAACCCAGGTCTGAACCGCTCAGGATACTTCTCACAGCAAAGTCAGTTGTGTGCTGTGTGAATACAAGAGTTGGCAACAGTGAGTTTTTGTTGAATAGGCTTTAATGTGCTGTGGCATGTCTAGTGTTTAGATGAATAGTGCAATGTCTGACAAAACAGTTTTCTGAGGCGGTAAAACATACAGTGTAGGTATTTTTCTTTTTTGCTAAGAAACAAAAATGTCTTTAACATAAAAAAAAGATCATAATGTCTACATTATGGGTCATTTAATAATTCCCAGTGTAATGCAAATCATTTTAAGATGCATATTACATTACTTTCATCAAAAACAACATAGAAAAGTAAATGTGCAAAAAATACAGACAAAAAGCAAAATATTTCCTTGCTCTCCAACCAAAGAGTTGGAGATATGGAGTAAACATGCATGAATATCATGAACACATCAACACCAAAAAAATGAAAACTGTACCCATGGGATTTCCTAATGTGGGCCTAGGCTATAATTCTACTCTCCAAGCGATGATGTTATCTTCTCTGGCATGTATACATTTTCCTGTGCTGACATACGATCCTCGTCTCGTGACCTAGGATGAGTTCAGAGAGGCTGATGTTAAAGGTGCAGTGTGTAAATTTTAGCAACATCTCGTGGTGATGTTGCAAATTGCAACAAACAGAAGTTACGGTGGCCGACAGGAAAATATCGTCGCCTGAGACAGCAGAGAATTGCCAGTTAAAGGAGAACTCCGGTCAATTTTAACATTGAGCTCATTTTTTTTGTAAATTTGGAGTGCTGTCAGTACAGAGAACAACGACAAAAATCGGTGTTTCCTACACCGTGTTATTTTCTTTTTAAAATTTACACCCTGTTGACTTAAATGGGGCAAGTTTTAAACCTGCTTTTAGCCTCTTAACATCCTTGATGTGTCATTACAAGTGCACAGCCATGTGAGTGGTGTTATTAAGAGTGACCACGGTGAATCTGACTGCAGTAGATGTGAAAGATATGAATAAAAATTATGTTTATTCAGCCAGCTCACATACCTGTGTTTTCTTCCTGTTTTCGGTCGAAGTCCACAGTAGGCGATTGTCGAGTTCGCGCGCGCGATCCTTAGTTATCTAGTTACCAATGATCACGCGCGCGAACTCGACAATCGACACTTGTAATGACAAATCAAGGATGTTAAGAGGCTAAAAGCAGGTTTAGTACTTGCCCCATTGAAGTAAACAGGGTGCGAATTTTAAAAAGAGGATAACAAGGTGTAGGCAACACCGATTTTTGTCGTTTTTGTCTGTACTGACAGCACTCCAAATGTACAAAAAAATTAGCTCAATGTTAAAATTGACCGGAGTTCTCATTTAAGCAATGGGGTTTCTTTAAAAAGATAAATGAAGAAATTATGTTTACTTAATTATTCAGTAAAATGATATGTTATTGCGAATATTATTGTTACCTGTTCATCATTATGTCAGTGTTTTATTCATTGACTTTAGCTAGCTTATTTACACGAAGAACAACATAGTGACGAAACGCGCTCTGTAGTAGTTTGTCCGTTTAGGGCCACTGTAGAAACATGTCGGCACAAACTAGCTATTTGACTCGCGGTGTGTGTACCTCAATCTAAGGTAATAAAAACATAACGGTTCATTATATAAGGTCTTTATACACCACTCAAAACATAGTTATGTATATGATATTGCATTTCTGTCAACAGATCCCTCTAAATATTACACAATGCACCTTGAAGCACATATATGCACCAAAACTATGAGCTTCCAACTCAATGCAAACTTACCATCCAGTCTTATAGCTGGTGTTACAAACCGTAGTTCTCTTACGAGAGTATCTCTCGTACTGCGTAATATCTTACGCTACGGGGAAAACTCTTTTCCACGAGATATTGAAGCCAAAAATTATCCTTAATTTTTTACTAATGTAAAACGCTTTGCAGCAGCAAGCAGACCTAGGCGAGACAGCTCGCGCGCCTATTGGCTGCTCTGCGGCAATAGCAGCAGCCTATCGAGAGAGGCTCTGCGTGACGTCACGACGAATGGGGGCCTTTCGCGCCCATATCGTCACGTCCCGCCAGAAAGGGCGTGGTCTCGCCCTATATCTAGGCTCGATAGCTGCTCTTACGTCGATTTTCATCTCTTCAGCGAAGCCTCCCGCATCGCTGGATCCAGAGTGAGAAGCCGCGCCGTCGACCTGTAGCCTTCACCGGGACGTGCCATTGAGTCTGGAGTCGCTGGCCTCGCCGCCTTCAGCCGCCGTACCTGCTGTGCTTTCCGGCGTTATATCCTTTCCTCTGCCTAGAGTGTGTGTGTGTGTTTGCATATCTGCTTTTTTCCCACCCCCTCTAAAAGAGCGGCGTCTTTTTAAAGATGCCTTCCTGTGGTTCTTGCCGAGCCCCACTCAGCGATGAGGACCGACATGTTATCTGCGTGTCCTGCCTGGGTGAGGATCACGCGGCCATCGCGCTCGCTGACGGCGGATGCCATCACTGCGAACGTTTGCCTATGGTGACTCTGCGGACTCGCCTAGCTTCGTTCTCCGAGCCCGTATCCCAGCCTGCCGTGACGCCGCGTCGCAAGAAGCGCCGCGCCCAGCGCGCTCCCGAGCTATCTCCAGCCCGCCAAAGCTCGCCGGTTCGCCCGCCAGCTTCGCCGGCTTCGCTCGAGTCGCTCACCGACGGACAGCGGCCGCCGTCCGCCGCCGCGTCCGCCATCGAGTTGGACGACAACACCGAGGCGTGTTCTCTCTTGGCTTCGGATAGCGAGGATTGGGCGAGCTCTGTGGACCTCCCCTCCGCTAACGCTCCCCGCCAACCCTCTGGGAAGAGAGCCGGCATTGAGACTGAGCTGATGCGTCTGCTCACCAAGGCCGTAGAAAGCATCGGCCTCGATTGGGAGGCACCCACGCTGCCGCCGCGCAACAGATTAGAGATGAGATTAGAGATGAGAGTCGGCTGTCGCGTCGCATCTCTGCCCGCCCTCTGCGGGACGGCGGGTTCAGACGACGCTCCCGTCCAAAGCCTGCCGAGTGACATCATCGCTGCACGGACGCGCTTACACCGCAGCCGGGCAAGCAGTCTCAGCGCTGCACACGATGTCTATTCTGCAGATCTACCAGGCAGACCTCCTCCTCAAGCTGGACGAGGAGGGACCCGGTGCTATCTGTGTGGCGGACCTGAGGAGCGCTACGGACCTCGCTCTACGCGCTTCTAAAGCCGCTGCGCAAGCCATGGGGCGGAACATGGCCTCTCTCGCCGTTGCCGAGAGACACTTATGGTTGACGCTGTCTGAGATGACGGAAGCCGAGCGCTCTGTGTTCCTCGACGCGCCCATTTCCCCGGAGGGCCTGTTCGGAACGGCCGTCAAGGACTTCGCGGACAGGTTTGTTGAGGTGCAGAAGACTTCTCAGGCTATGAAGCACTTCCTGCCGAAGCGCTCGAGCTCCGCTACAGGCCGCACCAAGCCGCCTGCTCGCAGCTCTCAGCCCCAGCCTGCACCGCCCTCCGCCGCCGCTGCCTCACAGCGCCGCCAGGCCCGGGATCAGAGACCGCGGTCTCGCTCCGCCGGACGCCGCCCCCCTCACCGCGGGCCCCGGCCGAGGATTGAGATCAAGCCCGAGGCCCCAAAGTCTTCCTAGCCGCTCTAGGAAAACGACGGTGTTCAGATCCCGCTGCGGCCGGATTTCCACCAAAACTTCTCGCTCGTTCAGCCCCATGCGTTGTGACTGTCCCAGTGTATTTTGCAGTGAAGCAGCCGGTGTCTCAGCCCGCTTGCCTGCACACAAAAGCTGTTTTTACGGCTACCCAGATAAATCCAATAAAGAGTGTATTTTCTGGTGTTCCGGCCTCGGCCGATGGTGTTATGAGTGTTGTAAGAATGCCCACGCCCCAGTGCCCATTCCCACACCCAGACACAGCCCGCCACGGTGCAGGGCTCGCACAAATAAAATCGACTCCGGTCGATTGTGCAAACACTGTAGTGAACGCGCCCATATCCCCATGCCCGCTTACACTACACGCTGCGTGTCCCTCGGTTTCTGTAAAAACGAAACCAACACACATTCAGTCGGCCCTAAACGACAGTGTTTTCAGTGTAGCAAATGTGCCCGTGGTCCCGCGCCCACATTTCCTCACAGACACGCCGAATCCCACGGGATTCGCCCCGCTCACTCTCTCGGCGCTACCCGCCTCAGAGGAGATGAGCGCGGCCAGGCTGCCCGCTGTGATCAGCGCGCCCCCCGCCTCGAACGCCGTAAACACGGCGCTGTGTTCCCAGCACACACGGACTCTTGTGCCGCCGCTTTCCCGCGGCCAGAGCCCAGATTTCATTCTGCCCCTAGCTATTCACGCGGATGCGTGGTCAAGGCTTCCCGGGGTATCAGAGTGGGTGCTGAACACTATAAAGAGAGGCTATTCGCTACAATTCGCTCGACGCCCTCGCCGCTACACGGCGCGCGTCGAAACTACGGTGAAAAGTGAAGTATCTCATCTACTTCGAGCCGAGATAGCGAAACTACTGAGGAAAGGGGCTATAGAACCTTTATCTCAGGCTCAGAGCGAAGGGGGCTTATACAGCAGATATTTTCTGGTACCGAAGAAAGATGGTGGGCTCAGACCCATTCTAGATCTGAGGCTGCTGAACAGAGCGCTCGTGAAACGCCAGTTCAGGATGCTTACGACCAGGAAAATCCTCGCGCAAGTGCGCCAAGGAGACTGGTTCATGTCGATAGATCTGAAAGACGCGTATTTCCAAATACAAATAGCGTCCCATCACAGGCGATTCTTGAGATTTGCCTTCGAGGGCCAGGCGTATCAATACACAGTCCTGCCGTTCGGCCTGTCCCTAGCACCCCGTACGTTCACGAAGTGCATGGACGCGGCCCTCGCCCCCCTGAGACTTCGGGGCATGCGAGTTTTGAACTACTTGGACGATTGGCTGATTCTAGCTCGTTCACGAACGGAGCTCTTAGAACACAGGGCCGCATTACTCGAGCACCTCGAGGAGCTGGGCCTTACAGTCAATTGGGCGAAAAGCTCACTGCTCCCCAGTCGGAGGATTTCCTTTCTGGGAACAGTGTTAGACTCGCTATCCATGACGGCACGCCTGTCACCAGAGCGCGGATTGAATATTCAGCACGTCGCGAAATCCTTCCGCCACGGCTCTATAGTCCCGCTCAGAAGGTTTCAGAAAATGCTGGGTCTCATGGCCTCAGCAGCCTCTGTACTCCAGTTGGGCCTGCTCCGCATGCGCCCACTGCAGCTATGGCTAAAAGCACGAGTTCCCCCCAGGGCATGGACCGCAGGTCTGTTTCGCCTCAGGGTCGACCTTCAGTGCATTTCGGCTCTGAAACCGTGGAAAGCAACCGACTGGTATCAGTCAGGTGTGAGTCTGGGGATCCCCTCAAGTGTGAAGGTGGTGTCTACGGACGCCTCCACTTCGGGGTGGGGAGCGCTGCTCGAGGGCAGACCGCTGGCTGGCCTGTGGTCAGTGCGGGAGAAGCTCCTCCACATAAACTGCTTGGAATTGATAGCAGTCGACAAAGCGCTAAGGCGCTTCTGTCCCCAGATAACAGGCCACCACGTATTGGTCCGGTCGGACAACATGTCAGTGGTGGCATACATAAATCGCCAGGGCGGTGTCAGGTCCCGAAACCTTTACAGGCTGACGGAACGCCTCCTGGTCTGGGCTCAGCACAACCTGCTCTCGCTGAGAGCGGCGCATGTGCCTGGTCACCTAAATGTGGGACCAGACAGGCTGTCCAGAAACAACGTTCCAGCAGGAGAATGGTCTCTGCACCCGCAGACGATCCAGCTGCTGTGGGAAACGTTTGGCAAAGCGCAGGTGGACCTGTTCGCGTCCCAAGAAAACGCTCACTGCCCGAGATTCTTCTCGAAAAACCGGGACGCGCTGGCCCATGTTTGGCCCCGCCGCCCCCTTTATGCTTTTCCCCCTGTCTCACTCCTGCCTCAGGTGTTGGAGCGAATCAGGAGGGAGGGATGCCCAGTGCTACTCATAGCTCCGCTCTGGACAAACCAGTCGTGGTTCCCTGTCCTGATGCAGCTGACCAGCGCTGCTCCATGGCCTTTACCGCTGAGGAGAGACCTCCTCTCTCAGGCGGAAGGCTCGATTTGGCATCCTCGCCCGGATCTGTGGTCCCTGCACGCATGGGCCATCAACGGGTACCCGCTGACCTCCCAGAGGGAGTGTTAAACACGATCGCGCAGGCTAGAGCCCCGTCTACCAGACGGCTCTACTCCTCGAAGTGGTCTGTGTTCTCTGCTTGGTGTCAAGCGCAGGGCTTTTCACCTGTAGACTGCGGGGTTACGGAAGTGCTTTCCTTCCTTCAGGAGCTACTGGATAAGGGCAGGTCCCCTTCCACGCTCAAAGTATACGTGGCGGCCATAGCCTTAGTCGTGCGTTTCCTTAGAGGAGCTCGGAGGCTAAACCCTCCCAGGCCCCCTTCAGTCCCGACATGGGACCTTTCCACGGTCTTGGAGGCCATGAAAGGCGCCCCATTCGAGCCAATCCAGTCGTCAGACATGAAACACTTGTCTTTCAAGACAGCGTTTCTTATGGCTCTTGCTTCAGTGAAGCGCGTAGGGGACTTGCAAGCGCTCTCAGTAAGCGCGTCATGCATGGAGTTTGGACCTAACGACTCTAAGGTCATACTCAAACCAAAGCACGGTTACGTGCCGAAATCCCTCAACACACCGTTCAGGGCCCAGGTGATTTCCCTGTCTGCCCTTCCGGTTCTCAATGAGGAGAAGGACGCGAGTCTCCTTTGCCCTGTCAGGGCACTAAGGGCTTATGTGTCCCGCTCGTCTGGTTTCAGACAGACTGAGCAGCTTTTCGTTTCGTTTGGCGGCCGTACTAAGGGACTTGCCGCGTCGAAACAGAGCTTATCCAGATGGATAGTTGGTGCCATAGCGCTGGCTTACACTTCTAAGGGCCTACAGTGCCCTTTGGGTGTTAGAGCGCACTCCACGAGAGGCATGGCCTCCTCGTGGGCATGGTCTAGCGGGGTTACCCTGCAAGATATTTGTATGGCCGCGGGCTGGGCCTCGCCGTCTACATTTATAAAATACTATAATCTGGAGGTCCCCGCCTTACAAGCTAAGCTTTTGGCGGTGTAAAATTCAGTGCTATCTGCCCGCTGTGCGGCTCGGATACTGAGTTTGACCTGCGTATTGCTCACTGACCGGTACAGCAGCTCATTTAAAAGTTGACACACATGTGGCCACCCAGTTCAGGCTGAATGTTCACCCTGACGGTTTGGTTATTGTCATATGATTGGCTCCTTTCGGAGGCTATTTACAGGGAATGATGCTTCTAGCCTCTCTTCCCTCACTCTCTGTGAGTTTATGGTGATTATGCACTATATGCGCCCCGGGCTTCGGCCCCTGGGACTTTGGTGTTGGATCCCTACCAGCACGGCGTGTTGCATTGTGTTCCCCATAGCGTAAGATATTACGCAGTACGAGAGATACTCTCGTAAGAGAACGTACTCGGTTACTAACGTAACCTCGGTTCTCTCTAGAGAGGGAACGAGTACTGCGTATCTTGCCGTGCTTGGAATACGCTCTGGTTCGCTTCGGCGATGAAAACCGACGTAAGAGCAGCTATCGAGCCTAGATATAGGGCGAGACCACGCCCTTTCTGGCGGGACGTGACGATATGGGCGCGAAAGGCCCCCATTCGTCGTGACGTCACGCAGAGCCTCTCTCGATAGGCTGCTGCTATTGCCGCAGAGCAGCCAATAGGCGCGCGAGCTGTCTCGCCTAGGTCTGCTTGCTGCTGCAAAGCGTTTTACATTAGTAAAAAATTAAGGATAATTTTTGGCTTCAATATCTCGTGGAAAAGAGTTTTCCCCGTAGCGTAAGATATTACGCAGTACTCGTTCCCTCTCTAGAGAGAACCGAGGTTACGTTAGTAACCGAGTACGTTTGTTTTTGATCATTGTTCTGAACCTGATCCAGTTGAGTCTTTGACAAAAACTAGATTTTCTCAGATTTTGTTCAAAATGTTGCTTTTTTTAATGAGACCTACCTACCCACACGTGTTAAAAGAAAAGAAAATGCATGAACTTTCGTCAGTTTCACCAGAAAGGCCAATATATACAGTAATATTTTTACTTAATGTGAGATTGTATCTTTGGAATTGGAGTGTGTTTTACTATAAAGTTCTGACAATGGATGACTGGAAATGGACAAGTTGTGTGGTCTCTTCTTTTGTCTCATTCTACTCTTCTGTCATGCAATTCTCTGTTCTATGACCCACTTGTCTTTTTCTTTTGACATTTGAACAAACAATATGGCACTGGGTGTGAACATATGCACAGATTTATGCTCAGATTTAACAGACAGTAAATTGTTAGTGCCAAAGGACAAACTGTCTTTTGTTAACAAAGAATTCCAACCGAGGGCGGGGCGGTAGTAGCAATTTAAACTGATTCTTAAATAGTAATACTTTAAAAACACTCAAGTGTTGTCATTTTCCAGACTCATTTAAGCTCTTCAGTTAAATTTGAACTCACCTAACAAAACAATAGACTCAAATCACTGGTTGTAACTTTCAGTTTAATTTTCATGAACTTTTAGGGGCCGTTTACACGACACCTAAAAACGTTTAGGGGGCCTGAACAAGTTTTAAAGTGCAAGTTTTAGCCTCTTGCGCATGCATATTACTTTTTTTTTAGTCAATAGTCATGTAGGGTTTCTTTACAAAGTGACATCGCCAACTACTGGCCTTGCAGCAGAATACAGCGTTTTTAGTTGTATTTGCGGATCCGTGTTAATGGGGCTTGACAGCGTTGTGAAGTGTATGTGAAAAACGCAATGGAAAAACGTCCCTTTTGATTAAATGGTTTAAATTGTTCTCATTTGTTGTCATAGCGACTCATTGTTTGATTGGTTTGATTCACCTGTTTCTTTTTTAACCCTTTAGTTTCTCTGTATTTATAGCCCTCAGGCTATGTTCACACTGTCCAAATCCGATTATTTGGGTATCCGATTGGAGTCTAATCTAAATGATTGACTATCCACACTGTGTATTGCAACTGTTCAGATCTGATTTGTATGTCCCGTGGGAATATCTGCACCGAAAACAACAACAAAAGTAATGTGGATGGGGTTTGCAAAACAGATTTTTTCTTATTTACAACATGACAATGTGTGGCCGCCCCACCATTTATTGTAATTTTATGCTCGACCAGCACTTTGCAACATCACAGTTTTTTTTCTGCAGCATTTTTCCGTATGTTGCCTGTAACAATGTCTGACGTTTATGTTTTACGTGGCGTTTTATGTTTTATGGTGACATTGTTACATGCTTTATGTGTGAGAGTGTGCTGTGTGTGTGTGTGTTAACAGAAAAGGGTGGTGGAATGCATGTGAATGAGACAAACCCATCAAGCATTAGCATACACATTATGATCTGTTGTTTCCTTCTCACTTTTCTTTCTCTTCCTTCATTCGTCAAAGTCAGTGGCTAAAGGAAGTGTTTTGTCGAGTTAACAGGGTAGTCTACAGTCAATGAATGTATGTCATTCAGAAACATACCGCACATGTTAGAACAGGCCCACAGCTATGAAGCACTATATGTGGAGTTCTTTAAATGACTATCACAACATCTCAGATCAACATCAGCTTTCAAATATCATTTACATTTATGCATTTTCAAGATGCTTTTATCCAAGTGACTTACATTACAATGCATACAAGCCTAAAAGCCTAAATTCAATCTGTTAATAAAGCAATTGAGTCTCCTCAGGAAATCTGGAAAACCGCTCAATTCATGTGGATTAGTTTTACGATCTTTTTATTAACTTTTGAAGCGACAAAGTGGTAGCTGTCAATGGAGTGACAGAAATAACTCAGATTTCATTCAAAAGTTCTCCATTTGTGTTCAGAAAATGAACAAAAGTCTTACGGGATTGGAACAACATGGGGCTGAGTAAATTATGAGAGAATTTATATTTTTGTGTAAACTAACCCTTTAAGGTATCTTGCTTTGTAAATGTGGTATTAACCCATCATACGGTTTAAGACATCATCCAGCTCAATTAGCAACAATGTAGTATTGCTGGTACTAGATCACTCACAGGGTTAGTTCTCAGGGAATGCATGTATTGATAAAAAATATATTGCTAATGTATAGCTGCCTAATACATAACTACAACACCCTCAGAATTCCGGATATTTTTATATTATTCTAATTTAATTAAGTGTGCAGCACTACAACTGCTCAACAAATATCCAAGAGTCCTGACCCTGATCCGTGTGTCAGCGAGAAGGTGATGCAGTATGTCCTCTTAATATGACATAACACAGCTCCACCCCCTGACCGTTTAACACACACCTCCCCTAGACCTGACCTTGACCCTCTGACACCTTCTCCCATCTCCAGTCCCACGCTGGAGGCTGTAAATGAGCACAATCATCAAATGACAAGATGTTTTCAATCAAGGATGAGGATATTCAATTACTCTACCTTTCCCTCCATCTCGGTCCACCCAGGTTTCTGTGCCCATAGATTCGATTACCAGCCACTGTCACTCTCACAGACTCCTCAGCGCAGCTCCACGGAGGCTATTAGGTAATGTGGGTCTTGTCTACCTGTAGAGATGTGTTGTCTGGAAATGTGGCGCTCTTTGATGTGACGGCCCATGCACAGCCACTTACCTGATTAAACCTAGAGCAGAAATAACATGCACTTTTAGCAAGAATACAGAGAGAGAGAGAGAGAGATTGAGAGAGAGAGAGAGAGAGAGTGAGAGAGAAATGGAAAACGAGGAAAAAGAGAACAGTGTAATGCATAATTGTTATTTAGTGGTGCTTAGTGAATAGTTCACCCAAATATGAAATTTCTGTCATTAATTATGATGCATGCGTGTTTTGTTGATGCGAGAGGAGATGTTGTTGCATGAAAACACGTTAGATATTAATATTTTGTAAATAAAGTAGTAAATTATGTCTTTTTTTGTGCAAAGCATTTGCATTGCTTCATAAAATTGAAGTTAAAGGCACACTATGTAATTTTTCCCCACTAGAGGCTGCTTATTCAAAACAAAAGCGTAGTGTAGCTTGATCACGCCTTTATTTTGTGGAATCATGGGAGCTGATGTCTTCACCTCTACAGCCGGTAGAGAATACGACGGGACTCGGGCAGAAATCATATTCATGGAGGACCGGTAATGTATTAAAGATTTATTAACGTTACGAAAGCTGTTGGAGCAGAACAAAGCCGCTGGAACGATTGCTAATGCGACACACGGCTCGACAGCAGTGGAGCTTTTATTATGCCGCTTCCGCTTCTTCAGGTCATGTGTATGTGGAGAAACGCAGCGCTGTTTTATCATATTAGATACATTTGAGTGTGATGAAAGTTGTTATAATGCTACTCTGTGCGTTCGCTCGGCGGCTACTATATGAGACACTTGTTCCACACTGCAGTGAGCTAGATTGATATTAGGCATGGTAAATATTGTACTCGCGGTTAATTAAGAAAACGTGTTTTAAAGGAACACTCCACCGTTTTTTGAAATAAGGCTTATTCACGTTCTTTTCTACATTTAGATAGGTGTGCAAATGCATTTTTGTTTCAGTGCATGCATTGTTTTAGTTTGACAGGGTCGGCGCTAACTTAGCTTAGCACAATGAATGGAATCCTTTGTTGCCAGCTAGCATGTCCTGAGTAAAAGTGATTAAAAAAAACCTAAAAAACCCACGTAATTACTTCTTGTGGCCTGCGTATTCACAACGAGTACAAATAGCGATGCAGATTAACACTTAAGCTACTTGGGCGCAGAGATATCACGCAACACATGAAATCCCAAGTAGCAGTGCTTCACCTGTGCTTCCCCCTAATATAGTCCCAAGTCAATATCTGCCTAGGAAATCGCCTAGTGTTAATCTGCATCGCTATTTGTACTCGTTGTGAATACACAGGCCACAAGAATTAATTATGTGTTTTTTTTTTAAATTATCACTTTTACTCAGGACATGCTAGCTGGCAACAAAGGATTCCATTCATTGTGCTAAGCTAAGCTAGGGGCCTGTCAAACTAAAACAATGCATGCACTGAGACAAAAATGCATTTGCACACCTATCTAAATGTAGGAAAGAATGTGAATAAGCCCTATTTCAAAAAACGGTGGAGTGTTCCTTTAAACAAAAAGACTAACTGTGTTGAGTTGTATAACAATGATTAGCTTTCTATCGATTAATGTATCCAAGCAGTTGCACACCTGTCTAATAAAACACAATAACGTCTTTGGTCTGTGTCCAACTACTTATGTATTCTGGATTTAAACATTCTTAGAAACATTTGGGATAATGTAAGTACACAAATCAACAAAGTATATAACATTATTCTAGTGGTTGTTGGATGTTTTGATCACATGGATTACTTTAATGATGTCTTTGTTCCTTTTTGGGGCTTGAAAGGGGTAGTTGCGTAGCTGTCAATGGAGGGGCAGAAAGCTCTCAGATTTCATCAAAAAGATCTTAATTTGTGTTCTTGAGAAGAATGAAAGTCTAACAGGTTTGAAACGACATGAGGGGGAGTAAATGACAGAATTTTAATTTTTTGGGTGAACTAAACTAAACCTTTAATGCATTGCTCATATTTACGGTAAGTGATTTTAACAACCACGTAAACTCATAACTCACCCCATTTTCATATTTGTGATATGATATGATATGATAAATATAATGACTTTAAATCATGTGGCTTTATTTGAAACAATTTGTAACAGCCTGTAATAAAAGGGCGCGTCCCCCGAAGCCCTCCCCGAAGGCGCGTCCTCGCGCCGTATAACATCCAAAGGGGTGGGAGGGTGGGCGCCCTGGAGGCTGACGAGGGCATGGTGCAGGTCCAGGAAGCCTCCAGGGCGGAGCAGGCTGTGGGCGTGGCCACGACGGTGCAGGCTGTGGGCGTGGCCACCACGGTGCAGGCTGTGGGCGTGGCCAGGGCGGAGCAGGCTGTGGGCGTGGCCAGGGCGGAGCAGGCTGTGGGGCAGGCAAAAAGCAGCATGTAGTTGACAAAGCAGCGAGCAAGGCGTCGTATGATCATTTAAACTAGTTTTATGACAAGGTCGGTGAGGATGGGAAAATCTTACATTTCTGTGCAAACTTTGCCAGTCGATAAAATAATTGCTGTCTGTGGTTGTATATGGGCTGTGGCAATAAAAAAAAGAAGCTCGCAGCAACATATGGACTATGAACTAGAAAAAAAGAACTATGAACTAGTTCATTTTTTGAAGTATGAACTATGAACTGAACTAGTTCATTTTAAAATGTGTGAACTGAACTTTGAACTAGTTCATGTAGAAAATGAACTTTCCCAACACTGGCGTATAGCCCCCCCCCAAAATTTTCTTGGGGAGAAGGACAGGCTCAGGAACGGGAACAGACTTGATGTCAACGGGCTCTGGCGCTGGGTCAACGGGCTCTGGCGCTGGCGCTGGGTCAACGGGCTCTGGCGCTGGCGCTGGGTCAACGGGCTCTGGCGCTGGGTCAACGGGCTCTGGCGCTGGGTCAACGGGCTCTGGCGCTGGGTCAACGGGCTCTGGCGCTGGGTCAACGGGCTCTGGCGCTGGGTCAACGGGCTCTGGCGCTGGGTCAACGGGCTCTGGCGTTGGGTCAACGGGCTCTGGCGCTGGGTCAAAGGGCTCTGGCGCTGGGTCAACGGGCTCTGGCGCTGGGTCAACGGGCTCTGGCGCTGGGTCAACGGGCTCTGGCGCTGGGTCAACGGGCTCTGGCGCTGGGTCAATGGGCTCTGGCTCATCATGGGACTCGGAACTGGACGGGGCCAGCACATCATGGGACTCGGAACTGGACGGGGCCAGCACATCAGGGGACTCGGAACTGGACGGGGCCAGCACATCAGGGGACTCGGAACTGGACGGGGCCAGCACATCAGGGGACTCGGAACTGGACGGGGCCAGCACATCAGGGGACTCGGAACTGGACGGGGCCAGCACATCAGGGGACTCGGAACTGGACGGGGCCAGCACATCAGGGGACTCGGAACTGGACGGGGCCAGCACATCAGGGGACTCGGAACTGGACGGGGCCAGCACATCAGGGGACTCGGAACTGGACGGGGCCAGCACATCAGGGAGCTTGGGGCTGGACTCATGCTCTGGCGGGCAGGCGACGGTCTCTGGCTGGACGGTCTCTGGCTGGACGGTCTCTGGCTGGACGGTCTCTGGCTGGACGGTCTCTGGCTGGACGGTCTCTCGCTGGACGGTCTCTCGCTGGACGGTCTCTCGCTGGACGGTCTCTGGCTGGACGGTCTCTGGCTGGACGGTCTCTGGCTGGACGGTCTCTGGCTGGACGGTCTCTGGCTGGACGGTCTCTGGCTGGACGGTCTCTGGCTGGATGTGGCTGACGTGAAGCTCTGGCTGGATGTGGCTGACGTGAACCCCAGCCTCGGCAGCCATCTTTCTGGCTAATCGTACTGACATCAGCGGGGAATCAGTCATACTGGACATCATCCGGGGAAGTCCAGGGACCGGTGGCAGGGCTGATGCGGAGTGCAGGCTCTGGCGGGCAGGCGATGGGCTCAGGCTCTGGCGGGCATGTGATGGGCTCAGGCTCTGGCGGGCATGCGATGGGCTCTGGCGTTAGCGTGCAGGTGATGGGCTCAGGCGCTGGCGTGCAGGTGATGGGCTCAGGGCATACCAGACTTGGAACTGGATGGAGTGGGAGATCCTCTACAAGGTAGTTGGATCCACATACCCACAGCGTGTGATCCACAAACTCCAAGAACGACATATTAAGGTCCTTCAACAGAATTATCTGGGCTAATGGGTCCTTCAGTCCACCCCAGAAACTCTTTGTCAGTTCTTCTTCTTCCAGCGTCACATCATCGTAGAGCTCTAGGTAAAGACCAGCGTATTCTTCGAGTGACCGCTCCTCTTGGAAGAGAATTGGGGTTTCAAAGGGGCTCACCTCCTTGTTTTTCCTCCTTCGGCCCAGTGGTGTAGTCTACGTGATACGCAGGTATACGCCGTATACCCACTAGAAAATGTCAAGGATTTCCGTATACCCACTAGGAAATGTCAAAGATCTCCGTATACCCACTTTAAAACGCGTGAGGATTCGTAACAACATCGTTTTGTGAAAGAATTTTCATTCATAAATTCACCCCGCCATGACGTCTGTGTTTGCGCAGCGACACGGATCGAATCGCGGAATCCAGCAACAAATGTAACAAATAACCTAGGCTACTGTAAAGCGGAACGTCACGCAATTTAGCCATTTTTGAATGAATAAATCAAAAGTAGGCTAATGATAGAATCAAATCTCGATATTTACTAAGTGTCTATGAATATTAAAGCTCAAAAAGACTGCTATTGAAATAAACTCTGAATGTTCTGCGTGTTTCTGTGAATGAGCGCTCAATGTGTGCTCTAGCCTACTACACACTGAACACTACACACTGAACACTACACACTGACGCGCGCGTGACACTCGTGGTGTTTTCAGCGTCTATGAGGAGAACATGCACACATTTGAACTTCATTGCAGAGCTTTTATGAGAGTCACTTCACAAGAATTTTACCATTTCATTTGATAAAACTACCGTCGTTCATTCGTATCATATACCCTACACACTCACAAACTTTAAAGTCTTCATGACAACCTTTCAAAATCAAAGTTTTGTATAACTTAAAATATAACAGAAATATTTTACTATTGCACAGTAGAGTATACTTCAAGTAGGCCTAATAATAATAATAATAATAATAATAGTTTATTAAAACACAGAAGCTCAAATGTCTTTAATTTACAACCCACCAAAATAAAAGTTTGTAGATAAATTAAAGTAACTAGAGGGAATTATGAAAGAAATTGCATAGTAAGATGTACTTTTTAAAATAATAATAATCAAATCTATTAAAACACAATTTTAAAGGAATATCACACAAGTTTTTAAAAAGTACATTTTTATTTGTGCTTACAATGTTTAAGTATTGTAATTGTCAGCTGATAAAACCTGTGCTTCAGGGACCATATTCATATAACATCTAAGGCTAAATGTGCCCAAAAAAAAATTTTCTCGGGAGGGGGCGGGGGGGGGGGGGGGGGGGGGGTGGTGGGGGGGAGGGGTATATCACAGTATACTCACTACAAAAAACTAGACTACACCACTGCTTCGGCCCATTTTTAGATTTTAGGGTTGGTCGTTCTGTCAGGGTTGTGTGCAGGTAGCCGAAGACGAGGACAAGGACAAGAGATCTGTGATATAGTTGATTTATTTTACAAAATGAAACTTCCAAAACCAAACAGGAACAAAATAACAGACTCCAGGACTTCAGGGGAAACACAACCATACATAGACGACGACCAACAAACACTGAGGGAAAACACAGGGCTTAAATGAACTGAACCAAACAAGATAATTAACTGAAAACAGGTGAAGAAACTGAACACAAACGAGGAGCGGGAAAACTAACAGGACTAAACCAAAATCACAAAGACAGGGGGAAACAAGATCTCAAAACATAACAGAACACATCAAAATGTGACACCATAAAGCTTTCTTACCAACACCCATGAACCTCAGAGATTATTCAAACCACTCGGAAAACAAATCAACATCCTGGCATTAAAATCTCCACAACACTGAAAAAAATTATCAGGGGGGTGTATATACCCTTGAAGATAAATTTACTTGAGACGCAGAATGCTTTTAGAGAAATGTTCTTACTCTGCTGAGTCTAAGTTTATACATGTACTAAGAAAAAAAAATTATCCACTGTTTGACCAAACAAACATCTTGTTTAAAGAATCTACAGAAAGAACAGGATATTTGCAGTGCCAAATATCCCAAAGCCTGAGCCATTCATTCATTCATGTGTTTTTGCAGTGTACTTTCTGAGTGGCAACAGAACCGCGGAAGTGGATTTTCGGGAACTTTCATTACTTTTCCAAATAAATCTCACTCAACACAAATGGATCCAGATTTTCCCTTTGTGGTGTCTTTCTATATTTGCTTCTGGCATCCTGAAAAAAGAAAGAAGATAAAAATGGAAGGGATATGGTTTAGCTTTAACCAATGCTGTTATGTAAAACACAGTTGCCTCTTCCTGTCGCTATACATTTAACTGTGGACGTTCTATCTATCTATCTATCTATCTATCTATCTATCTATCTATCTATCTATCTATCTATCTATCTATCTATCTATCTATCTATCTATCTATCTATCTATCTATCTATCTATCTATCTATCTATCTATCTATCTATCTATCTATCTATCTATCTATCTATCTATCTATCTATCTATCTATCTATCTGTCTGTCTGTCTGTCTGTCTGTCTAAAATATCCATCCATTCATCCATCCATCCATGAGTACAAAGATAAAATTACACATAATTCACCCCCGGGACTTCTTGACTTCAGATGGATGATATCAGTTCCAGGCTTTAGAGACTATTTACCACATCAAAGTTTCAAATATTCCTTTATTCGCACACCACACACACAACTTCACACATCAAAACGCTCTGCAAAACTTCTAGTTCTTGTTCTTGCACCTAAAGGTCATGCGTTCCCTCTCTCTCTTTCTCTCCCGTCTTATTTTACGAGAAGCCTTTGGCAAACACAGGCCAGTGGAAAGCCTCTTAGAGTGATTGTTTAAATTCTCCCAGTATCATGCATTGACTTGAATCCGGCGTTTGGCTGCGCTTCTGCTCGAGCGATGCCCTTGCCATCTGCAATGAATCAGTCAAACTGCTGTAGTGCATTAGGCTGCATTTTCCATGGCGGTGTTTGCAGCCATATGCATAGGCACAGAGGGCTTTTCTAGTGAACGAGGTCTGGATTCTGTCTTTTCCCATGACCCAGCTTGAATAGCATTAGTTACAGTAAAGGTGCGTTCGCTGGAGATGCATTATCAGCCGGTTAAGGGTGTTTTAATCACTGTTGTTAGGATAAGAGGTAGCTAACTTGCCTTGGAGAATGGTTAGGATCCAATACACACATACATAGTGAACACATTCACATCAATATCTGCACTTCCCTGCTCTTAACTGTGGCGTCTGCTGCAATAAGCTCCAGATGGAAGCTGGCCCTTCTCCAGACAAGACCTGGGATGTGGTGAAGAAACACACAAACCACACACACATACCAGATCAGAATGAGATATAAAGCAAAATGAATATAATCTATAGCCTATAATTAATACGTCAGGCAGAAAGCCTTGAGAGAGAAGGGGGAACGTGCTGTTCATTCCAACGATTTCCAAAGAGATTCCTGCCACTGTGTCAATATACAGGCCCAGTGTTCAAATATCATTAATCTAACTCAACAAGAAGGAGGAAATGTGCTGAAAAACTGAAGAGAATTTGTGCCTTCATCCTCCAAGTTCCCATAGGACAAGAATAGAAGAATCAAAAAAGAAGGGAAAATCGCATTTGTCAATCAATAAAGGTCTTTAAATGCATAAAGCTCATATGACACAAAATTATTATTTGTACACCTCTGCCAAAGAGAAAATTATAGGCCTTTGTATAGACATAACACCCACCATTTAATTTTAAAGTGCAATTTAAGACCAGTGTTGTGGGTTGTCTTGGAATTTTTAGTTTATGTGTTAAAATAAACACTGTCTTGGGTGTAACCGGTTAGAGAGAGATGTAGTAACACATCCTTATTTTGCGAATCCAGTGCAGTAATTGACCAATAACAAACCTAATATGTGTGTTGATGACGTCTGCTTTGGGTTTGCGGTGAATGTTGTAAGTGTGGTCTGTACTGAAATGCTTTGGTCTTTTAACAATATGCTATTTTAAGACACTTTTATTTAGCCTTTAGCCCATATATGAGTGATTCATATGGTTTCACCAATAACATATGTCCAAACCTGACAGAGCCAATCAGCATCCATTAAACAGTTGGATCCAGAAATTCTAAGTCTTTAGACTTTTTTCCCAATTTTTATTTTATTACACATTAAAGTGAGGCTTTTGATTAATCTTCTACTTGTGAAATAAAAGATTAGTGTCATTTGAAGGATACACACATCAGTTTACACACTAAGATGTGTGTACATGTATTAACCCGTAACCTGTTGCTTATTACAAAATGTGTTTGCCAGAATCTCTGCTTTCCACTCTCCT
The DNA here is from genome assembly GCA_036326025.1 of Chrosomus eos. Lineage (NCBI taxonomy): Eukaryota > Metazoa > Chordata > Actinopteri > Cypriniformes > Leuciscidae > Chrosomus > Chrosomus eos. The sequence continues at coordinate 5,356,557 of CM070836.1, read as the reverse complement.
GCAAAAACGATTAGGAGATCAGCCAACAGTATTCATTCAGCCGGGAGCTGTGGACTAACCAGACTAAAGGCCCCTCTGGAGTGTGACACACACACACACACACACACACACACACACACACACACACACACACACACACACACACACACACACACACACACACACACACACACACACACACACACACACACACACACACACACACACACACACACACACACGTTTACTTAGCTATTTAAATGGGGACATTCCATAGACATCTATTGATTTTGTACAGCTTGGTATAAATAATCCTAACCGTAGCTAAACTTTATATACTTTTTACAAATGAGGAATTATGTAAAAGGATATTTTCTCAGATTTAGCACACATCTATAATTTATATATATATATATATATATATATATATATATATATATATATATATATATATATATATATATATATATATATATAATTAAAGTCCCCGTGTGGAAAATGAAGTGTTTTTTGATATATATAATAAACAAAACATTTTATTGTTGTTTTGATATCGTTTACTGTAAACTAATAATAAAAATAGTAATAGGCAGCATAGGCCTAAGAGAAGGTACACCGCCATCTTGTTCCGACGAAAGTAACTTGAACACACCTGACGTCATAAATACAAATTCCTAGGAGGACTTGTTTTCACAAATGTGCATCCGTTAGTGGTGTGGACTTTCCTGATTTGCTTCACCACGCCAGTAGATGGAGACAAATGTCCTGAGTGAGTCAACGTGGCATTTTATGCCTATTACAGTAACCGATTCAGATGCATTCATTCAGCAACGCCACTACAGTGAGTTGCTCAGTACTGATTCAACTTTAGCTTCGTTTGGAACCGTTTTTGTTGGCGGAGACAAAAATACAATATTGTGTCAAAAAATTAAGTTACTCAATAATAATTTTGATATTCCAGTAAAGCACTCTTTCTCATGTTGCATAAAGTCGCCCTGTAGTCAATAATTTGATCCCATACAACTTTATAAAAAAATATATTCATGCCTTAAAATAGCTTGAATGTTATTCACTCTTGCCTCATTTAGTATAAGCAGTTCTATGAATATGCAAATGAGCCCCGCCTCCACTCACTCACTCAGCTCAGAGATCCACTGGTTGACGATCACACGTTGATCTGATTGGTTACAATCCCTGTTAGGGAGCCTGTTCCCTGTTGGGTTGTAATTCCAACTAATTCCACTTTCGTCAGAACAAGATGGCGGTGTACCTTCTCTTATGCCTATGCTGCCTTCACTTACTATCGGAAATTTCCTATTTCCCACTTCTAAACTCGTGATTACTAGCTAATCACACTCAGGTGCTTTGTTGTCAGAAAGAACAGGAACCATGGAGGAATCCAGGATTATTCTTGCCTATTAACTGGGAAAATCTTATTAAACTCAAAATGATTTAGCATTCATTCATTGGCAAACATTCACCTGATTCTGGTATTTCGGTCAAATACAGACTATTTTCGCTGTGTATAAAACATACAATATGCTTCAAATGATTATTCATATCTGTAAATATGCACTAGGCTACTTTAATGACAAGACAAGGAGATGTAGCTGTTGTGGAAAAATGTAATGGCCCGCCCAACTCAGGAACTTTATCTTTAGGAAAATTATCCCCGGGCATCTCAGTGCTAAATACGACTTGAGGTTAATCCGTTAATGTCCCATTTTTAATCAGGAAACTCATACATACAATAATTCTGAATGCATGTTATATTTCACCATGCACGTTTCTCACGTCTTCAAGACCCCAACTCCTAAACTAGGGGCTTAAAGAAACTCCCACTCGTATTTACGGCATTGTGGTGGTGTTCATGTGCGCCATTATTCCTAAATACGATCTCTCCGACATGACTTGAATGCATCATCTGTCTGGAACCGATTCAGATGCATTCATTCAGCAACGCCACTACAGTGAGTTGCTCAGTACTGATTCAACTTTAGCTTCGTTTGGAACCGTTTTTGTTGGCGGAGACAAAAATACAATATTGTGTCAAAAAATTATCTGGAAGCTTGTTTTTGCCACAGAAAAAATTACTCCTTTTTATTTCGCAATTCTGAATTTTTCTTAGAACTATTAGATACAAACTAGCAATTCTGAGGAAAAGACTGAATATAACACGAAGATCTAGTAAGTTCTTTCAACTTGAGCATGCGTGACATTTTAATAAGCTCCTTTTTGAATATAGTTGTTAAAATACTTTATAGATATTGTTTTTTTCTCTCGGTATGTTGCAACATATTTATTGTATTTTTAGATTTTATTTTATTTGTATCTTATTTGTTGTTCGAAATAAAAATAAAGAAATGAATAAAGGAACATGCAAGTCAAACACATCCACATGTTTATTGTGTGAACGGCCCAATAGATGCTCTTTTTTATCAATCATGATGATTCATAAAACAACTGAAATGAAGAATATCAGCACATCACAAGCACAAAACCTGTTAGTCAAGTCAAATTGATTTGAATAGCACTTTTCACAATACACATTGTTTCAAAGCAACTTCATAACGTAGGTAAACCAGAGTCATAATGTCTATAATGCTTTAACTCTGACAGCTTGTGTGTTGGCAGTTTAATACCGTTGATGCCACAATTCGAGTGCAGGTGTTGTGTAAGTGTTAAGTTCACATTATATAGACCGGGCCTCTAGCTGAAAGGCCACTCTAAAATTGATATAGATTGACAAACAGTGTTTGAAAGCGAAACTGTCAGGGACTGTTGGGACAATATGAAATAAACAAGAAATGTAATCTGTTCCTGGCCCTAGGCATTAATAGTGCCTTCTAAACACTTTATAGTAGCTTTGATGGTGTATATGTTTGTGGTACATTATTATCTCCTTTGCTATGAATTACGAACAAGGACAGATTATGGGGCCTGTGAGGTCCCGGGGCACCAGCCTCTTTGGATGTAGTATCCAAAGCTCTATCACAAATAAGATAAATATTGACACAAATTTACCAGAATGAACACCATCAAGTGCGGTAGATAACTTTCTTCATTTGTTCAGGGCATCACAGGCAACCAGAAACCCCAAAGCACTAACCACGAAGTTTGCGAATTTATATCTCACACTTGTGATTTCTTGTTATTTGAATTAGAGATCAACTAATTTATCGATTTTGTCAAAAACCCATGCTGATGTTTTTTTTTTTCTGTCAAAAATCAATATCAATAGTATTTTCCAGTTTGCATCAGTTGCTGGATTTGCTGAGAAGGGTCCTCTGTCTTTAAATTCCCACTGAAGTGCCTTGAAACGCACAATATTCAACGTGTTGAACTTACCACTGAAACAAGAAGACAGGGCGAGACATATAGAACAGCTCCTTCCCTTTTTTAGCCAATAGCGTTTAGTTTATATACAGCTCGGAGAGAGCCGTTGAGCTCGCTAAATCCGCAGTTTTCTCCTAATCTCTAACCGTTTCTCCTCATAACCTCTTCCATATCACTTTAAAATACAGCATTCTGTGCAGAACTCAAATGGGTCTGATAATTTTTTGCACATATATGATCCGCTCTGTGTATCGTTTCTCTGGACTGGAGCTGCGTCAGTTCGCGTGACACTAACTTGAAACCAGCATTCGCCCCAATGAAAAGCATATTTACACCGTCTGAATCATAAACTATCTCCTATATAGTGCACTGTGTGCCATTAACCATGTAATAAATGTGTGAAAAGTGACCATTTCAGCCACAGCTTCAGCGTCTATTTACCGGTATAATCTAGGGGGCGGGGCTTAATATTCTAGGGAGCATTTGATTGGACAGAAAATCTGATGAGAAGCTTAAGTGCAGAGTGATGTCATCAAAATCATTGATCCATATTGGGGGACGTGAGAGACTGTAAGTTTTGCTTATATCTTCTAAATGCTAATCTTGTAATTATTTTTGAGCACAAGTTTATAGACAACAGAAATACTTAAAGCCAGAAAACTTTTATTTTAATTGCATCAGTTCACAGTACGAGAGCGATCTCTAGAGGTGGAATAAACACTGTCACTGACGTGTCGTGGTGTTTACTGACACGTGAGGCCACGCGCTGCACAGAAGATGCAGATCATTAAAACATTGACAACGAAACGGTATGTATACAGTACACTACACTACATGTTTTCATATCACTATAAAGTAGGATAATTAATTTGTTGACTACATAATGCATTAGTGGAAAAAGAACCGCAGTAGCCTATGTGTGCGAGCCTACCTACCTCAAGCAAACAGTGACAAACACACACACACACACACACACACACACACACACACACACCACACACACACACACACACACACACACACACACACACACACACACACACACACACACACACACACACACACACACACACACACACACACACACGCATGGTCTACCGTAAATGTTTAATGTCTGGATTGTTACCATATTTGCATTAGTTTGTATCCAGCTGGTCATTTTTATGCATTCGCTCTCAAGCAAAGTTGCCTCTTTAAAGCTAGTGACATGAGAAAGCAAATACAGCCAACAGAAACAAACCAGAAATTTTGTTTTCAGTTCATATTTTATTATTTTGATTAGATAATCAAGTGTTGTAAAATAATAGAAATAACGAGCATAAATGCAATATACATACATGTGGCTAATTTCCATGCTATGGCGGTTTGTAATATGAAATGGCAACACTTTACAATAAGAATCCATTAGTAACATTAACTAAGGTTAATCAATGCTGTAGAATGCTGTTTTTAATTGTTAGATCATTAATTTCAGCATTTACCAATACATTTTTAAAGGTGTATCTATTAACATTAAAGCACTATGAACTAACATGAATGATGTATAATTAATAATTATTTAAAAGTAGGCTACGTTTTTTTTTTTTTTCAATAAAGTTAAGCACTACAATACATGTAGTATTTTGTTTGTTTTCATTCAGTATTCATTTTAAAAAATTTCGGTTATTTAATCGGTTATCGGCCAACATATCATATCAGTGAAACTTGCATATCAGTAAAATCCACTATTGGTCGACCTCTAATTTGATATGACATCATCTAATTAGCTTAAATGTTTCTTTTATTTCTTGGTAACTTTTAGGATCTTTTTGTTTTAAAAAAGGTTGCATATGGTCTCACAAAGAATTATATTGATAGTGTTAACGTGCTGCATTGCTGTAAAACTGGTGAATCTGTTGTATATGTGTG